>JAOTON010000835.1:0-146397 GCA_034440635.1 Lepas anatifera | reverse complement strand
CCTTGTGTTTTTTAGAGATAGCAGAAAAACGGCGGCGCGTATCGCCACCGTACTTTGCCTGCTTTTTCCTGATCATTTTTACGACTTTTTACAAAATTTTTGCGTTAGGTCATCTCAGGTCAGGTCACCAGTACAGGTCAAATGACTTGACCTAAAAAAAGTTTAGGACAGCATAAGTCAGAAAAGGGTGAACTTATCCGATTGAAACTCATATCACATAATGGAACCACCGAGTTGTCTAAAATGTGTTCCGGTATAACTAAGGTCAGATACAAATCATGACCTCTCCCTTGGAAATACATGGGAAAAATGGTTTTAACTGATTAAATTAGTAATGGATGGTGAGAGAGCGTTTATTTTAACACCATTATATTTTCCTGGTCTTTGCAGTTCTTATGATATGAATTTTACATAGTTTGACTTTGCCCTGACCCCAGGTCAGGTCAAATTCCCTATGTGACCTGATTTGACCTAACAAGGTCATATTATACATAATTGGATTCGGCTTGCTGCGAGGATTCTAATGATGTAAATTGTTTTTCCTCTATCTTTACTTGCTCACCAAAAACCTACGTCTGCATGTTATCCCTATGACGGCATGTATTGACCTCTAGTGACCTTAGATGTGACCTGAAAAAAAATGGTCCGATTATTTTCGATAGAAAAGTGGATGGGCTACCCAACACCGTTTGCCGTTTTTCGCTATCTAGCGTGGTTCTTGATATCTTAGGGGGCGGGTACCCGCCCTCCCCCTGTCAAAGCGAAGGCGGCTCAGACCCGCGTCAATGCACGTGTTTACTATAGGCAGGCTCAGGTACAGGTACACTTCCCTGCAATTGAATCTGTGCACACTAGGCTCGACCAGTTTTGAGCTTGCAAATCAACCACCGGAGTGTGCGTTTCAACCGTAGGTATCTATTCAACCCGCACCCCACCGGGGGTCCGGCGCCACCTTCGCCCCACCAGGGGCCATCGATGGCCCCCTCAAACTAAAAAAATATGGCGGTTAGCGCAAATCTGCACAGTGCAATAGAAAGCTTGCGTGAATTCAGTAAGACATTACTGTTGCGGATTCATAACGGGACAACCCATACTGCGGGTGATTGACAATAGCAGCCACCTGTTGACCGCTTGCAGAACTTTGGATTCCTCGCGGATGTGTTTGATGCGCTGCTGTAGCCGGTTTAGGTGGCGCTAATAATCTCTTCTAGAGGTTTATTTCATAAGTGATGTTAAAAGTCAATGGCCAAAGAGAGATTAATTAGTTTGTATAGAAATTTGGGTTTTCCTATGTGGGAAAAATTCCTGGATTAATCTCCAGGTCTGTAAGCTACCAACGGGTGCGGGAGCATGGTTTAGCACTTCCGCCCCCGTCAGTGTGCGTTACTGGGTCGACAGGGCAACACGTGTGCGACGGTCTGGGTGTTTGTTGTTTATTTCTGCTGCCGTGACGTCGTCACGAGGGGTGCTGTTGTGACTGTTGTTGAAGAAGTGGTTGACCGTCAGTGGCGATGAACTGTGTTGCTGCACTGCTCTCGGTGCAATACATTTAGAGAAGTGAACTTACTTATTTGGAGACTTGGAAGAGCGTAAGTGAAGAGTTTATTGAAGTGAAGTGAAGGAAGTTTATTTGCTTTTTTCCACAACATGGTACCGTAGAACCCGGGAACAAGCTGAAACCTTTAGATTTTCAGTGGTGAATTAGTGACTGGCGCTTGATTGATTGAACTTGCCTTTGATTTCAAACTTGGTTTTTGTCTTTCTTTGTGGACCGAGATGGCGCAAGGTAAAGAAGATTTGCTGTCCTGCCAGAAGAGACGAAGAGCTGCAAGAGGGTGGATTACGAGATGTATCTCTACAGCTGAGTCTCTTCTTAAAGAGGAAGAAGTGGATGTGGTAGCCCTTAACAGCAATAAGGCTGAGTTGCAGGCTCGTCTTGATACACTGGATTCTATCCAGTCAGAATTAGAGATCTATTTTGATGATGACGAGTCAATGATGAGCGATATTGAGAAGGCTGGAGTATTCAGAGACAGTGCGGTGATGGTAATGGACAAAATAACAAAGTGTTTGGTCCCCAAGGGGCAGAAGGAAGGTAGTGAAGGTGTGTCTGTGTGCTCACAATCCCTAAAGCTCCCTAAGCTTGACCTTCCCAAGTTTTCAGGGGATGTCTTGAAATGGCAAGAGTTCTGGGAATGTTTTCAGGCTTCCGTGGATACCTCAGACATGCCTGATGTGTCAAAGTTTACTTACCTGAGGTCCCTGCTCCTTGGTGAAGCGAGTCAGTGTATTGCTGGGCTGCCCCTCACAGCTGCAAATTATGTAGCTGCATGTGACCTGCTTAAGGCTAGGTTTGGAAAGAAGGAGGTGATTGTTTTCAGCCACATCCAGCAGCTCCTCTCTATCTCCCCTCCCGCGTCCTGTGATGTCCATGCCCTCAGGTTGCTGCAGGACAAGCTGCTCATACATGTGCGTAGTTTGGAGGCTTTGGATGTGACAGGCGAGCAGTATGGTGTGATGTTAGTGCCGATAATCTTAGAAAGGCTCCCTTCTGCTATCAGGCTTGAGTGGTCGCGTGAATCAGGGAAAGAGGCTGACCTGAGCTGGCTGCTGACCTTCCTGGACACGGAGATATCCAGGAGGGAACGGTCTGGATCCTACGGACTGACAGTGCCTGCAGTCAGCGCTGAGACCCACAAGTCTACAGGTGGAGGCACACGACCAAAGAAACCAGCCAGAACTCCATCAGCAGCAGCCCTCACAACGGGCTGGAGGATGTGTGGCGTCTGCTCAAACAACCACAGGTCAGATGCATGTTCTGTGCTGGCATCACTCAGTCTGGCTGAGCGCTATGATCACCTGAGGAGTAAAGGGCTGTGTTTTCGTTGCCTGCAGAAGGGCCACAGGGCTCACCAGTGCCACATGAACTGTGCAAAGTGTAGTGGTCGCCATAATGTGATGTGCTGTCCCAAAGCACCCAGGGATGCGGTGGTGCTACCTGCAGCACCATCTTCAGGAGCTCCCTAGCTGCAGGATATACATGTGAGCGCAGCCATGCTGCAGTGAAGAAGGTAGATGGGGTTAAGAGTGGAGCTAGCCTGTCATGCAGCACAGGTGGACTAACATTGCTGCCTGTTGCTACTGTACTAGTAGAATCTGTTCATGGACCTGTGAAGGCATCATTGATATTTGATGGAGGGTCAGACAAGTCCTTTGTGTCCAAAAGGCTAATGAAGCAGGTTAAAGGTAGCTTTGTGGGCTCCACTGAGATGACCTGTGCATCCTTTGGTGGGAACGAGATGACTAATGTGTGTAATGTGTATGATTTGAATGTCACTGCCGCGAATGTTTCTATGCCGACAGTGGAACGTCTGCGTGTGGTGGAAGTGGACACCATATCCGCACCTCTCTAGAGACCTCCAGTTCCTGCCGACCTGCTTCAGCCCTTCCAACATCTGGAGCTGGCCGCAGACCACACCTCGTCTGATTCTGTGCTGGTCTTAGATTTGGTTATTGGGCAGGATCAGTACTGGAGTCTGGTGAAGTCTGGGCTTGTGCGGGGACCAGAAGGGATAGCAGCCCAGGATACGTCATTTGGCTGGGTTCTATCCGGATCAGTGGGCTTTGGGGCGGATAGTACCAGACCAGGCTGTCAGCTGCTGACTATGACAGCCGTGCCCCGCAGCATGAGTAGTCTGTGGGCCCAGGAGGGCCCCTGTGATGATGTGTATGACGCTAGTGATCCTGTGTTGGACGACTTCAATAGCTCGATCCAGTATGTGCAAGGTAGGTACAAGGTAAAAATACCGTGGAAGGCTAACAAAGAGCAGCTCATGGATAACAGACAAGCTGCTGAGAAAAGACTGGTGAGTCTGGAGCGGAAGCTGGCTCAGAACCCCCAACTGCTGGCAGACTATGACTCTGCCTTGGGTCGCCTGGAGTCAGCTGGTGTGGTAAGTGAGGTGCCCCCTGAACAGGTTGAAACTGCTGACATCACTTACTACCTGCCCCACAGACCGGTTGTAAAGCCGAGCAGCCTGACGACGAAAATTCGGCCTGTGTTTGACGCCAGCGCGAAGGGGCCTAATGGTTTGTCCTTGAATGATGTTGTACACGTCGGCCCCTCCTTGCTGCCGAGCGTGCAGGGAGGTCCTGCTCCGCTTCCGTCGCTGGCGATTCGGCATTTCTGGTGACATCAAACAGGCTTTTAACCAGATTTGTCTCTTTGAAGCTGATCAGAGCGCGCACCGGTATCTGTGGCGGAAGCACGGTCGCCTCAAGGTCATGCAGTTTCACCGTGTGACCATGGGCGTGGGCTGTAGCCCATTTCTGATGAACGCAACGATTAAGCATCACCTCTCGTTGTACCCTGACTGTCATGTGATTCAGGAGCTGAAACAGGGGCTGTATGCTGATGACTGGCTCAGTGGAGCAGATTCACAGGAGGAGGCTGCCAGTCTGCTGGATGAGGCGCGCGCCGTCATGGGCGCTGCTGGCATGGAGCTCACAAAGTGCCAAACTAACTCCCCTCTTCTGTTGGAGGAGTGTCAGCAGCCACTCACTGCTGAGAGCAAAGTTCTGGGTGTGACCTGGTGCCGTGATGACGATACCCTGTCATTTACAGGTGGGCACTTACCTGTTGGCATCGTGCCAACTAAGCGTGTTGTGTTGGGATTGTTGGCTAGGATCTATGACCCGTTAGGTCTACTCACACCCTTCACAGTCCTGGCTAAAATCCTTTTCCAGGAGCTGTGGGAGCTGCAGCTGGACTGGGATCAGGTTTTACCGCCTGACGCTGCAGAGCTGTTCTGTAGGTGGGTGGGAGACTTTGGACGGCTGCAGGACGTGAAACTGCCCCGTTGTTTCACTGCCGCCTCGAGTACTGACTGGTCTTCCATTAGTGATGTGGAAGTACATGTATTTGCAGACGCTTCCCCAAAAGCGTATGGGTGTTGTGCGTACCTGCGTTTCCGCCAGCCCAATGACACGTTCTGTGTGGCATTCGTCATGTCAAAGGGACGTGTGGCTCCGCTCAGACAGCGTCTGACGTTACCCAGGTTGGAGCTCATGGGCTGCCTGATGGCTGCCAAGCTGGTGAAATTTGTATGTGAGGTGCTTCACCTGCCTGATGATACTCCATATGTGTGTTGGAGTGACAGTATGATTGCATTAGGCTGGTTAAAGGGTGACCCTAACCGCTGGAATGTGTTTGTGAGGAACCGCGTGACTCAGATACAGGATCTCACCCATACCGGCTACTGGCGTCATTGCCGGTCTGAAGATAACCCAGCAGACTTACTGACGCGTGGTTTGTATGCTGAGAAGCTGGTGACGTCACCGCTATGGTTTGCAGGGCCTGATTGGCTGTCTCAGTGTGACGAGCCAGCTCCAGCCGATGACGTCATACCCCCTGTACCACTGCCAGAGACTGTTGGAGCAGCTAATGTTGGAGTGCTGGCAACAGCGGTTGATGAAGCCGATGCTGACCGTGATTTTTTGCAGGTGGAGAGGCACGGTACCCTTTCAAAGGCTACTCGTGTGGTTGGCTGGGTGCTACGGTTTGTTCATAACGCTCGTGTTAGTTCCCAGCGCCGCAGTGGGGGACTCTCGACAGAGGAGTTGACGACCGCTCGGCAACAGCTATTCCGTTCTGTGCAGAAGGATAGCTTTTCTGATGAGCTGAGGCAGCTTAAGTGTGGGAAGCCTGTCCATGTAAGCTCAGGCATTTACAGGCTGACGCCCTTTCTAGCTGAGGATGGTCTGCTTCGTGTTCGCGGGCGTGTTCAGCTGTCTGACCTCGCTTATGAGGAAAAACACCCCGTGATAATCCCCAGGGGGCATCTAGCTGTGTTGTTGGTGCGAGAACTGCACCATGTCCTGAAACACTGTGGTGTTTCAACGCTGATCACTGCAGTGCGATCCAGTCTCTGGATTATCGGTCTGCGGACCATAGCACGGCGGGTGGTGAGAGGCTGTGTCTCATGCCGCAGACAGGACTCACAGGCCTGCTGTGAGCCGGCCCCGCCCCTGCCACGTGATAGGGTAACGGAGGCCCGTGTGTTTGGGATTTGCTCGTGTGACTTTGCTGGACCATTATTCTCAGTAGATTTCCCCAAGCAGAAGATGTACATTTGTTTGTTTGCGTGCTCTGTCGTGCGTGCCGTGCACTTGGAGCTGACCATGTCAATGTCGGTTGATGACTATCTTCTCGCATTCCGCAGATTCGCTGCCAGGCGGGGAGTTCCCTCCGTTGTGTACTGTGATAACGCTCGAACTTTCAAATGTGCTGAAAGTCTACTGCAGAAATGTTATGGGCGCATTGCGCCGCAGTTCAAGTACTCGGTGCCCCTCGCTCCGTGGTATGGTGGTCAGTTCGAACGGTTGATTCGTAGTGTGAAGTCAGCGCTGAAAAGGTCCCTAGGTCAGCATCATTTGACCAAGGCAGAGCTAGAAACGGCTCTGGTCGAGGTGGAAGCGTGTGTAAACTCGAGACCACTGACATTTGTAGGTGATGCACCTGACAGTCCCACCCCTCTCACGCCTGCACACTTCATCACTGGCCACTCAGCCGGGTTCCAGGTGAGAGAGGCAGAGGAGCCAGGCGAGGTGTCGGCGAGTAGCCTCAGAGCGCGCTCTCTGGTGAGGGAGAGACGGCTGCGTAAGTTTTGGACGATTTGGAGTAGTGAGTATGTACGAAATCTTCCGACTGCTGTGAGTAAGTTCCGACCTCACGGTAAGCTTGTTGTAGGAAGTGTGGTCCTCCTTGAAGATGCGAAGCCGCGTCTGAAGTGGGAGCTTGGTGTAGTGACTGAGTTGTTCCCTGGCAGGGATGGGTTGGCCCGCTCAGCGCTAGTCAGAACCAGCACAGGATTGAAGACCAGGGCGGTACAACGCCTTCATGACCTGGAAATCCTCCATCCAGCGTCCTAGATGCGCCCATCCTTCGCCTCAAATCTGTGAGTCTCCACTCAAAATGTTGGATTACTGAAGTCCAATGTGTTCCGCTGTTCGATCGGAATTGCGTGTAATTTCGTATGATTGACGAAACCTAACGTGTTTTTTCTTCAGGCTGCATTAGCATTATCAGCCCAGTTCTGTGGATTGTTTGTAATCGTGCTGTGGTTTGTGAATATTCATTTATTCACAAAGCGGGGAGTGTTGCGGATTCATAACGGGACAACCCATACTGCGAGTGATTGACAATAGCAGCCACCTGTTGACCGCTTGCAGAACTTTGGATTCCTCGCGGATGTGTTTGATGCGCTGCTGTAGCCGGTTTAGGTGGCGCTAATAATCTCTTCTAGAGGTTTATTTCATAAGTGATGTTAAAAGTCAATGGCCAAAGAGAGATTAATTAGTTTGTATAGAAATTTGGGTTTTCCTATGTGGGAAAAATTCCTGGATTAATCTCCAGGTCTGTAAGCTACCAACGGGTGCGGGAGCATGGTTTAGCACTTCCGCCCCCGTCAGTGTGCGTTACTGGGTCGACAGGGCAACACGTGTGCGACGGTCTGGGTGTTTGTTGTTTATTTCTGCTGCCGTGACGTCGTCACGAGGGGTGCTGTTGTGACTGTTGTTGAAGAAGTGGTTGACCGTCAGTGGCGATGAACTGTGTTGCTGCACTGCTCTCGGTGCAATACATTTAGAGAAGTGAACTTACTTATTTGGAGACTTGGAAGAGCGTAAGTGAAGAGTTTATTGAAGTGAAGTGAAGGAAGTTTATTTGCTTTTTTCCACAACAATTACTTCTTATGTGTAAGCGCTCAGGTCAATGGTTTGACCTCCAGAGGTCAAGTTAGGTCACGAGAGGCTATTTTCACTAAAATATGCAATGCTTAAGAAAACTGGGCATAACTCTTATGACATTAGTGCTCCTGAGATCTGGTAAAGTACATTTGGTAGGAAATGGGCAGACCTTTTTTCGCTATGTGGAACGTAATGGCCTCCCGCCAGAAGTTTGACCTCCAGAGGTCACCTCGTGACCTAAATGACCTGAGGTCACGAAAGGTCAGAAAGTAACCTTCCCGTATATCAAATGAAAGCCAGTGACAAGACATACACGATAATGTTTGATTCAAAGCTCTAGCTTAATTAGATCAACAGTTATTGTTAAAATACTGCTTTTGACCCCTGGTGACCTTGGATGACTTTGGAGAAGCCAAAGGAAAATATGGCCCCTGGGATCCGTAAAGGGGTGTCTAAGAACGCTTTTCTGAGCAAGCTGAGCATTTTCAATCGTTTTTGTGACGTGGCACTGATCATAAGACAGCTTTTCCCCACCTCGTCACCTGACCTCAGGTCACGAAATCGAAAAATCCCGGATAAACACCTTGTAGACCCTGGAGAGATCTTAAAGTGTAGGAAGTTTCAAATCGATCGACTAAGAAATATAGCTCTTATAGAGCGCAAAAGTTGAAGTGAGTTGATCTTGGTTAACCTCGCCTGGTGACCTGACCTTGGGTGACCCAGGGAAAAAAATTTCAAAGATGGTGGGAAAATTATGGGGGAGAGATAGAGCCCTTAACCGTGACACTGCGTCCCGTCGTTTTTCTGCCATCCCGAAAAAAACCTTAGGGGGGCCATCGATGGCCGCCCGGCGGGGCGAGGGTTAATGCCCATGCACACTTGACAACTTCATAATGAGGATGATATTTACAAAAAAGTTTTCGGCCGCTTCCCAGCGAAGCAGGCCTCACTGGACCTGGCAGCGCTTCTGAAATAGGACCCTCCTCTGCACCGAGCACGGCCACATGACTACTACGTTTACGCATGGCTGCGCACCCGGCACAGTAACGCGCCCGTAGCAAATTCTACGTGCTGCACACTTCAAGGTCAATGCTTGAACCGAACGGGTCGGGCTGCGGTCAGGTATGAACTAGCCTGGGGCAGGGGATTAGAGAAGTATTGGTAGCAGCTCGGTGGAGCGGGTGTGGGACTGAGCGAAACTCCGAGGCTGACGCCAGCCTGTTGGGGCGCTTGGGCGGAGTGGCGAGTTGGCAGCATAGTTATGGCATTGTCTCCTCAGTTGAAGAGCCGGGTTCGAAACCATGCGACTCCGATATTTATAGAATGGAGTAGAAATGTTTTAAACACTTGAAAATTGTAGCGGGTTAGCTGTCTAAGATAGCAGAACACGAGGCACCCTCCTCTCTCCCCACCGTGCTCTCTTTGATGGGGAAGTCCTTACACAAGCACAAAAACAGAACACGGTGAAGTATCCAAATATTTCAGGGCGTTCCATATATAGATAATTGTTCGTTGAACTGTAACTATTATCATATTTAATCATGAATACGGTCAAAAGTTGGTTAATGTCTATAACCCCGTATCAGCATCTTTATATACTTTCGCTGGCACCATGTCCTGAAGATAAATCTTACAAAGTTCCCTAACTTTCTTAATAACACATATGGTTTCCGCTCAAATGGAAACGCGAAGCAGTAGTATTCACGAGAACTCGTGCAACGTTAGCAAAATGCAAAAATTGACGATCTGGGGAGAAGCCAAAAGGATGATGTCGTAGTTTGACTGGATAGTATCAGGCAAGTCGACCATTTACTCGATGAAGAAATTATTTTCCAAGCGAGAATATACTGTGACGTAGCGCAACACACGGGATGATGCGAATGTGTTTCTATTGAACTGTAAACTGTGGTAAATTAACCATAATGAACCTCCACGTGACAAATGGCGTGTAATAAATTTTTCCTATAGTAAATCGTTCCTATAGCAAATTTTCCTATATCGAATAGCTCTTTGCTTTCAGGCTGTGAGTCTCACAAAAGTTTCCGGAAGGGTGGGTATGGTTCGGAAGGCAGGACTGTTCGGGCTCATCAGCTTTTCCAAGACCATTCTAGATATTTCATGCAGGCTATAATTGGAAATATTTGCCATGATGGCTATCAGTTATTCCCAGACTGCTTTCAGGTTTGATTTCAAGCACTAGCGGTGGAGCTGGGGAGGGGGGGCGGACCGGGGCCTGGTGCCGCCCTCCCCCTGAAGTCAGAAATTGTAGCACTAATAACATGGCCTTTTCCGGCAATAAATGTTTTGAAACGCGTATGGTGCCCTCTGCCCCACCCCCCTCCTTAAATTCGGACTTTCTGGGGTTACTGATTTTAAGGCTAGGGTAGATATAAAAATCTCCAGTTTACGATGTCGCATGCAGTTTTTCACTTTGATCTGAGGCATCTAAAAAAGTCAAGAACTGTTATTTTAAGGCCAAGCCTTACATGTGACCTAGTTATCAGGTTCTGAAACATACAAGGGATTTTATTTGACCGACAAAACAAATGTTCCGCGTTTGAAGCACCTACCTTACCCGAATATGCGCGGTCGGGCAGGTTTGAACATTAGGCATGGTGTGACATTTTTCCTAGTAGGGACTGGCTTCTGCTACAATATGTCTGAAATTATCGTGATGGGCCCGGTCGCGGACACAGAGGTTCCAAGTGGACCACAGGGGCCCATTATTACTATTGCTAAGATTAAATGGAAAATAACTAACAAATGTGTATGCTTTTGAAACTATATTTTACATAGTTCATGTTTGTTAATGACTGATCCCTGCATGTGTCTAGTGTGGATATGAAAAAATTAATTAACCTGTTATTGCCAAATAGCAATATGAAATCTTTGAAAATTAGTTGTAAAAGTTGGTAAAATGTCAGCCAAAATGTCTAAAATGTGCTCACATATGTTAAGAAATAGAGTGTTGAGTCGACTCAACTCTAAATCACGGTTTGGAGGCTGACTCCGATTCTGACTCGACTCAACTGGTCGAGCAGTTGAGTCGACTCTGGCTCAACCCACATCTGGAAGTGAGTCGACTCAACTCTGACTCAGGCGAAATTGGAGTCAACTCTGAGACGACTCTGACTCTGAGTCGCGACTCAACAAGTCTGGTGTCCGCGAGTGAAACTCGCGGACCGGAGCCTGAGGCGGCGCGGCGCAGCCGCAGCCGACGAAGGCGAAGCGTTGCACCGCAGGTTAGGGAGGCGCCTAAACGCAGGTTAGGTGCACCGCAGGCCGGCAGGAAAAGTCTGTGCTTCTCTGCACCATTTGCAGCTACGAATCTGTCACGTTCGAGAACTTTACTATGCTGTCGCTACCGCTGCCTCCAAATCCGGACCCACTGGCACAAATCAGTCTCCACCAATCTATCGAGCGGTACATTCATGGCGATCACATTTCAGGCTAGACATGTTCAAATTGTCAGCGGCAACAGGACGCCTACAAGAAGTTCGGCATCGAGCGACTGCCACCTGTAGTGATTATACACCTGAAGCGGTTTTCCTACAGTGAAAACGCCTTGCACAAGACACAGACTCATGTTTCTTTTCCTCTTAGTGACCTCGATCTCAGTATATTGGTTAACAGGCCTTCGGAGTTCTCTGGCAGCTTTGTATATGATCTCTAGGCTGTAGAAGAGCACCATGGCAGCGCCCAGACCGGCCACTACGCCGCCTTCTGCTGGAACCAGCCAGCGGCGCGCTGGCACTGCATGGACGATGTTTCTGTAATGGAAGTGCCGGCCGCAAAAGTGAAGTCGGCATCAGCATAGCTGCTCTGTTATGCCGCCAGCAATGTGCGACGATGCACACGTGGTTAACTCTAGGTGTGTTGTGATTTCGAATGAAGAATGAATTTATTTAAATAACACATGCCGGAAATTGCTATTTGCTGCATATGAATGGTTAAGCAAAGACAGTCGGAGAACGTTATTGTACCTGAAAGTGCTGTGCTTCAGTCTTCTCTGCATATGGCTTGTCTGTTTTTCGTGCAAAAAATTGTAATATTGAGAGAAAAATTGACAGGGTAATGGAAATAAATTCTACCCATTTAAATTTTCCATTTGATTGGAGAAATGAAATGATACGCGTCGATTGGTGGATGCCGCGTGCGTCATTGCCGCAACCGCCCGCCGACTACGGGTAGAACATAAGCACACTAAAGCTGTCATAACTTTTTTCGGCCGTCGGTTGCCAACCTACGGATTCCGCCAAGGTAAACAAGTCATTTTCCAGAATACATGGTATGATTTTCTAGCTGATCCTGACAGTGCGTTTTTTGCCAGTGTAAAGAAATATGATGTATGTTATAAATTTCAGTTACAAAACATATGCTTATTAAAACAAACTCAGTGCATTCTCCGGAGCAGTTAGAACCTTATTTTGGTAACCAGAAGGTCAAAAATATCCCAAGCTTTACCCTAGTATACGTTTTTATGGATGGCGAGGTGTGAGCACCTGTTATTAACGTTATAGTTCTCGATATTATATTTGGCCAGATACCCGTATTTAGCGAGGCAGAATAAGTTTCAAGTTTCAGGTCCTGTGAAACCAATGTGGTACGCTAGCGGAAGAAAATATTGATGTTTTTCCGGGTTCCAAACAAATCTCAAGCGCATCGCATACATTTGATATAAATTCTAGAAAGTCATTTTTGGCATTTTCGTCCGGTTTCTTAGGCCCGCTGCATCACTGTGCGCAGCCCGGCTCCCGCAGAGGCGGGTCCAGGCCCCTGCTCCCACCTCTGACTTCTCCGCTCCCGGCACATCTCCACAGATCCCGGACTTGTTGAGCCGATGTAACCCGCACCGGGGGAGAGTACTGGGACAGCTTGAACGCTGGGATCCCGTTGTGTGTGAACGCTGACCACACCAGTCCTTTACCTTTCATGGTGAGAAGCTCACTGAGCAGTTCAGAGCTTTTCTTTGTGAGGGACTGATATAAACAGCCTCTGCTCTGGCGGAGTGTTTCTATGGCGGAGTTTTGTCCGCTCTCGGTAGATGTGTCTGAGGTCGCGGTCGACAAACGCCCAAATCACCATGTCGCACATAGTCCATAAATATATCCATCCGTGGCCAATATTACGAAAATGCAGCTTTTTCTAAATTATTTTTGAGTTAATATACTGATAGGGAATTCTTCACTGCGCTTGAAACAGGCATGGCAAACACAAACCGTGCTCTGAAAGTCTTTGTAGAGTTGCTTGAAGTAAGCAGACTTGTTGAGTCGCCACTCAGAGTCGGAGTCGACTCTGAGTCGGCTCAAGTTTTCCTTGAGAGTTGAGTCGACTCACTTCCAGATTTGGGTTGAGTCTGAGTCGACTCAAGTGCTCGACCAGTTGAGTCGAGTCAGAATCAGAGTCAGCCTCTAAGCTGTGAGTCAGGAGTTGAGTCGACTCAACACTCTGTTTTCTTAAAATATGTTATCACATGGCTGACACTTAAGAAATTTTCATGACTAATTTTGAAAGATTTCATATTGCAATTTACTAATAGTAGGTACTTTATTATTTTCATATCCCCACTACACTCATCCCGGGATCAGTCATTAACAACAATAAGTTGTGTAAAATATACAGTTTCAAAACCACACACAATTACTAGTTATTTTCCATTTAATCTTAGCAATAGCATGCAAAATCATACAGAAAAATGTGATTTGGCACACATTCAGACTTTTCTACTTTGAGGGTGCACACCAGACAAAGTCCTAAGCTGATAATCATGCAATAATTCACTCTTAGGAAGCCATATCTTTTATTTTCTATTTTATTGCTTTGGTTGACTGATAACAACAAAAAAACTAAGTAATATAAGCGCCAGATAGAGGATACCAAAAATCTTGTTTTGCACATAAGCCTTGAAATGGGTCAAATCGGAAACTGAAAGCCTCAATTAGCTGTTTTTTCAAAGTACTTTCTTGAATGGTCATGGTTTGATGACATCACCTGGTAGATAATATCAACACTGACGACACAGCACTGTACCTACTGTCCTCTGCATACGAAAAGTAAAACTTAGTCCTGTCCCTGGCTCTCCCTACACATCAAGTCTCTCACAAACCACCACTCTTTAAATTATGTTGGTTATTATTTACCTATTTGCTGCCCTCCCACTGCACAACATACCACTGCAGCAGCACCCCCTGCACCCACGCGCGCCACACCAGTCACAAAGCCATCCTTGTGCGCCATAATATGTCTGCTTTTCTTTATTTTGTAGTCTGGCTGTAGCCTCAGGAGCTAGATTATTTTCTTAGTTTTTGTAAGTCACGTGACTTTTGAAGTGCTATTTATCGTCATCTTTTGTGTCATCGGAGGTTAGGTTCGTGTAATGTCTTTAGTGCGCCATCTGCAGTATTCATTACAGCTTTTTCGGGAGGATGACGCGATCGTTCATTGTTTGTTTTGTTTTTGATTGAGGTGATGGAAAGGGTCGGTTCGACTCGGCTTAGTATTTATTTTGAAGCTTAATTTGTCACAGGATTCTTCAGAATGCACTGGGGCAGGCATTGCCACTGAAAATGTCAAATTTTCCAACATTGAGTCCTGTTCTTTGTGTTTGAAACCTCGCTTATTGCCTCAATTATGACTAGTCATGAAGGACATACCTTCAAAATGAAAAGCCCCCAGGCCCTTCATCTCACTCACATGTTTACATTTAGCACCTATCTTCATTCGTATACAGACATAATTTATGTCATGAAGTAATGCATTGCAATTGAAATTTTATGGAAATAAATGTGCAGTTATTAAATAGTTAATCTCATGAATAAATGTACTGGAATGTGTGTACTATGAAAGGAAATGGGCATTTTTGTGTACATACTTGTCCACCATTCTGAGTCAGAGTCGACTCTGACTCAATGTTTTTTTATTCAGAGTTGAGTCGGCTCACTTCTGGATTTGGGTTGAGTCGAGTCGGCTCACCATTTTCAACACAGCGAGTCGAGTCAGAATCAGAGTCAGCCTTTAAGCCGTGAGTCAGAGTTGAGTCGACTCAAAAAATATTGAGTCATCAACAAGTCTGGAAGTAAGCACTCGGGCGCGCCACCCACAGACCAGAGATCTGCTGCGAAAACTACGTACATTTTATCATGTTTTAAATAGACCATAAAAGCAGGAACGGGTCAAAGTATGGAAATACCACCTTTTTGTACGCCCTTTGCAATGGTTTTGTGTATAAAATAATGCAAAAATAGTTCTGACAACTATTTTAGAGACCATTATCTCAGCATATTGCATATCTCAAACACTGTTCGATTTACAAATACAAAGAGAGAGATTTAAAATTTGGCCAGCATCGGCACCGCATAAAACTATCATCGAACGATTTCCCAGGATGAGCTCTACAAGGGCAAGTCAAAATATTTTTTTGCAAAATTATCATGCGACAGAACTATAAAACACCATTTCTGAGGATATACAAATAATTTTTCTTGAATTGTTATATACTGTATACAAGCAAGTTATTGAAAGATTTGATGCCACTCAAAACCAAAGGTTGTATTTATCATACGACCGATACATAGATACATGTCAGAAGTTAGCTACATATAGGAATCACCAAACCTTTACTGCAAAATTATATCAGGAACATATCATACCAAAATCAATGAGAATCAAAAACAGAACGACAGACCCCAAAATACGCCAGATTTTCGACCAATGTGAGCGTCAATGTGTTAAGGTTCTGATGAGACAAAACCGATTTAAATTTAGACGATTCGAAGACGAACATAAGAACCAAATGAAAATATTATCGGAAAAACTGCAGGACAATTCAAACACTCTTGGAAAGGCCAAATCTATTTTAGATAAGCAGTATAACATAACGTTCCAAAAACAGCGAGACCAGCAAAATAGGAAATTTGAGATCCTCTCAGGCAGACAGTTGAGTAAAACCGGGAAACCACAAGCCCGAACAATAATATGACCACACTCAATATAGGAACATCGGCTCAAGAACATGGAAGAAAAGAGTGGATCGTGAACAAATCCAGTACCACCCAAACTCTAGCACAGATATCACCTACTGAACAAAGGCCTTAACTTTGCGATCACACCCAAAAAGACACCACTGATGGATATCATCCCAGAGATAGAAGCAGCATGCGACCAAATGCTCAAAACTGAAGCAGATCAACTACGAATCGAGACACACAGAATATTGACCAACCCACCGAATTTTGAAACGAACGTGTCGCGAGATGAGTGGCAAGGATTAAAATAATTATGAGACAATGAATCTACATCAACAAGGCAACTACTCTACTCTCGAATAAGCAGACATACAAACAAGTCAAAGCTGATCCTACAAACAGCGAGAATACAAAACTGATTGACCAACTGAAACGACTGAAGAAAACGAGGCGCACGGACGAAAAAAACGTATTGGAAGCTACATCCAGGAAGCAAAAGCTCTGCAACTCTTCCCAGATTTTATGGACTGCCAAAAATACATAAACCTGACTCACCTCTCCGGCCAATCATATCAGCTGTTGGCTTTTCAACCTATGCTGCAGCAAGACAAATCAGCGACCTAGTGTCCCACTGATTGGACAGTCCCACAGACACGTAGTAAACTCAAAGGAATTTTCAGCCATTCTCCGCTCCACAAGGGTCCCAGAAGATCATATACTGATATAATTTGATGTGTACGCCCTGTTCACAAGTGTCCCTCTCGATGTGGTAACATCCCAGGTGCAGAATATTCTGGAAAATGACGACACTCTTCCGAAACGAGCTACATTGACACCTTGCGATATCTCAAGCCTGTTGAACTTCATCCTCAAAGCAACGTTTTTCCAGTTCAATGGAAAATTATTCCAACAATTGTTCGGGGCTCCGATGGGTTCTCCAGTGGCCCCAGTGGTAGCAAATATATTCATGGAACATCTGGAAGAAGAAGCCATCATGTCCTATCCAAAACCGCCTTACATCTGGCATCGGTATATGGATGATGTAGTCGATTCGATGCCTGCTTAAGATATTGAACCTTTTCTAAAACACCTGAACTCCTTTTATCCATCCATAAAGTTCACAGTGGAAACGGACAAAGAAGGAAAGCTGCCGTTCTTGGACATGACGTTATCCCGTTCACCGGAAGGACGCATTACTACAGATGTTTACTACAAAACAACAACAAGCGGTCAATACTTGAACTATCTGAGCCATCACCCACAGGCTCATAAAAGAACGGTCGTACAAACACTGGCCCAGCGGGCTTTCAACGTTTACGAAGACGTGACAGCACGTGAATAAGAGCTCAAAAATATAAGATCTATGCTGAAGGATAACAACTATCCAGAAGACTTCGTGAACTCACAAATCAAGAGAGTTAAGAGACGCAATGGACCTAACCATGAACAACCAGATGCCCAAGCTACCAACGCTGAAGAACGAATGAAGATCCTTGTAATACCATATCAAGAAGGGACATCGGAACAGATAAGAAGAGTGTGCGCAAAATACAAGATTAGAACCTATTCTAAACCACAAAATACACTCAGACAACTTTTGGTTAAACCCAAGGAGAAAATTCAAAATACGAAGACACCAGGCCTCATCCACAAAATGAAGTGCACAGATTGCAGCAAAATCTACATAGGAGAAAGCGGAAGAATGATGGTAATTAGGTCAGCTGAACACATAAAGTCACTAAAAGCTCTGAGGGGGATGACCCTAACCGACAGGCAACCCGAAGCCACCGCCGAACACTCACATGAAACAGGACACACTATTGATTGGGACGCAGAAGTTATCACTTTCGAATCCAGAACAAAAAACACCAAATTAAAGAAGCCATCCAAATACAAACAACAACAGGAGACAAACTAAATCGAAATACAGTTGTGCAACTATCAGTTTATAGTTGAGCAACTAGCAGCATCACAAAGACGATTCGACAGAGTTTACCGAAATGTGTACTGTGTAGCTATGTAGTGTGTGTTATTATATCTTGTTTTTGTTACTTGATAATGAGACCAAGATGGCACCGAAACCGGTCGTATGATAAATAAAACCTTTGGCTTTGCGCAGTATCAAACCTTTCAATAATGTATTTCACCAAAGCCATGAACCAAACTGAGAATATACAAGCAAGCTTTGATATGAGAAATACTAGACTTATCAATATTATCATTTTTATTATATTTTTTCTTGCTCATCTAACTCCTAATACAGCCGCAGATTTGGTCTATTTCATGAAACTCGGCCTAAGGTTAAACGAACCCCTTCATGGGTCACGTATGTATGATTTTGTGCACGAACCACACGGTACCTTGTACACTACATTTTTTGGTTCTGGGTCGTCTGAACTGTCTTTTTTCGCTAAAATGCTGCTGAATTTTTACCGGAAAAAATTATACTTTGTATCCCGTTCCTTCAAGTTTGTTTGAAATAATTGCAGCTGATTTCGAGTACGGTATCGTAACAAATCGCACATCATCCTTTTTGTTGGCTTTCGCGGATCGTTTTCGTATATCTAGAGCTTTCCTCTTCATGTTTATCGGAAACCATCTCCGATATTTTAGCTTCGTGAACGATGTTATAATATTTTCTATCTCTTCTTGCCGGTATTCTTCACTGAAAATGCGGAAAACCCTAAGAAAAATAAATACTCCTAGCTTTACCCTGTCACTATGACCTGAGTAATAATGCATATAGCATTGCTTTTTCGTTGGCTTCGATAACTTTTAACCGGCGCCCCACCGGGGGTCTGGTGCCACCTTCGCCCCACGGGGGCCATCGATGGCCCCCTCTAACTCCGAAAATATTTGGGTTAGCGAAACAATGCAAAGTGCATTAGAAAGCTCGCGTTAATTCAGTACGAAATTAATTTCATGTTTAAGCGCTCAGGTAAATGGTTTGACCTCCAGAGGTCAAGTTAGGTCACGATAGGCTATTTTCACTAAAATATGCAATGCTTAAGCGAACTGGGCATAACTCTTATGCCATCAGAGCTATTGAGATCTGGTAAAGTACATTTGATAGTAAAATCCCAGACCTTTTCCCGCTATGTGGAACGTAATGATCTCCCGTCAATGGTTTGACCTCCAGAGGTCACCTTGTGACCTAATATGACCTGAGGTCACAAAAGGTCAAAAAGTGACCTTGCGGTATATCAAATGAAAGCCACAGGGGTCTAAACAACCTGCCGATCTACCTACGCCGTCGGCGACCCTATCATCTTTTGGTTGGCGACCCAGCAACCGTCTCAAACTCTGATTCCATCTGTTTTCCTAGGATTTTAGCTTCCACCATCCGCTCCTGCTTCTAAATATGCTTACCCTCTCCACTGTCTCCACCCGTCATCGTAATACATACAGTGCCCATCAAAATCTATTGGATGAAGTCTGCCAGTTCCTTTGGCCAAGAATGGGCAGAATCTACTTCGACAAAGAGCCAAGTTAGCCTTCGTTTCCCGGCTTATTTGGCGTTTCCGAAAGACAGCTTGGCTACAACGGGGCATCTTTGCCCGATTACATCTGGTATTATCACCGCCCTTTGTTGCTGCTAGTATATGCTAGTTATGTTTCTTCTTATTACAATTTTTGGTTCCAATTTTATGAAAAACTACTGAAATCACCTGGTACTTTAGATGATGCCATCTCCCTGTACCGTATTTATGTACTATTTTTAAGTTCAAACTAGAATGTACTAGAATCTGTCACGAGTCGGTACCAAGTCGGTGATTTTCATTTTTTTCAATAGGCGACCAATGGGCGACCAAGTCGGCCGAAACCGCCGACTTACGTGGTCGCCTGGTCGCCGGTGGTCGCCCTGGTACATTTTCGGTGTCTGCGGCCTTCAGAACGAGCGCGGCGCTGGCTGCCGCTAATATTTTTGTATTCTTGTTGGAAGCAGTGGGCGCCGTTTTTGAGACGACTGGTGTTGAATTTGTTAAATCCAAGGGGCTAAATCAAGATGTGCGTTTATCATATACGGTCCGTGCAATCTAGGTGGGTTTTGGAGTCTACTTGCAATGATGTTTCCTTGTTTTGCTTTATCGCGAAAAGTCTCAGAAGGAAAAAAACTTGAATACAAGTGGTGCATGTTTAAACCCTTTCCAACCACAATCACGCTAAAATATCATCGTAAACATTGTTGTATAGTCACACATTCCCAAGGGCGTGGATTTCTTAAATGATTTTTGGGGTGCCTAATTATGAGACTATCCATAACAAGTATACTGTTTTTAATACCACCATGTTCTTGCCTTATACCAGTGTGCAAAGTACGGCATTTTCGACGAGATCTCGTCGGTGCGAGTGCCCTTGGAAACAGGACCGACTGGTGCAAATTTTATCAACCTGGTGCGAACTTGCGAGGTTAGTGACACTTAAACTAAACAAATAATGGCTGAATGGCTATTAAGACACAGGAGGGGGCCTTATAAAAATTCCTTAACTAACTGACTAATGATTGAGGTAGCATTGCATTGTAGGGGTAGGAATGGGTGCATTTTTTCCCTGGTATGTGCCAGATTGGTGCGAATTTTTGGAGGCTGGTGGTGCGAGAATTTTAGATGGCTGGTGCGACTCGTCTGGCATGCTGCCGTACTTTGCAGACTGGGCCTTATAGCTGGACATATAACTGGGTGACCAAGTAGGCCTGTTATTTATAAATTTTAAAGTCCCTGAAATGAGAAATAGGAAAATTTTAAGGATGCTCTTAGTAGGCACAGAAAATAACTTGAGCTTTCATTTGGGGTGCCACAGCAGTGACAGGTCCAAGGGATCCCTGAACTCGAGTTCAGGACCCCTTAAGTTTGAAAGGATTAAGGGCGGCCTGAGGAAAAGGGTACCCCAAAACTGATTAAACCAGGTCTGTGAGGCAGAAAATACCTTGCTACTGCCCCCACCACTTGAATACAAATGATGGGGCTACAGATGGAGCTTTGAAGTTTAGAAGTTGTGAAAAATGGCATTAAAGGTGCTGAAAACAGGTTTTGTTGCGCTAGGTTGGCTCACATCATGTTCTGTATGGCCATATGTCTTGGTCTGTATATATTATTATCTCAAGTGGCAATATAAATCAAATATTAAAAAACTTTTTATTGTTTCATTAGGTATCTATTAATTGATTTTGTATATGACTAGTGTTTATTTACACAGATGCACCAAGACATGTGAATGATCATAATAAACATGTTGAGCTTCAATATTTGAAGCAGGGTATAAAGTATGATTTCCTGTTTCTGCTTCAAAGATAAATGTCCTCTAAAATTTTAAGAACAGAAATAAGCCAGGTAGAGAGAACAAAAGTTTGTTTCATGGCCTAAAGTATTGTTCTGGAAAATGGTCTCATGCATTCCCATAATTGAGAATGGGTGTTCCCATCTATGGGTCAAGCATTCCCATTTATGGCACTGTTACCATTTTTAAGTCACACCAACCACAGTTTTCTCCCACTGATTGATGATGACAGCCACCCTTTTGGGTGAAGTGTGCCCTTTTGGTTGACAGCATGCAATCTCAGAGGGCTGCCCCTTACTAAAATCCTAGATCCATCTCTGTGCATTGGTACCCCATAAAGGATATACATGTGCATTCCTGCACAGCACAAATATGTGATAAACCATTTCCAATTTGCCAGAAGACTCCACTGCAAGGACAATGGTCCAATCCAAGTCTGCCAAACATAGAATAAGCTGTGTCTTTTGCACAGATGGATGCACACTGGGTGATCAGGGTGTGTGTGTATGTTTTTTTAACTGACTGATTATATGCATCCAAGTTTCTGATAATATCTTGTATTTTTTGTCACAAGAAAGTTGAATCGTTTTGTTTTCTCTAGTATGGATGAAATATGGAAGCACTGCCACAGAGGTACAGCAGAAATATCACAGATTGTGTCCACCACAAAAGAACAGGTTGCTGAAATGCAAAGTGTTCTTCTCAGTACCCAATCCTGGTCCAAATGGGTCATCAGCAACTATTCTGGAAACTTTTTCAGTCCTGATTATTAATGCTAAAATGCATCAATTAAGAGCTTTGGAAATAGTTATCATGGGAATGATGTCATGGAAAGAAAACAAGGTTATTCCCAAGAGCATTGCTATTGCTTTGAGTAGAACCATGTTCAACAATGGAGCAAAAATTGGGCCTCATCTTAGCAATGGCTGATATTTTCCACTGCACTTCTGAGGAAATGTTGCCAATGAATAATGTTTGAATTATTTATTTGAAATGTTACAGGAATTTATCAGATTTCTGGCGCCTCAAGGTGAAGAATCAAAGTATTTCACGACGCATGTATGTACATGAAAACATTTTTATCTAGTTAAATGAAACATCGGAACTGTTTCTGAGGCTCTTTTTTAAGGTGCTGCAAACCCTTTTATTTGTCTCTAAGATAAGGCCTAACAATTTTTCACATGGATGGACACAAAATAAAACCATTATTGATGAGAGAACAACAATGGTGCATCAATCATGGTTGTATCTTGCTTGGTATAGAAGTGATGGGCGAAAATGTTAATGCCCAGGGGCGCTCCCACGGAATTTTTTACAGGGGAACGGACCCGGGCTGGTGCTGACCGGGGCAGGGGAATTGTGAGCATATTTGGTACCTGACAGCATTAATGACGATGAACCGAAAATTTTGGGGAGACCTCCCCCTGGTTGGCCAACAGGAGGATGCGTAGGTACCCCGTCCCACCGCTTTCGGCGCCCATTTAATTGCCCTTGTGTACGTGCAGTGTATCATCTTTGACCTCGATTGACCTCCAAACAGACTTAGCCTAAGATTAGTGGGCACTATCGATACGTATTCATGACTGCGTAGTGCGTATAAATGACTGATCACTAAACAACATTGGCTTTTAGGTCCGACATATCACGCCCAATGCGAGCGTTCTTCCTATTATAACTTGAAGCTATGTGATAACATCCCCAATATTCAGTGTCCTGTTGCGCCCTAGCCTTTGAACCGATATGAAAATGGTTGTTGCCTTAGTGAAAGAGCTGGTCCGGCTCTGTCGAATAGCGTTGAGAAAGTGGTTCCGGCTATTTTGCGTACGGAGATAAGCAAGGTTTTATAGAGCACTGCATTTGATACATTTTGACGTATATGAATTATTCCCCTCTGGTGACCACAGTATTGACCTTCCGCAAAAATTCCGGGAGTAACGCCGATTGCATTTCCGACGACCTTTCGATCGCTTTTTCCGCTTCTATCTTTCTTCGTTTCCGAGATCGAGGGTGTCATTTTTAACCCCCTCCCACCAGAGGGAGGTTCATAGGTGATTCATGCTGGTCACCGGGGCTAGGGTTAAGGGCCAGCATGTATTATTTTGTTGCTTTCAGATCATAACTTTGACTTTAATACTGAATTATAATCTCATGGAATCACTTAGGTAATGACTTGATTCTGGCTTAGGTCATCGATATCGAGAAACCCGATCTATATTTTATAGGTTTTTTATATCTATATTTTATCGGAACCTTCCCCCTTGCACTCGCCAGTGCTTCCCTATAGCCATATTTATACCACTTTTAAGACCATTTTGTAATACATGTAGTATTAGGTTCGGCGACCATTTAAGAAGCTTGGATTTTAGTCGGCGACCACAAGATCACTTTTTAGACCCCTGGAAAGCCAGTGACGAGACATACACGATGATGTTTGTTTCAGCGCTCAAGCTAGTTAGGTCAAAAGTTATTGTCAAAATGCTGTTGTTGACCCCTGGTGACCTTGGATGACCTTAAAGAGGTCAAAGGGCAAATATGGCCCCTGGGATCCGTGAAAGAATTGTGTCCAAGAACGCTTTTCTGAGCAAGCTGAGCATTTGCAATCGTTTTTGTGACTTTTAGATCATAAGACAGCTTTTCCCCATGCTTTTTCAACGGGAGAGGTCACCTCGTGACCTGACCTCAGGTGACAAAATCGAAAAATCTCGGAGATACACCTTGTAGACCCTGGAGGGGCCATGAAATTTAGGCAGTTTCAAATCAATCGACCAAGAAATGTAGCTCTTATAGAGCTCAAAATTTGAAGTGAGGTGACCTTGGTTGACCTCGCCTGGTGACCTGACCTTGGATGAACTGGGGTTAAAACATTTAACGGATGGTGGGAAAATGATGGGGTGAGAGATAGAGCCCTCAACCGCGGTGCTGCGTCTCGTCGTTTTTCTGCTATATCGAAAAAAACCTTAGGGGCCATCGATGCCCCCCGGTGGGGCAAGGGTTAATTTTCCTTAGTCATTCCTAAAAATATATGTGTCAAGGAAAACCAGAGTTATTTCATGTTCTTTTTTCAATGGTGAACTGGGTTTTAGGATAAAATGGGTTCAATTGATAGAGTTTAGTTTCTAAGTTCATACCAGTGGGGACTACAAAAATATGTCATCGACACATTGGGCCCAGATCACATTTGATCCAATTATCCCTAGGTAATGATGTTTTTCAAGCCATTCCATAAACAGGCATGCAGCTACCGGGCTTAGCGGTGAACCCATCGCAAGGCCACTGTGTTGAGGGTACTTATCCGAGTTGAATGTGAAGCCATCGAAATTCATGCACATTTTAAGCAATTTTAAATAGTCTTCTTTTGGTAAGGGCAGTTGGTCAGGGTTCATGTCCTTTGTTACGGGTTTAGTAGCTTTCAGTGCCCCCTCTACTGAAATGCTCGTAAATATTCACTTAACCCGACCACCGGTGGGCCTCCGAACCACCTTCGCCCTGGTGGGGGTGTTGTTTGAGCACCCCTCCCTCCAGCTCGGTTCCTATGCGGAAAAGCGAAAAAGACGTTAAGACTGGTAAATAGCTAAAAAAATCATGAGGAAACTACTTTGGTCACTTTTTGGCTCAGGTATATATTGAGGTCATGACAGGTCAAAGGACGTTGTATGTTAGGACAGGGTTTGTGGGCTCTAGCGTCTGACAGAGTTGATTTAGAATTATTTTTAGGCACCATTCGCTTCCTCTCGTCTCGGCAAATCAAATGATGTATAATATGACTATGCTAGGTCAAAACGCAAAAGGTAAACATGACCTGACCTCAGGTCAGGTCAAGGTCACTTTCCGACCTAGCATAGTCAATATGCATATCAATTGACTTGCAATGGCAATCAAAACGTAATAATATCAAAATAAAGGCGGTATCATCATTTCCTGCAAAGTTATTGACCCAAGTCTGAAAACTGCTTAAGTAGCCCTAGATGACCTCTCAGAGTTCACAGGTCAAAAATTGCAGCATGAACCTGGAAAGTGGCCCAGGATACTACGGTTTGGAGAATACCCAAGGTATTTTCAGCTGTATGTACACAAATACAGCCCAATTCCTGTTTTCTCAACGTATTTCAAATGGAGAGGTTGGGTCTTAGGGGTCGGTGGAAGAGCTGATTGAAGTAATTTTACCTAATTCTCATTTTTAACACGTGCTTTGACGGGAGTATGAGCCACCTCCGCTTAGACAGGGGCGGGTACCCGCCCTCCTAAGATCTCGAGAACCACGCTAGGAAGCGAAAAACGGTAAACGGCGTTGGGTAGTCCATCCACTTCTTCATCGAAAATATTTGAACTATGTGTTGCCAGGTCACATTCAAGGTCACTAGAGGCCAAAACATGCCGTCATAGGGATAACATGTAAATGAAGGTTTTCGGTCATTACATCTGAACAAGTAAAGATAGCAAAAACAATTTAAGCCTTTGGAATCCTCGCAGCAAGCCTAATCGAATGATATATGTATATACATATATGATTCTAATGTTATGCCTTTTACCTAATTTAACTTTTCACCTGGTTGGATTTGACCTGAGTTCAGGTCAGGTCAAATCCTTTATTTGGCCTAGCAAGGTCATATTATACATATATATATATATATATATATATATATATATATATATATATATATATATATATATATATATATAAAAAATCCTTTATTTGGCCTAGCAAGGTCATATTATACATACAGGTCAAAAGTTAAATTAGGTAAAAGGCATATCATTAGAACTGCAGCGACAAGGCAAGTATAATGCATTAAAAATAAAAGCTCTATCACCATCCGTTGCTAAGGTATTCAGTTAAAACCATTTTCCCATGTATTTTCAATGGAGAGGTCATGGATCGTACCTGACCTTAGGTCATTGATATAAAAATACCGGAACGTATTTTAGAGAACTCGGTAGGCCCATTATTTGATATGATTTTCAATCGAATAAGCTCTCCCTGTTCCGACTTATGCTATCCGAAACTTTTTTTGAGGTCAGGTCACTTGTCCTGTACTGGTGACCTGACCTGAGATGACCTAACCTTAAAATTTTGACACAAGTTGTAAACATGATTAGAAAAAGGTATGTCAAATACGGCGGCGCTACGCGCCGCCGTCTTTATGCTATCTCCCAAAAATCCGAGGGGGCGGGTTCCCACCCCTCTGTCAATGTGCGTGTTAAGACCGGCAACCACACCGCTGCCATGTTAACCTTTTGCACTGGATGCATCCGTTTGGCGGTGCAGCTGCCGCACACACGTCTACAGTGCGGTGGCACAGACAGAACCGGACGGCCCGGGTTCAAGGCCCGGCGGCTTCCCGGAATAAAGAGCAAGCTGGCTCCCGAGAAACCCTTTCAACAGGGAAAGAGTTGGCGACGCCACATGACCCTGGAAGTTGGTGCGTCGATAAGCCCCAAAAATTATTGCAGAGCCGGCCGGCTGACCAGTGGCCTAAGACCATGCTGGGCATGCCGAATGCAAAGGGAACACGAAGTAGCAGTCCAATACCTGAATACAGGAATCATTGATGTTTAGGCCTATCTGACCTCTTGACGCTCGGCCCTTCTCAATCCCGCACCAAAACTTCAGCCGGTGGATCCGGAAAGGCGCCCTACCCCATCCCCACTGACTTCATTTAGCTTCAACGTGTTGTTGCAGACTAATCCATGCAAATGGCTCTCTGTCGTTTAACCCTCGCCCCACCGGGGGGCCATCGATGGCCCCCCTAAGGTTTTTCCAAGATATCAGAAAAACGAAGAGGCGCAGCACCGCGGTTGAGGGCTGTACCTCTCACTGCATCATTTTGCCACCATCCCTGAAATTTTTTACCCCGGGTCACCCAAGGTCAGGTCACCAGACGAGGTCAATCAAGGTCATCTCACTTCAAATTTAGAGTTCTGTAAGAGCTACATTTCAAAGTCGATCGATTTGAAACTTCCTACACTTTATGGCCCCTCCAGGGTCTACAAGGTGTATATCCGGGATTTTTCTATTTCGTGCCCTGAGGTCAGGTCACGAGGTGACCTCTCACATTGAAAAAGCATGGGGAAAAGCTGTCTTATGATCTAAAAGTCACAAAAGCGATTGAAAATGCTCAACCTGATCAGAAAAGCGTTATTGGACACCCTTTCACGGATTCCAGGGGCCATATTTGCCCTTTGACCTCTTCAAGGTCAACCAAGGTCACCAGGGGTCAAAAACAGTATTTTGACAATAACTTTTGACCTGTATAAGCTAGAGCGCTAAAACAAACACCATCGTGTTTGTCTCGACATTGGCTTTCATTTGGTATACGGCAAGGTCACTTTCTGACCTTTCGTGACCTCAGGTCATCTTAGGTCACGAGGTGACCTCTGGAGGTCAAACCACTGGCGGGAGGTCTTTACATTTCACATAGCGGTAAAAGTACTGACATTTTCCTATCAAATGTACTTTACCAGACCTCAATAGATCTAATGGAATCAGAGTTATGCCCAGTTTTCTTAAGCATTGCATATGTGGGTGAAAATAGCCGATCTTGACCTAATTTGACCTCTGGAGGTCAAACCATTGACGTGAGCACTAAAACATGTGAAGTAATTTCTTACTGAATTCACGCGAGCTTTCTAGTGCACTTTGCAGATTTGCGTTAACGCCAATATTTTCGGAGTTAGAGGGGGCCATCGATGGCCCCCAGTGGGGCGAAGGTGGCGCTGGACCCCCGGTGGGGCGCGGGTTAAGCCATATTTAAAGCAATGAGTTTGTGAAATTACAGTAATTGCAAAAGGTTGTTCTTTCTAAAGGCCTGCTGATCGGTGGAGGGGGTGGGGGAGGGTGGTCTTGAAAATTGAGCAAAGGAAGTGTTTCATGCCTCAGTACTTGTTCCCCTTTCACAGTAGCGATGCAAAGTAACTTTGAGTTTGATTACTCCAATTCGACCTTGTATTAGCCGCGCACACTTCCACACAGGTGGTGGCTTTTCAAGTGCTGTCGTAATGAACATGAAACATTGTAAACTATGGAAGGAGACGGGAAGTATAAGGATGGAAGGAAGGTGACATACTACCTGGAGGGGTCGCTGCTACCCGAGGCGCATGCGCTCGCTACCTCCAAGAAGATATAATTGTTACCAAACATCAACCGTACCGAAACTTAACGAGCTGATATAACAGTGATTGTATAAGGCGCAGATTTTCTTTAAGCTGATGAGAGCCCTTCAAATATGGAACACAATTTGTATGTATACATATATACAGCGGTCAATAGGGTTCGTGGTCCAACAGCAATTGTGCCGAAACGCGTCTTCCGAGTACTGAACTCAGTGGCTGAACTCCTGTGCGTGGTAGGTCTTCCAGCCCTCTGCGCCATCAAAATAAAACTTCATTTGTCGGAGCCGGTCTCTACATCGGTGTTGTATCAGCTAACGTCTGCCCCGAACATTACAATCTGTCATTAGGCCGTCCCTTATAAAATAAAAATTCGAATTTTGAAATGCGCACGGTAGTTTCTGGTTATTCATCGTATGTTGATGTATGGTGCAAAAAATCACCCAGATCTGATAACTTTTCACGCTGGCATTTTGTCCCTACTTTTTCCATGCATACACCCTATGGCGTCTTGCGAGCGGGCAAGGCAGGCGGCCATTAACCACTTCTGCCAACTGCGAAATGATGAGGCTGGAAGCACTCCGCTAGAATCACAATGTTTGCGACGTAAGAAAATTCCTATTGCTACTTTTTATAGCTCCCTGGCCTTTTGGCTGACTTAAATTTCGTATCAAATCTGCAAGATTAGTTAAACCTAACTACGGTGTGGCTCGGGCGTCATAGTTATGATAAAGATGGGAGCTGGATTTTCACTGTGCTTGTTGACAGAAAAGAAGGCAAACAAAACAGCTGAAAAACACCTTTAGCAACGGTTAGCTTCGTTTTACATTGTGAAAAGTTGACCTTAATCGAATTCTTTATGTGCTATCTTGGCCATTTTTTTACTTCATTTTCGTGGAAAAAGCTGGTTGGTGAAGACAATGAAGGTATTTGATTGTAACGTTAAATCGCTCCCTCACAAAATTATCGTCGCAAGTTCTGCCAGCACTGTAGGATGCTGTTGAAGCTATGGGCGCATCTTCTTCGGTTCACTCTTGCTAAACTTACCGTCCCTCTTAGTCCTGACTTACTTCCGATGATCAGCCACGACGGCCAATGTGTTCTGGAGACCAGGTTCCGTCCTGGCACTTCCTATGAAATCCTTGCTGAGTTTCACTGTTCTCTCGGATGCATCATCCACACAGGAGAGGCTCATTAAAAACTGCTGGAAATCAACATGCCTTGATGCTGGTTCCAAGTGTGGATATGCTCAGACAGCCATCCCAGTTTTTTTCCATTTTTCCCACTGGGCATCACACCCAGAGGGCAGTGTATTTGTAATAACATCGATCATTTCATCTTAAATATTTGCTAATCACATCGTCCCACTATGACTTAGCCCTTCCTCTGCTGCTGAGGCGGGCAATCAGGACAGCAGCGGGAACGCGCTGATCAAACTGCTGCCTCTGAAATAAGAACCAGCTCTCTGGTCCTATGAAGTTTGCCGAGCTCGATCTGCTGCCATCATCAGGCCAGAGAGTGGCGTCATTAACAAACTCTGGGCCAGGGACGGTGGGTTTCCCGTCAGGACAAAATTTGATAGGTCTTTCGGTTTTCATGAGCGCTTGGGCTACTTCCTCCTTCTCCTTCTCTGAAACGTCATCGTCTGCAAGAGAGAAAACAGCAAGTGATGGAGACAGGTAGTCAAGATGCCTTTTCAGACTCTGAAGATAGTTGTTTGCCGGTGCCGATCTCATTTTCTGCATTGACGCATTTCTTGAATGGCTTGGCGGTCATTTAAAGGTGAGGCGGCAGGTAGCGACGTCCTCATGAATAGCTATGCGTGATGGATCCCACATAGTCCTGCCATTATCTCAATGCCTTCCTTTTGTTCTGCATTAAACAGGCTAATTTGGCTCGATAGACGGTGCATGGCCAGGTAGTATATGACCCTTTGCATGGATCTGGCGTTGCTGACCTTTTTGGACTCGAAAGCGAACCATGAACGATTCGTTCATGACTTCGTTTTGACAAATGACAAACTAGCTAGGTCGTATGCGGCCCTTTGCATGAATCTGGCATTGCTGACCATTGTTGGCTCCAAAAACAAACCATGAACAATTTTTCATAACTTCAGGTGCATAAGGTCATATACTTTCTTGCCATGCACATTCTATCGAGCCAAGTTAGCCTGTTCAATGCAAAGCCCAAGGAAGAAATTTAGACAATGACAGAACTCTGTGAGATCTATCAAGCATAGCTATTCATGAGGACATCGCTACCTGCCGCCACACTATTAAATGACCTCCAAGCCATTAAAGAAATGAGTCAATGCAGAAAATGAGACCGGCACCGGCAAACAACTATCTCAAGAGTTCGAGCAGGCATCTTGACTAGCTATCTCCATCACTTGCTGTTTTCTCTCTTGCATACGATGACGTTTCAAAGGAGGAGGAGGAAGTAGCCCAAGCGCTCATGAAAACTGAAAGGCCCATAGCGTTTTGTCATGAACGTAAACCCACCACCCCTGGCCTTGGTTTTGTTAATGACGCCACTCTCTGGCCTGATGATGGCAGCCGATCGAGCTCGGCAAGCTTCGTAGGACCAGAGAGCTGGCTCTTATTTCAGAGGCAGCAGTTTGATCAGCTGGGATAGCTGTATGAGCATATCCACACTTGGAACCAGCATCAAGGCATGTTGAGTTCAAGCAGTTTTTAATGAGCCTCTCCTATGAGGATGATGCATCCGAGAGAACGATGAAACTCAGCAAAGATTTCATAGGAAGCGCCAGGACGGAATCTGGTCTCCAGAACACATTGGCCGTCGTGGCTGATCATCGGGAGTAAGTCAGGACTAAGAGGGACGGGAAGTTTAGCAAGAGCGAACCGAAGAAGATGCCCCCATAGCTTCAACAGCATCCTACAGTGCTGGCAGAACTTGCGACGATAATTTTGTGAGGGAGCGATTTAACGTTACAATCAAATACCTTCATTGTCATCGCCAACCAGCTTTTTCCGCGAAAATGAAGTATACAAAATGGCCAAGATTGCACATAAACAATTCGACTAAGGTCAAATTTTCACAATGTAAAACGAAGCTAACCGTTGCTAAAGGTGTTTTTTCAGCTGTTTTGTTTGCCTTGTTTTCTGTCAACAAGCACAGTGAAAATTAAGCTCCCACATTTATCACAACTATGACGCCCGAGCCACACCGTAGTTAGGCTTTTTTCATACCATACACGTATATTTGACACTAAAAACATTAAAAACAGGCATGGGTTAATACGGATGACATAAAAACACCGTTTTAAGACTCCCGGCAGACTCACTTGAGAGGAGGAGGCAGCAAGTGTTAAGTTTCATACGTCAAGAACCGCGGTGATGAATAAGAGCAATACGTGGTAGACACTCGGAGAAGAAAAAAATATATATAAAGAGGTTGGGGTGAGAATAAAAAAAATAAATAAAGTAAAATAAATTCATGGGTTATGGTTCATCACAGAACTGGGGCCGCCTCATCCAAATCACGCCGACACGTTGAGGCGAGCCAACCGACGCAGAGGACATCCGGGCAGCATAAAACAGCCGACGCATCTCAGTAGCGCCGCCCAGTACCAGCACCACCTGTCGGGCAAAGCAGCGCCACCTCGCGGCCGCAGTAGCGCCGCCCGGCGGAGTCACACAGTCACACGCTATTGGCTCCGCAGCATACCGGACCCCAACCGTCACCACAGCCTACCGACTTCGGGGACCGGCCCGGAGCCGGTTTATCCGCTCCGCGTCGGCAGCATGCGGGCTCAGCCACGCCAGAAACCTAGCTGTCCCGCCAGGCACCGGACGAAAGCAGCGCCACCCGCTCGAGGATAGCGGGACCGACAGGAGCGCACGACGCCACCGATCTCCACCGGCTCCCGAGCCAGGCCAGCAGTTCCTACGGGAAAAGGGGTTATTAAGCCGGGAGGATGGAACAGGTTTTTTTTTTTAGACATGGTTAGTAGTGGCCAGGTTGAGTAGTTAGTGTCAGCGGCAGGCACACGGAGTCGTAGGGGGCAAGAGGGGTGCCGGAGGCGCACCTGTGCTAACACCACCTAATGCAATCATTTAGGTTTATTGTTTTAATTTTAAGCTCACAATGAAAATGTACAGCATAGGTTAGCGTTACAGCATTAGTTAGTGTTTAGAGTTGGTATATATGACAAGAAGAAACATACCATACCTTGTTGCAATAGCGTACTATTTTATTGAATATAGCTTTGTTCTTATCCCCACAAGGTTTAATAATTTAGTAACTATCGAAGTACAATTTAGAGACAACCGTTTTGAAGAAGCGCCTTCCTAGCGGGACATCGTTTATATTTCGTATTTTGGTACCTATTACATTGTTCCAGGTTCTAGGGGCAGATATAAAGAGTGAAAATTTACGATACATTGTTGGGGCAAATGGTACATTTAAGTGCTGCGCATGTCGGGTGTTCCGGATGTTTTGGTCCTGGTCTACGCGTGTTATTTTTTCTGACAAGGAGCAAGGAAGAGAATTTCTTAGATAGTTATGGATGATGTTTAGTTTTGATGTTTCAATTAGGTCTTTAACCTTAAGAATTTTGTACTTTTTAAACAGGGGACTTGTGTGCGCCAGGCGGTCATTTTTGTCAATTATCCTAACTATTTTCTTTTGGAGCACTTTCAGCTTGTTTAATTTATATTCATATGTGCTGCCCCAAATCGGAAGGCCATAATTTAGAAATGGTAATATCATAGAATTGTATAACAGGAGAGTATGACCAGAGTTTAGGATGTGCTGAGCTCTTTTTATTATACCAATATTTCTTGATATCGTGTTTTCAACGTTTTTTATATGCTGTGTCCACCTCAGATCCTCCTCTATAGAGATTCCTAGGTATTTGGTGCAAAACTTGCGTTGTAGGTTTTCATTGTTGATTTGGATATTTAGATCATTTTGAGGAGAGGTTGAGAAAATTTGGTAGTTTGATTTCTTCACGTTTAATGAAAGGCGGTTGCAACAGAGCCAGGTCGTTATATCTTTGAGGCTATCCTGAATATGCTTTTCAAGGCTAGTTTTGTTATTCGCAGTGAAAAAGAGAGCCGTGTCATCTGCAAAAAGATATAATTTTGGGATCAATGAGCATTTGTGCAAGTCATTTACATACAATAGGAACAAAAGCGGGCCCAGAACACTTCCTTGTGGTACGCCTGTAGAAATTCGACACGGCTCGTCTGTAATGGTTCTGTTGAACCTAACATATTGGGTACGATTTTCTAAGTAGGATGAAAAAAGTTTTAGAGAAGTTCCATGAATGCCGTATAAACGTAATTTTGAAAGAAGTATATGGTGGTTGACAGTATCGAAGGCTTTGCTAAAATCGAGATAGATGGCTGCAGAAACTTTTTTTGGGTCAGCGCTGATGTTATGTCATCATATAGTAGGGCAATTGGCATAAATGTGCTGTGGCTCTTTTGAAATCCAAATTGATTCTTAAAGATGGTGTTATTTTCATTGAAGTATTCAATGATTTGTTGGTAGACAATTTTTTCGAATACCTTGGCTAATATAGGGAGTATGGAGATGGGTCTATAATTTGTGAAAGATGATTTACTACCGGATTTGTAAATAGGAACAACTAAAGCAATTTTGAATTCATCAGGGAAGACACCATGAGCTAGGCACAGATTAAACAGATGGGTTAGATGGGGAGAGATCGAAAGAGATATACGTTTTAGTATCTTAGCACTCATACCGTCATACCCAGCTCCCTTATTACCCAGGGACGTTATGGTTTTCTGAACCATTGCTTCGTTTATTGGGTGAAAATGAAAAGTTGGGGACGCTTGGTCCCTTACAAGGTATTGAAGAGGATCTGAGGTGGACGGCGGAAGCGAGGCATCCAGAGAAGCACCTACTGTTGAGAAGAAATTATTGAAATGATGCGCAATCTTTTGGGGATTTGTTTCTAGTTTGTTCTCGATCTCGAATAGTTCTGGAAGTTGATTTTTGTGTTTGTTTTTTCGTGTCAATTGTAGAAGGGTGTTCCAAAGCTTTCTAGGATCTGATTTATCTTCTTCTAGTTTTCTTTGGTAATATAGTTTTTTGGCATTTCGTATGACATTAATTAACACGTTCTTGTAGTTTTTATATAATGTTTCATCATTTTTAGATTTCGAGCGAATAAATTTTTGATAAAGATCTGTTTTTTTGTTTATACATCTTAGAATACTGTATGAGATCCATGGTTGAATAGGTGTGTTTCGGCGCGTTTTTTTCCTTGTCGAGAGATTGGAGATTTCATCCACGAGAGCTGATTGTATCAAGGTTGCAACGCTGGCAGGATCATTAATAGTTGAAAGATTTTCCAGTCTGTTTTGCAATTTCACCTTCAGAATATCAATATTACGAAAATCAAATGAGATGGTGGGTTTTTGCTCTGAGTGCTTAACATTAATTGAGGAGTGAAGCTCGAGTGTAATGGGCAGATGGTCACTAATATCTGACATGAGAACTGAGGAAGATTTTATGGTAGATATGTCATTACTGAAAAAGTTATCAATAAGTGTTTGACTTTCTGTCGAAATTCTGGTGGGAATTGAGATGCACGGATTGAAACCGTATGATGCAAGTAAATGTATAAAGATATCTATGTGATCAATGGAGCCTCCCTTCAGGATGTCAAAATTGAAGTCGCCTCCTATTATGCATTGTTTTTTGTTCATAGATAAGATTTGCAAGAATGAATCCAGATAATCAAGAAACATTCCAGATGGAAACGATGGTGATCTGTAGAAGGAACCAACAGTAAGATTGAATGGGAGAATGTTTTGGATTTCAAGAATGACTGATTGGAATTGAAGAGATTTTGACTCTAGGTCATACCTCCTGTTATAACAGAGATGCTTATTGATATATATTCCTGCCCCTTTTCCTCTGTTTTGTTCTGGAGTAGAAATTTCAAAATTGTAATCATGGAGGTGATAAGAGTTTGTAAGCTCAGGTGCCAGCCAAAGTTCAGTTATCAAAATGATGAGTGGTTTTTGTTTAAATTTGGAAATGAGGTATTCCAGTGTCTCAAAGTGTTTGGGAAGGGACCTAATATTGATATGGATAATAGGCAGGATATCTTTACCTGAATTGATTAAGTTGTATGTATCTAGGGAGCAGTAATTACAAGATTTTAGAAGCTCTAAAAGGTTTGATTGTTCAATATTGCTGTCATTATTGTGGGGAGCGAACTCAGGGATAAATCTGCTTGTATTTACATTGTTTGGTAGGGACTGAATGTTCAGTGCAAAAGTTACACAAGAATGAATGGGCACAGAGGTCAAACAGCAAAAATTAGATCAAGCTAGGAACTAGAATTGGTAACCAAGGAAATATGTATGTTAGTTTTCAGACAAGGAACAACTACACAATATGTTAGAAGGGAGGCAACAAAAGAAAGAAAGCTATACCAAGGAATTTCCATGCCTATAAGGTGGACCAATTTACCATACCTTCATGATAATACCTTGAGCTTGATCAGAGATTCAGGTTGGCATTAGCAGGTTGTTGAGCCCTGAAAAGATGAGTTTTGTTTATGTATCAAGCATGGTGTTAGCAGAGTGAATTACAGGGTAATTTTGTAACATACAGTTATGGTTACATTATGTTTCGAAGAGAAAGTATCAAGCAAGAGGCTAATAATGTATCAAGCAAGAGGCCAGGGGGCAATCTGTAAGAGTAGTCCATAAGATATAGTTATAGATACATAAAATTTGGAAGGGGAAAGAAAAACAACAAAAAAACTCAATGAAGATGAGCAAGCAAGTAGGTTGTGGAATAGAATAGATTACGCACAAGAGAATAGGTTATACACTTTATGCAATGGTTGGTACAGGCGTATCAATGTTCATTTACCGCCGGCTCAATGTTACAACCCAACAAAAAGGAGAGTCCATGAATTTACAGCTTGGCCCAATGTTCAACTTGCCCAAGATGCAGGATCTGGTTAGTCATAAGTCTGCAATGGTACCTGAGATAGTCAGGGGCGATCCAGGGCGACCACTGTGCTCACACACTGTGAATCCGGGCGGAGGCACATGAATGGGCGGACCATCATTGACACCCTGGTGCCGCAAATCAGCCTCCGTCAGGTTCAACTAATCTTGTAGATTTGATACGAAATTTAAGTCAGCCAAAAGGCCAGGGAGCTATAAAAAGTAGCAATAGGAATTTTCTTACGTAGCAAACATTGTGATTCTAGCGTAGTGCTTCCAGCCTCATCATTTCGCAGTTGACAGAAGTGGTTAATGGCCGCCTGCCGCGCCCGCTCGCAAGACGCCATAGAGTGTATGCATGGAAAAAGTAGGGACAAAAAGCCAGCGTGAAAAGTTGTCAGATCTGGGTGATTTTTTGCACCAGACATCAACATACGATGAATAACCAGAATCTACCGTGCGCATTTCAAAATTCGAATTTTTATTTTCTAAGGGACGGTTTAATCTGTCATACATGACAGGTTATAATGTTAACTAGGTTATAAATTAATAACTAGGTTATGAACTAGGTAAATAACTATGCTATGAACTAGGTTGTAAACAAGTTCGCATGACCAGACTTCGTGACCTGATTCTCGACCATTTTGACCTTAAAACGGAAAACAAGTCCAGGCTTAACTTTGAAAGGTATGCACAGTTTAAAGGTGTTGATGGTTACCAGTCTTATGGAACGGCAAACAGTATGCAGAGTTTGGTGCGATGTGCTGGCGAACATAGCGTGGAAAGATATAATATAATTGAAGCCGGAAGTCTAACAGTAAGAGAGATCTTGATGTTCTCTAGGTATGATGGGCCACCTTACGGTTATTGTTCCGGCATAGCAGGCGTGAACTGGTATCGTCAAACCTCTCCATATCTCAAAGAAACCTGTCACTCGCTTCAAATGCCGGAATGGACAAGGGAAGGAAGGGTCTCGATCGGATTATTAGATCCTTCATTCAAGCCAGTGTTCAAAAACTCTGCTGACAGTAGATTCATAAAGCGTCATGCAGACGGAGCTGCTGCCGCAGTGGAGGACCGCCAGGGAAATGCTGGAGCTGCGGAGACTCACAAGCCAGACTATAGCGAAGCAGACTATACCGGTAAACCAACTGGATGGTGTCTCACGGTCTAAAGTGAGTTCGACATACCGTCATCTTTCGGTGACTGGGTTAAAGAGCCACGGAACGCTGAATACGACCGAATTTTTTCACAGGCCAAGCACAACCCAAAGTCTATCTTCACTCATCTAGCCCTAGGTTGTCACTTCTAAGATTATATATGAAGAACCACAACTTTCTACCTACGAGTTTTCACTTCATCTGTCTTCCATCCAGACTGATGTTAAGGTTCATATTAAACAGCTTTCAGCTGCGATTCACGCCAAACGGCCCTGTAAAGCTGACCCAGCCTATATCGAAGCCGGTTGCTTACACTCTTGCTACGTCAACTTCTATTTGTCAGATTTTCCCCACCTAAGGGGTCCATTTGTTCTCCTCAAAGTATGAAAACCCCCTTTCTTCGCACTGTATCTGAAGTTTTTTCAACTTACGGAATTTTATGTCGTTCAGCAATCGCAAGAATACGGACAAATTACATAGCACACAAGATCATACAAACACCAATGTCATCAGGCCCCTACCCCGTGGCAACGGCCGTGTAGAAGGCGTTCAGCGCCCTTTCCGGCCCGCCACCCAGGGGTGGGGCGGCGGGTGCCTGTGGAGAGCGATAGGGTGCCAGGGGAAGCGCCCCCTGTGCATCGGCTGAGGCCGTCGATGGTGCTAAGTGTTGCGGGAACAACTATTTGTCGCTGGCGGCGTTAGTCCGACCCACGAGCTGGGCGAGCGGAGTAGTGGTTTGGTGTTAGATGTTGTGAGGAGCGGTTTAAGGAAAAAACAGAGGTGAGCAGAGGAGTTATAAAGCGGGGGACGGGAGATCTGGAGGGGTTGTGGGATTTGGCAGCCAAAATACGGGCTGCCGTATGAGCGGGGCGAGTGACCTTGAGTCGTGAGACGGCATTTTCGTAGCGTTGTGTGATTGGCCAGTTTGTGGAGGCTTCTCGGCGATTAGGGGTGCGTTCTTTGAAATATTCCAGCCTGGAATTCCAGGGACAGTGACGTCACAGCCGTTCTTTGAAACTTTTCCCGGGATTCCACGTGGAATATTCCCGCCATTCCGCGCGGAACGGTGGGAATAGAAAAAGCAGCCCCGCTCAAGATGGCGGCGCCCATGCATGAATTTCGTAACAGTAAGTTCGTGGACTCTGAATATTTATCTGCTTGAAAGGTCCATTATATGTGTTTGCAGGATAATCGGAACCTTATAATAACAGCTAAATGAAGGTAAATGAAAGATTTGCGCGTGCACAAGTCAAAATAAATAATAAGACTGTCGCACCTCGCCATTTACGCCGCATTCCGGCCTCAGTCAAGAACGTTCCCAGCTGGAATCCGCAGAATATCACGACGTCACAACCCCTGGAATTCCACCTCGGAATAATTCAAAGAACGCAGCCTAGGTTCGTGGGCCATGCGTCAGTAAGTAGTTCTGTTTTTCGGTGTTCGATAAGACGAATTTCATTAGCCCACGGAAAACAATTGTTGAGTGAAAATGACGACTGGCCAGATTACTTCATATTTGTAGAGCGCAGTTAGCTTCTTGAGTATTAGTTAGATTGCAAGTATTTGATGGATGAGTATGGGGGTTCAGCGGTAGCTATTCTGGATTGAAAATTGTTTAGATCAACAGCCTATTTTATTTCGGAGCAAAAGTAAGTTGGAAAATAGGTAAAATTGATGATATGTACGTTAAATTTATGACAACTGTGTCGATAATAGCATTAGATATCGTATTCATGTATTTTTGGCAACCTATGACCTTATATTTAGCTTTTAACGTGATTGTTTACTTTTGAGAGTTTCGCCGCACCCGCGCCATTGTAGTTTTCCATTGTTTTTGAAGGTACTCGGGCCGCCGTATGATGAGACGGCGGCTCGCTTGAGGCGGATAACGACGAGGGGTACCGGACATCGCCCAGCACCGGAATTAAGCTGGTATGGCCAGGTTTTTACACCTAAACGTGGTGGAAATTGTACTCGAGCTGTGGTTGTAGCAGATGTTGAAGCAGTTGAGGTAGCATGTGCTGAAGCAGGCGACGTAAAGGTGTTGAAGCGGATGATGTAAATTGGGGCAGAGGACAAGTGTGTAGTTGTGTGGACTGGGGGTTGGGGGGTTGCGTGGGTTTTAACGAGGGTATTTAACGAGGGTTTAGATCAGAGTCGGGGGTGATGAGTGCTAACGCGGACGCCCTCGGCAGAACGGTGTTTGCTGCAAGTATGGGGATGCTGCGAGGGCAGGTGGCGTGAGGAGGGGAGTAGAAATACAGCAGCACCAGTGACAGCTCGTTGTTTCGGCGATGATCCCGGGAGGGCAGCAGCTGGTCCGGAGCGGGACCAGCCGTGGCCGCTACAGTTCAGCTTAGGTGCAGCAGTTTGGAGGTGCAGGAGTTCAGCTTCAGCATTTGTCAACAAAGAATTCTGCAATGGGGATCCAGGTGATTTGAAGACATCAAGTAAGTGAAAACATCCATTCCCCAGTGAAAGCCAGTGAACATGCTACTGTAACCCCAGTGACAAGCCAGTGAAGAGTTGGGTATTCGTCTTGTGCAGCCAGTACGTACATATTTGATCTTTTCAGACTATGGAAGTTCATAATCTGCATTCTCATTCTAACATGCAGTGGAAGACAGTCTTTCTTCATTATTATTGACATCAAGAGACAGCAGTGTGGAAGTGTTTTGTCTGGGGATGTGTGGTGAGGTGTGTGGGAAGGGGGTGGTTTTTCAATGAGGGTGTGATGGGAGATATGATAGCAGAGGGTTGGGGGGTGGATGTCAGCGTGGATGTGATGTGGACTTAGGTTGGTTGGCAAGTGTGACGCAGGCTCCCCCTTCCCGTCCCTGGGTGGCGTCTAGATTTCTCCATTGGATAGATGAGGACAGATACTTTTGAAGGCTCAGTGGGTTGAGGTGAACTATAGAGTGGGCAGGCATGCAGGACTGAATCAAGTGTTGGCATAGTGGCTGCAGCTTCATTTCTCAACCATGATTAGAAATGGTAAGTTCTGTTAGGCTTATCCGATAGGTTGGAGGGTTGAGTTACACTCTGTTGCTTGGTCTGGAACGTCAGTTTGGTTCGGCAGGTAAGTGGCCGCATATTCCTGGACAGATGACGGTGCACCAGGTTTAGTGATGAGATTGATATTGCATGGGGTTTGCTGGTAACTGCCTCGGATGCATGTATTAGTTTCAGCTATGCATAGTGTAGAAAGGTAGGTAGCGCCATCTATCTAATTAGTAGTAGTCAAGCACCACCTAGCAGGAGTAAACTTGACAGGGTAAAGTGCTACTTTGTTCCAAGTACGGTATTAATGTATATTGCCATTAGATATTTCGAACAGTGGAATTATTCGGTAATTTAAAGATCCCTTTAAAAATAAATATTGCAGATTTTCAAGCTCATAACAGTTGATGGTCTTTTTGGAATAACTTAGACATTGTTTCACGCTGTACTCTGTTGTGTTTAATATGGTACCAGTGCGAAAGGAACTAGCTAAGCTTAAGCTTTCAGACTTAGAGAAAGAACTTGAAAGTCGAGGATTGGATGCCTCTGGTACGAAAGCCGAGCTTCTAGATAGATTAACGTTGGCAATCAAGATGGATGAACGAGATCAACTTGACCAAAACTACCCGGTGGTACAGTCAGCAGGTGTGAGTACCGAGTTAGAATCAGACACCAATCCAAATCCAGTAGGTAGTGAACCAGTAGAGTCGCCAGCGCGGACGGAGAACCCTCAGGTGTTGAGGGCTAAGTTAAAATTTCTAAAGGAGAAATTAGCGTTAGATGAGCAGCGACTGAGGATAGACGGTAGGGCACAACAGATAGAGCTTGAAATGCAGCTGGTCGAAGTTTGCGGTGGCGCTGTTGAGGAGTCTTTTATCGAACCAGTGCGAATAAATGCGACCGATTCGGATAGGGCCCACACTCGGGATAATCCGATATCCGACGCGTTGTGCGCCCAGCTACAGCGGTCCCTCATGCCGGTTTCGGAGCTGAAGCCCTTCTCAGGTGACATTCTGGAAAACCAACTATTCATCAAATCTTTCGATGCTAGGATAGGCCGTCACAGTAACAACCCAACCGAACTTCTTCACTATTTGGAAAGTTACACTACGCAAGTGCCAAACCAGATAGTACGCAGCTGTTTATATATGGGGGAGGAGGGGTACGCGAAAGCTAGGAAGCTGTTAGACGCGAGGTTCGGCAACACCTACAAGGTCGCCGAACGGTATCTGGAAAGAATCCGTACGTGGCCCAAGGTTCACGCGGGGGACTTAGCCGGCCTGGACCGAATGTTGCTGTTTCTGACCGAGGTAAAAAACGTGATGCATGAACTTCGAGACAGTGAACTTGATCACCCGCGCACAATTCGGGCGGTTTTGGGGAAATTGCCGGGAGCGCTGCAAGACCGTTTCCTGCGGCTTGCGGACTCTCGACAGGGAGAGCAGAGAGCAGTGGCCTTTGCGGACCTCGTCGCGCTGCTGGGGACGGAAGTGAGAGTGAGGAGCAATCCTTTATTTGCAATAGATAGGATGGGAGCCGAGGGACCCGGGCACCGAACTGCAGGACATCAACCGGACGATCGCGCTGTACGGCACCGAGTTAATGCGGTCTCGGTAGGGAGCGAGGGGCGGTGCTTGTTTTGTGGGGGGCAGCATCTGATAGGCGACTGCAGTGACCTCAAGGCGAAGCCGGTGGAAACTAGGATGGAGGTCCTGCGGTCAAATAGGCTTTGTTTTAGGTGTCTCAAACCAGGACATGTAGCCAGATGGTGCCGTCAGAGGGAGAGCTGTGGGGTTTGTGGAAGGCAGCACGCCTCTCTCCTTCACGTAGCAGGGGATCCCCGGCGGCCGGAGGCTGCACCAGTTGCTGCAGCGGAATCGGGAGGGTCTAACCCGACGATAGTCAGCGCGCGTGTGGCGGTGGACAAGGGCAAGGGTCGTGCGTTCATGCCTATCGTGCCAGTCAAGATACGGGCGGAAACGGGGCGGGAGGTTTATACCCTAGCGTTTTTGGATGGGGGGAGCAGTGGGTGTTTTATGACACATCAGTTGGCGGAGAAGTTAGGAGCCCCCAGAGGGAAACCTCTTTGTCATTAGAGACAGTGTGCGGACCGCCGCGCGATCTGAAGTCATCGGTAGTAGAGGGTTTAGAGATCGGGCCGGTCGAGGGGAAGGGCCGTTATTCCCTGCCGGCAGTATTCACGATAGAGAACCTTCCGGTCAACCTGGACAACAAGTGCTCAACAGAGGAGGCCAGTAAGTGGCCCCACCTCAGGGACCTGAATTTAGAGTGCGCGCCATCTAGGGTTGAGATTTTGGTGGGTGCAAATGCGGCGCAGGTGCATTTGGTGAGGGAGGTGAGGTGCCCAGAGAACGGGGTGGGTCCCTGCGCGGTCCGGACAGTTTTGGGCTGGTATATTTTGGGATCGGGTGAGAGTGAGGGCGGCCCTAACGGTGGCAAATATTTAGTTAACTTTCTGAGGGTGAGCGAGGCCAGCGAGGGAGTATGCGAGGAGAGACGTGATGATTCAACGACGGGGATGATTCAGAAATTGTATGAAAGCGATTTCGGTGACCTTGTAGACGATAGGGTGGGTCTCTCACTTCAGGATAGGGAGTGGCTGTCTGAGATAAAGGGTAAAACCAGACCCCGTTCAAGTTGTTTGGCAGCATTACGTCATCATGGCTGGAGAGTCACTACAGTTACTATGCAGGGCATTGGAGAAATTGCACTTTTTCGAAGCTCTAAATAACCTGTTTTAGAACTGTATAAACAAAACTTATATGGTTGAACAGAAAGCTAAAAGATTTTTATTTGTGAAACCATCAGACGTTTTGCAAAAACTCCAGTGAAGAATATTATTTTTACAAATTTTCCAGAGCGTGTCAAAATAAGGACATGTTCAGCACTAACAGCTGTTTGCAGTAAGACTAATCTCGATTTTGATTGGCTGTTGATTTCTGACCTTTGATTGGCTGTTGGTGGTACCTGCAGCAGAAGACAATAAACACCGGTGATCTCTTGAGCGAAGGTAAATTTATTTCTCTCGGCTATTAGGTAGGCCTGAGTTGATCAAATAAATGCATGCCCTTTCAACAAATTCTTTGAAGTGTTATAATTTTTTCATTAGACTTACGTAAGATACGCTGCTCGCCGTTGAGATCAAGGTTACTGTCAAATGGGTGAAACAAGTTGATTTCGATTTATACTAGATTGGTGCCAAATACGCCCAAACTTGGTATGTTTCAGCTGATCCTTCCAAAAACTTAGTAGAATCTCCTATAACTTAGTAGGAAAGGGCGGTGACGTCATCATGGGAGGACTATATTTAGTAGGAAACTTGGTTGTACCCGTAGTTAAAGTACCCTGGGTAAAACCAGGAAGGATGAGATGGGACACTTTGAAGTAGGATTACCAAAAACCGAAAGATGGGAGCTCCCGGACAGCCGGCCGGTCGCGGAGAAGCGACTGCAGTCGCTCCGGAAAAGATTCAAACGGGACGAAAAGTTTTTTTGCCGAGTATAGGGAGGTCATTCAAGGACTGGCACGCGATGGTTATGCAGAAAGGGTACCGGAGGAGGAGGCGCCCCCAACCCGGAGTTGGGTGCTCCCGCACCAAGCTGTCATTAATGCAGAGAAGGAGAAGCTGAGGGTGGTTTTCGACTGCGCAGCCAAGTCCGGCGGCTTGTGCTTGAACGACATTCTGAAGGGCGGGCCGAACATAACAAATCGCTTTAGGAGTGTTACTTAGATTCCGGGAGAGGGATTGCGTTCAGTGGATGTTCAATCGATGTTCCTCCGTGTGCACCTGCCAGCAGCTGATTCAGACTATCTCCGGTTCTTGTGGTTTAGAGATGATGACTTAGACGGGCCAACAGAGGTTTGGCGTATGAAGTCGCATATATTTGGCGCAGTTAGCTCCCCCAGTGTGGCGTCCTACGCGCTTCTTCGGTGCGCAGAGGAAGGTGAGCCGGAGTTTCCTGAGGCAGCAGAAACCTTGCGTAACAGAGTGTATGTTGACGATGCTCTCTGTTGTACCGAGACGGTCGAGGAAGCTAAAAAGTTAGCAGATGATTTGCGGGAGTTGTGTAACATGGGTGCATTCAATATGACTAAGTTCGTCAGTAATAGTTCGGAGTTCCTGAAACACATTCCGCCAGAACATAGGGGTAAGCAGGTTAAGTCGTTGGATGTCGAAAAGGATAGCCTCCCACCAGAGAGGGCGTTGGGTATGAAATGGTGCGTTGAGACCGACACGTTTGGGTTTAACCCGGAGATTAAAACCAAACCATTGACCCGTAGAGGAATACTTAGTACTGTAAGTGGGATTCTTGACCCCCTGGGTATCGCCGGACCGGTAACCTTAGCGGGAAAGGCGCTGTTGCAGAAACTGTGCGCGAGTAAGTGCAGCTGGGATGACCCCATTCCCAGAGAGCTGGCGGAGGAGTGGGGGAGGTGGCTCGAGAGATCTAAAACTCTCGGCTCAGTCAAACTCGACAGGTGCATCAGCGGGCCCCCGGGGCGAATAATGAGCACTCAGTTGCATGTATTCGCGGACGCCAGCGAGACAGGTTACGCTGCGGTTGCGTACATTAGGAGAGAAATTCTTATTTCGGAAGGCAACACTGAAGTTTTTGTTAGGTTTCTGCAGGGCAAGTGTTTAGTTAGCCCCTTACGTGCGGTGACTATCCCTCGCCTCGAGTTAGCAGCAGCGGTGGTCGCAGTCAAGCTGAAAATTCTGCTTGTGCGAGAACTGGACGTAACCTTTGACGAGACGTTCCTGTGGACCGACAGCATGGTCGTGCTTTCTTGTATCAGAAATCGGACCTCCAGGTTTAAGACCTATGTGGCAAATCGGTTAGCTTACATTCAGGGTGGTTCTGATGTATCGGACTGGGGTCACGTGCCATCAGAACATAATCCGGCAGATATCGGCTCCCGTGGTTGCCAACCTGGCGACCTGCACAAGTGGTTGGGCGGTCCCCAGTTTCTCAGAGAGGGAAGAAATGTGTGGCCGAGTGAGCCTGTGACTCTCCCGGCTGTACCGGAGGATGAAGTTAAAAAACCAGTACCGGTGGCGGCAGTTATCGCCGCGCCAACTCAGAGCCACGCCACAGACGCGCTGATTGGGCGATATTCGAGTTTCTTCCGTCTAAAAAAGGCAGTTGCATGGTTTAGGCGGTTCTTTGATGTTCTCAAGGATGGAAGCTACAGTCGGGCCCTGAAAGCTAGGAAGACAGGTTTGAGGCTAAGGAATTCTCAGTTTAGCACGCGTCTCACCGTTCCGGATATTGTGGAGGCTGAAAAGGCCATCGTAAGGTACACGCAGAGAGAGCACTTTCCCGACTGTGTAGGAGTTGCGGTGAACGGCGTTTTGAGTGTTAGGGAAAAGGGGCCTCTGGCCTGTCTGAGGCCGTGTATGAAGGAAGGGATAATGGTGGTAGGGGGGCGACTAAGTAAAAGTTCGTCGTTATCAGAAGTGTCAAAGCATCCCGCAATACTGCCCCGGAGTGGTCACGTTTCACGGCTTGTGGTGAGAGAAGCGCATCAGTTGCTTTCTCATGAGGGGAGGGATCACACGTTTTGGAAGGTGAGGGAGAAGTATTGGATAATAGGTGCGGGGCCCCTCATTCGGGAAATGGTGCGATCGTGCGCCATTTGCAGACGAGTCAATGGCAGACCGCTGCAGCAGCTGATGGGAGACCTACCAGAGGACCGGGTCAATTCCGGCACTAAAGCCTTTGCAGAGGTGAGTTTAGATCTTTTTGGTCCATTTCTAGTCAAACAGGGCAGGACGGAAAGGAAGCGATACGGTCTTGTCTGTATCTGCTCATCCACCAGAGCCGTGCATTTTGAAGTACTTGCTTCTCTCGATACTGATTCTCTTATAAATGGGATTCGACGGATCGTGGCGCGCAGGGGAAAAATAGATAAAATACGAACAGACCAGGGATCAAATATGCGTGGCGCGAACAACGAATTGAAGGCAGCGATGAATGATGTCAATCTGGAGTCAGTCCATAACACTCTCCTCAGGCATGGGGTCAGGTGGGAGTTCAACCCACCCACTGGATCGCATTTCGGGGGAGTCATGAGAGGGCTATTCGCACCTTTCGAAAAATATGGTGCAGCATGCCGGTACAGAGATTAGACGATGAGAGCCTGTATACTCTGTTCTGCGAGATCGAATCGATCATGAATAGCAGACCTCTTTCGTTTGTGTCAACCCGAGAAGGAGAGTTGGAGCCGCTAACCCCCAATCACCTCCTTATCCTGAGCAGTTCAGGAGAGTCAGTCCCGGGCAGGTTCACGGAGCATGATGCGGTTTCAAGGCGGCGTTGGAGACAGGTGCAATTCCTGGCCCAGCAGTTCTGGATACGGTGGAGGGCGCAGTATCTCCCTACCCTCCAAACGCGTCAAAAATGGACAAAGGAACACAGGAATTTGGCGGTGGGGGACGTGGTATTATTGCTGAGTAAAGACGCGCCGAGGGCACAATGGCCTCTCGGCAGAGTGGTAGAGGTGTATAGAAATAGCGATGAATTTGTCCGTAAGGTAGCAGTTAAGGTGCGGGATTCGGTGCTAGTTCGCCCAATTCATAAACTTGTGTTAGTCTCCCCGAGTTCGGATTTAGAGTAAGAGAGGTGGGTAACATTAGTTCGGCCCTATGTCTTGTGTCTGGGTCACTCGGCAGTGTCCCAAATGTAAAAGGTAGTGGTAACTTGTTAGTAATTTAGTATTATAGCTGTGTGGATGAGTGATGCTAGTTCCATCCGCAATTTATGGTAATTTGGATTTAATGTGTGGATTAATAGTAGGCAGGCCTTCAGCCGTTTCTTACTTCGGCGCTCGTCCGAAGCCAGAGGGCGCCGTGATGAGGCACGGTGCCTACTTGTGTGGATTAATAGTAGGCAGGCCTTCAGCCGTTTCTTACTTCGGCGCTCGTCCGAAGCCAGAGGGCGCCGTGATGAGGCACGGTGCCTATTTTGTTGTGCATGCGATCGGCAGATGCGGGCTGACTTTGCAGACCGGTAGGTAACGCCGATGGTGCGGTCTGGATTACCGCCGGAGGTTTCAGTGAATGGGTCGGTGTGGCTGGGGAGGGGGGCGATTTGGTTGTAGAAGTGTATTTGAATTAGTGGCTTGCCTCGTAGTGGTCGTCGCCGGACGATCGGTAGTTGCTTGGCCGCTTGCTAGAGAGTAAGTTCACTGACGTCAATCTTCAGGAGACGCTTCTGTGGGTAAGTTGTGGCGGTTGTACCCGGTTCCTGGTGGGTGTTCGTATTTGAAGGGGAGATGATGTTGCTGTTGGGTTCAATTTCCGCGAGGTCAGTGTGCTGACCTGGTAAGTATTAGATTCAGTATGTCGCTGAGCGCCTGGCTTTGGGCTTGACCGTTTCGGAACGGTCAATGGGGGGAGTGTAGAAGGCGCTCAGCGCCCTTTCCGGCCCGCCACCCAGGGGTGGGGCGGCGGGTGCCTGTGGAGAGCGATAGGGTGCCAGGGAAGCGCCCCCTGTGCATCGGCTGAGGCCGTCGATGGTGCTAAGTGTTGCGGGAACAACTATTTGTCGCTGGCGGCGTTAGTCCGACCCACGAGCTGGGCGAGCGGAGAGTAGTGGTTTGGTGTTAGATGTTGTGAGGAGCGGTTTAAGGAAAAAACAGAGGTGAGCAGAGGAGTTATAAAGCGGGGGACGGGAGATCTGGAGGGGTTGTGGGATTTGGCAGCCAAAATACGGGCTGCCGTATGAGCGGGGCGAGTGACCTTGAGTCGTGAGACGGCATTTTCGTAGCGTTGTGTGATTGGCCAGTTTGTGGAGGCTTCTCGGCGATTAGGTTCGTGGGCCATGCGTCAGTAAGTAGTTCTGTTTTTCGGTGTTCGATAAGACGAATTTCATTAGCCCACGGAAAACAATTGTTGAGTGAAAATGACGACTGGCCAGATTACTTCATATTTGTAGAGCGCAGTTAGCTTCTTGAGTATTAGTTAGATTGCAAGTATTTGATGGATGAGTATGGGGGTTCAGCGGTAGCTATTCTGGATTGAAAATTGTTTAGATCAACAGCCTATTTTATTTCGGAGCAAAAGTAAGTTGGAAAATAGGTAAAATTGATGATATGTACGTTAAATTTATGACAACTGTGTCGATAATAGCATTAGATATCGTATTCATGTATTTTTGGCAACCTATGACCTTATATTTAGCTTTTAACGTGATTGTTTACTTTTGAGAGTTTCGCCGCACCCGCGCCATTGTAGTTTTCCATTGTTTTTGAAGGTACTCGGGCCGCCGTATGATGAGACGGCGGCTCGCTTGAGGCGGATAACGACGAGGGGTACCGGACATCGCCCAGCACCGGAATTAAGCTGGTATGGCCAGGTTTTTACACCTAAACGTGGTGGAAATTGTACTCGAGCTGTGGTTGTAGCAGATGTTGAAGCAGTTGAGGTAGCATGTGCTGAAGCAGGCGACGTAAAGGTGTTGAAGCGGATGATGTAAATTGGGGCAGAGGACAAGTGTGTAGTTGTGTGGACTGGGGGTTGGGGGGTTGCGTGGGTTTTAACGAGGGTATTTAACGAGGGTTTAGATCAGAGTCGGGGGTGATGAGTGCTAACGCGGACGCCCTCGGCAGAACGGTGTTTGCTGCAAGTATGGGGATGCTGCGAGGGCAGGTGGCGTGAGGAGGGGAGTAGAAATACAGCAGCACCAGTGACAGCTCGTTGTTTCGGCGATGATCCCGGGAGGGCAGCAGCTGGTCCGGAGCGGGACCAGCCGTGGCCGCTACAGGCCGGTCCGCCCGATCTCTTTACCCGGTCCCTCCGGCGCTCGGCACCAACTCACCGGGACATGTCATTCACAACCGCCGCATGGGCGAGCCGAGACCCCAGCGGGAAGGGCACAGGCACAGGTGCCGTCCATATCACAGTTACCGCCGAGCATGTGTGTAGTGGAGTGTTCATGAATCCATTTGCCATTGGCGTCTCTCTGTTACTTTTCCAGTATTTTTCCGTAATGAAATATGGCAAGTGCCTGCTGGAGCTTCATGGTGAAAGCTTTCGGCAAATGTTCCGGCCTGGAGAAGCTTACTTATCATTAGGAGTAAGGGAGCTGGAGATGGGGATGGACTTTGAAACAAAAGGCGGAATTGAAACATGAATTGAGGTTTTATTTATAAAAAAGTATTTAATACTGCTCTGACTTTGTCTTACATGTGCTCTTAAAAGGGAAAACTCTGCCTGATCTCAGAAAGATAACTATCAGAAAAAATTAATTTCCATTAGGATTTGAATGGCCCTTCCCAGAGTAGCAGAGGACTTTACCATTCAATCAATCCTCGCCCGGGGAGGACGTTTGAACATCCCTTCGTCGGGTTTTTCTGACGGCCCTAGAAAAGCGCAGCGCAAAGTGCAGTCGTTCTTCGCACACCCTTTTCTTGATTGATTGCCTGACTTTGCTCAAAATTTACAGTTAATGCTATCTCAGGTCAGGTCACCAGACAAGAGCAAGTGACCTCATCTGAACAACTTCGAATGGCACCAGTGAAAACAGGTTTAGTTATCTACTGATCTAATGTTTTCATATCGGGGGTGCGGTAGTGGAGTGCTCACCGTAGCTGGCTTCTATTCAGCCGACCCGGGTTCAAGGCCCGGCGGCTTCCCTGAACAAGGAGCAAGCTGGCTCTCAAGAAACCCTTCCAACAGGGAAAGAGTTGACGACGCCATATGACCCTGGCAGTTCGTGCGTCGATAAGCCCAAAAAAATGTTTTCATATCACGTAATACACCCACCGAGAGCCACAAGTTGTGATAACGGGCTTTTCAATAGCGATTAACACGCGCATTGACGTGGGGGCGGGTACCCGCCCCTCGTGTTTTTTGGAGATAGCAGAAAAACGGCGGCGCGTATCGCCACCGTACTTTGCCTGCTTTTTCCCTGATCATTTTTACGACTTCTTACAAAGTTTTAACGTTAGGTCATCTCAGGCTCAGGTCAGGTCACCAGTACAGGTCAAATGACTTGACCTAAAAAAAGTTTAGGACAGCATAGGTCAGAAAAGGGTGAACTTATCCGATTGAAACTCATATCACATAATGGAACCACCGAGTTGTCTAAAATGTGTTCCGGTATAACTAAGGTCAGATACAAACCATGACCTCTCCCTTGGAAATACATGGGAAAAATGGTTTTAACTGAATAAATTAGTAATGGATGGTGATAGAGCGTTTATTTTAACACCATTATATTTTCCTGGTATTTGCAGTTCTTATGATATGAATTTTACATAGTTTGACTTTGACCTGACCTCAGGTCAGGTCAAATTCCCTATGTGACCTGATTTGACCTAACAAGGTCATATTATACATAATTGGATTCGGCCTGCTGCGAGGATTCTAATGGTGTAAAATTTGTTTCCTCTATCTTTACTTGCTCACCAAAAACCTACGTCTGCATGTTATCCCTATGACGGCATGTATTGACCTCTAGTGACCTTAGATGTGACCTAAAAAAAATGGTCCGACTATTTCCGATAGAAAAGTGGATGGGCTACCCAACACCGTTTACCGTTTTTCGCTATCTAGCGTGGTTCTTGATATCTTAGGGGGCGGGTACCCGCCCTCCCCCTGTCAAAGCGAAGGCGGCTCAGACCCCCGTCAATGCACATGTTTACTATAGGCAGGCTCAGGTACAGGTACACTTCCCTGCAATTGAATCTGTGCACACTAGGCTCGACCAGTTTTGAGCTTGCAAATCAACCACCGGAGTGTGCGTTTCAACCGTAGGTATCTATTAAACCCGCGCCCCACCGGGGGGTCCGGCGCCATCTTCGCCCCACCAGGGGCCATCGATGGCCCCCCTCAAAATCCGAAAATATGGGGGTTAGCGCAAATCTGCAAGGTGCAATAGAAAGCTTGCGTGAATTCAGTAAGAAATTACTTCTTATGTGTAAGCGCTCAGGTCAATGGTTTGACCTCCAGAGGTCAAGTTAGGTCACGAGAGGCTATTTTCACTAAAATATGCAATGCTTAAGAAAACTGAGCATAACTCTTATGACATTAGTGCTCTTGAGATCTGGTATAGTACATTTGGTAGGAAATGGGCAGACCTTTTTCGCTATGTGGAACGTAATGGCCTCCCGCCAGAAGTTTGACCTTCAGAGGTCACCTCGTGACCTAATATGACCTAAGGTCACGAAAGGTCAGAAAGTAACCTTCCCGTATATCAAATGAAAGCCAGTGACGAGACATACACGATAATGTTTGATTCATCGCTCTAGCTTAATTAGATCAACAGTTATTGTTAAAATACTGTTTTTGACCCCTGGTGACCTTGGATGACTTTGGAGAAGCAAAAGGAAAATATGGCCCCTGGGATCCGTAAAGGGGTGTCTAAGAACGCTTTTCTGAGCAAGCTGAGCATTTGCAATCGTTTTTGTGACGTGACACTGATCATAAGACAGCTTTTCCCCACCTCGTCACCTGACTTTAGGTCACGAAATCGAAAAATCCCGGATAAACACCTTGTAGACCCTGGAGAGATCTTAAAGTGTAGGAAGTTTCAAATCAATCGACTAAGAAATGTAGCTCTTATAGAGCGCAAAAATTGAAGTGAGGTGACCTTGGTTAACCTCGCCTGGTGACCTGACCTTGGGTGACCCAGGGAAAAAAGTTTCAGAGATGGTGGGAAAATTATGGGGGAGAGATAGAGCCCTTAACCGTGGCACTGCGTCCCGTCGTTTTTCTGCCATCGCGAAAAAAACCTTAGGGGGCCATCGATGGCCGCCCGGCGGGGCGAGGGTTAATGCCCATGCACACTTGACAACTTCATAATGAGGATGATATTTACAAAAAAGTTTTCGGCCGCTTCCCAGCGAAGCAGGCCTCACTGGACTTTTTTCAGTTATATTTTCCATACCAAGTTTCATCTCAAAAACACTCTTCCAGCGTTACGCCTACATCTCTCACTTTACTTCACCTGAGTGAATCGCTACACGCGTCTTACGTAGGAGCGAGAGAGCCTGTGATTTGGAGAGTGACATTTTGTGTGTTTGGTTGTTGGTATGGGTAAGAACGTGTAACTATGGGTATGGACTGTGTGCAGGACTGGAAGTGTGACGTGTGTGTGGGTGAGTATGGTGTGTGTGTGTGCGTGCATGCGCGTATTGCTTCAGCTTGTGTGCAATTGTGTACTTGTGTAATGTGTATATGTATGTGACAGCATGCACTTTGTGAGTTACATTCCAACAATGCAAAGACAAAGTACACTCCGGACGCTATTTTCAATTTCAAGTGATATTTTGCGGCCATCAGAGAGCTATGACTGGTGGAGGGCCAATCTCCCCATCTCTCCCCATTTTTCGTAAAAATTCCCGATTCTATCCTTCTTCCTCGCAACTTTTACCTCTTTTTCGGCTTCTGACCGTAAATACTGCATAAAATGTGCCACTGCTGGTTGTCGTTTAGTTAAACGGGCTTTAAATATGACCAACTTGGCTACCGTCACTATAAGAATATCAATTTGTTTACCGCTTTCAAGGGAGGGAAGAAACCAGTCTGGCTTCTGAAAAAGGTAGGTAACACTGTACTGCTCGCGTAGCTGATTTTGGATATTTCTAATATAGATTTGGGTCTTTGGGCATGACCAAAACAGGTGCTCTATGGTTTCAATGGATTCGCAACAGAAGGTGCATAACGCAGATTCAGCTCTGCCTATAGAGTGAAGGTATCTATTTGTAGCTGTTATCCGCGACATTACTTTGAAATGAAACGATTGCAAATACGTACTCTTCGTTGTTAAGCATATGGCAAGCATACTTCCAACATAGGGTGATTCTATGCCATCTTGTCTCCATCGATTTATCCATAGTTGATGGGAATGCTCATATTTTTTTCTTAAATCGGTAATAAATTCTCGGTAGGCTATTTTTTTCGTGTTTGTATTTTTGCTAATAAGTGCAATCTGATATGGCAACGTTGGCTGGGGGAATTTCAGACTATTCGCACAGTTTTGTACATTTCTAGGTAGTCCTCGAATCAATGACTGGTAACACAGAAAAGTCATTGGTATATTATAAATACGTTGCAGCTCGGCATGCGTGAAAGGCCTTGCAGCATCAGTATTTACGAGATCGCCGATGAATCGAAGACCCTTAGCATCCCAATCCTTCACAATCGTGGTTTTAAACTTTGTAAAATTAGAAAACCATAGTTTACTGGTGAGAACATCCTCATCTGGAGGTTTGTAAAGTTGAATGAACTCTGCCCATGATTCTAAAACGTTCAACCAAAATGGATTTTGAATTGTCTTAACAACTTTTCTTAACTTTATGTCGCCGTAGGTAAGCAGTTGTTGCACTGGTGGCAAAATACGTCGAATGAGAAGCGTCCATGTCTGTTCCGAGGTATATAAGCGTTTTACCCACCCGACTTTTAAGCTTTTAATGAATGAGGGCAAGTCTGTGACGTGTAGGCCATCATGCATTGTTTTTTGTGATAATTTGGCACGTTTTACTGGATCGCTTCTATTGTTCCAAAGAAAATCATGAAAAATTTTGTTGAGTCACTGAATCATGTTTGGGGAAGGAGTTGGTAATGATATAAAAATATGTACCAGTTTAGACATCAACAATGATTTAATTACAGTTACTTTACCCATCAATGTTAAATTTCGTCTCCTCCACTGTGTGATCTCGTGAAGAATGGGCTCAACTTTCTCTTTTAGGTTATGTTCAGTTACTGAATCATTTGTTTTATTGAACTTAATACCCAGAACCTTTAATTCGTCCACGAAGGTGATGCCTAATGTATTATTGCACAGTGTTGCATTTATTGGTCCGATTGGAAGGCACTTCGTTTTGCTTACGTTTAGTCTGAGGTTCGAAAAGTGTGAGAACCTTGTCAGTTCTGTGATAACTGCTGTCAAAGAGTTCTCGTCGGCTTTGACAAACGTGATCAGATCATCAGCGTATTGGGAGACGCGAATCTCGGTAACATATTCGTTGCGGATTCCAATCTGGATTCCACTGAATTGCGTTGACATTTTCAGCTGAGAAGCAAGAGGTTCCACTACCAAGTTGAACAAATATCCGCTGGCTGGGTCGCCCTGCCTAATACCTTGATTTAAAAATATTTTATCCCCTAGAAATCCATTCAGCAATACTCTAGAAAAATTTCCTGAATTAAGGTACAATAAGTTAATAAGTGATCTAAATTGCGGTCCAAAGTTGTAGGATACTAAAGCCTTTTTCAAGAAGCTCCAAGAAACGGACTCGAACGCCGCCTCAAAATCAGCTGCAAGAATGAGGCCAGATTGCTCCTCCTTGTTGAGGTAATCAATGACATCATAAGCCAGCCGCGTATTTTCGCCTAGGTATCGGCCTTTAATGTATGCTGACTGACTCGGAGAGATAAGAGTGTCCATTACGCTTTTAAGCCTGCTAGCAATGACAGTAGAAATAATTTTGAAATCTGTGTTCAAAAGGGATATGCCTCTAAATGCCTTCAGGGAATGTTCTGCCTGACCCGATTTTGGAATGAGAGTAACAATTCCTTCCCGAAATGAATTACACATATGCCCTTGCATTATGTTGTTGTTCAGGACTCTTAACAGGAAAGGACCAAGGAAGGTCCAGAACTGTTTAAAGAATGGTGCTGTAAAGCCATTAGCACCTGGAGAACGCCCTTTTTCATGCTGTTCAACGCCTGCGTAAGCTCGATGAGAGTGACTGGCTTATCTAGTTCTATTTGCTGAGGGTGGCTTAATCTATTCTCAATTGTATTTTGTAGAAAACCCGAGGCCTCTAACAGATTATGGGTTTCTTTGTATTTTTTTGAAAAATGCTTAGTAAACTCCTCTAAAATTACTCGATTATTAGTGATAACCTGGTCTCCTTTCTTTAAACAATTTATTGATTTTCGTATGGAGTTTCTTTTTTCAAGATTGAGAAAATACTTCGAGCACTTCTCCCCCTCTTCGTGCCATGCTACCCTGGATCGAGTAATAAGCCTTGAATTCTCGGTGCTCGTATTTCCTCCAGCCTGTATTTTGCTCTTGCTAAATGGTTGTAAATTTCGGGAGATTCATTTGGAACTAACTTTTCTAACCGTTCAATTTCCTGCATAATTTTCGTTTCTTCATTACGTTGTCTCCGCGCTTTGCGCTTCGAATATTGTACTGTTTGGCCCCTAATCATCATCAGTAGAGTTTCATAGAAAAGATTGATATCAATACTAAATTCTAGTTGAGAAAAATGTAATGGGTTCGATCGGAATTCATTAGTATATATTGGAAGTGCGTACTGGCTAACTTGCTCATTTATGCAGTCTTTAATACATGTTATGTATTGAGGGTCGTCAAGGAGGCTTTCATTAAACTTCCAAAGTCCTGGGCCCCTTTCGAGATTTGGCTCCTTGATAGACCACGTAACGCTACTGTGATCAGTTCTATATGCGGGAACAATTTCACAATGGTCAATGTGTCTAGCCAGTTCGTTGTTGGTAAATACCATGTCCAGTCGACCATATTTTAAGGGATTGGGTTTACGCCAAGTGAACTGATATTCACACGGGTGTCTATTACGCCATAAATCCATCAGATTATATCTCTCAATGACTTGAAGGAAACGGCGTTTTGCATTTATGTTACCTTCTCGGAAATAATTCGAATCTCTCTGAAGGTCCATAACAAAATTCCAGTCTCCAGCAATCACTAGGTTTTCAGGTACCATTGATTCCATGCATCCTTCCAATTCGTCGTAAAAATCCGGATTATCTTCATTTGGTCCATAAACACTAATGAAGGAGTAAACGTTTCCACGTATTTGACAATTTATGGCCTTAAAGTTACCACTCGTACCTTCAGTCTCCGATAAAATGTCATGAGGCAATGTATGTTTGATAAGGATTGAAGTACCTCGACTCAAGCTTGACTTGCATGCATGATAACATTTTCCTTTCCATAAAAGATCAAAGTACGGCACTGATCGTTTTGTGAGGTGAGTATCCTGTAAAAAGATTACGTCGTAAGAAGACTTTTTCAAAAAAATCGACAACATCTCGTCTTTTTTGTTGTGAGGCAAGCCCTCTACAATTCATAGTCATGAATCGCAATTCAGACATTTTTTAACTCTGTAAAATCCAGTCCGGAATGTACTCGAAGGTTGAAGTAACAAGTTTTGTCTTTTTGTACTGCTGCTTGTAGTGCTGTCGAAATGTTTGCGCAAGCTGAATTATGATGTAATGTGTTTGATGTGTGATGCGTGTTAGATGTGTTGGACACAGGGCTCCCTGCAGTCACTAGACGAGCGCCACCTATAACTAACCTGGCACACGGATGCTGCCCATCTGGCAGCACCAAGTATGCGTACCAGCCTACCGCCATCTATCTCCACAGGCGCTACAGACCGGGCCCGGACGCATAAAACAAAGCATGACGCGAAAAAGAAACAAAATGAGGTAGCTAAATAGCTTGAGGGCTCACGACAAAACGAATATTTGAGCATTATCACAACTCATAAAGTCAAAAGCCACAAAAGCGTGATCCGTTCTAGCAGTACAGAAGTCGGTGCTTCCAAAACCAGAGAGCATTGGAAAAAAACAAAAACAAACTGCCGCCGTCGCCGCCACTGCGCTCCACAGGCGGGCTGTGTCGTTCATACCAATACATGTTTAGATCATAGTGTACCCTCAACGAATTTTTGGAATCCTATATATATCCTAAGGTTATCCTAAGGCATATCCTATATATATATATCCTAAGGCATATCCTAAGGTTTCAGTTACTAAAAAAGGTTCACACTACGAAAGGATCAAAGTAAATACCTGCTACCACCGGCGACCCGCAGCGCGGCCCCGCTCCACCAGGCCGCGCGGCCCCGAGAGACGCTGCTGTGCTGGAGTCGGCGAGGCCACGCGGCCGGCAGGCCCAGCCGCGACGCGGATCACCAGCAGACAGCGGCAGCATATCAGTCAGCAGTCCACGAATGCACCTGCCATGATCGTCGGGCGTTAGTACGGACTCAAACACAACGCAACAAGAGCACTGCATTACATGAATATAGACACTGACCCCTTGAGAGATCTCCGGCCTGGTTGTTTGGCAAAAGCATCCGCAGGGACGTTTGAGATAACAGTACTTCTCGCTATTTAAACAAAGAACACCTTAGCTATCAATTCTATCATACACTCAACAGTGTTATACTCCACACAATATCCACCAATATCCAGCGCTTTACTGAACTTTACCAGAGTATCAACATAAAGGCAGCTGAAGGCCATCAGTTCTCTCAACTGGAGAATGTCCTACATGTTTATTGTGACCGAGTGTTAACAATGAAGCGCCTCTCACCACATAGTTACAACAAACCGACGGCAGTCGCGCAGCCGGCACCGCGCCCCGGCAGCGGCGCATCGCAGAGCCGCGCGGCCCGCCGTCGCCGCCGCCGCCGCCCGGGCCGCGCGGCCCCGCCAGCGACCTCGGCCGGAGTCACCGATAAGCTGGACACTCGCCGGAGTCACGGATGGGTGCTGGTTTCATTGCTCGATAACTAGGGTACGGTGCAATGTGCAAAAGGATGTGATCGCATCCAATGACACCACGTTTGTACGCTTACCGACGTTAGCTGGTTAGTCCTGGCCAGATCACCGTATTATCTTGACATGAACGAAGAAAGTCACTGGACTTGGCAGCGCTTCTGAAATAGGACCCTCCTCTGCGCCGAGCACGGCCACATGACTACTACGTTTACGCATGGCTGCGCACCCGGCACAGTAACGCGCCCGTAGCAAATTCTACGTGCTGCACACTTCAAGGTCAATGCTTGAACCGAATGGGTTGGGCTGCGGTCAGGTATGAACTAGCCTGGGGCAGGGGATTAGAGAAGTATTGGTAACAGTTCGGTGGAGTGGGTGTGGGAATGAGCGAAACTCCGAGGCTGACGCCAGCCTGTTGGGGCGCTTGGGCGGAGCGGCGAGTTGGCAACAAGGTTATGGCATTGTCTTCTCAGTTGAAGAGCCGGGTTCGAAACCATGCGACTCCGATATTTATAGAATGGAGTAGAAATGTTTTAAACACTTGAAAATTGTAGCGGGTTAGCTGTCTAAGATAGCAGAACACGAGGCACCCTCCTCTCTCCCCACCGTGCTCTCTTTGATGGGGAAGTCCTTACACAAGCACAAAAACAGAACACGGTGAAGTATCTAAATATTTCAGGGCGTTCCATGAATAGATAATTTTTCGTTGAATTGTAATTATTATTAGATTTCATCATGAATACGGTCAAAAGTTCGCTAATGCCTATAACCCCGTATCAGAGTCTTACATACTTGCGCTGGCACCGTGTCCTGAAGATAAATCTTACAAAAATCCCTAACTTTCTTAATAACACATATGGTTTCCGCTCAAATGGAAACGCGAAGCAGTAGTATTCACGAGAACTCGTGCAACGTTAGCAAAATGCAAAAATGGATTATCTGGGGAGAAACAAAAAGGTTAATGTCGTAGTTGGACTGGATAGTATCAGGCAAGCCGACGATTTACTCGATGAAGAAATTATTTTCCAAGCGAGTATATACTGCGATGTAACGCAACCCACGGGATCATGCGAATGTGTTTTTCTATTGAACTGTAAACTGTGGTAAATTAAGCAAAATGGACCTCCGCGTGACAAATGATCTGTAATAAACTTTTCCTATAGTAAATTTTTCCCACAACAAATTTTTCCTATAACAAATTTGTCCTATAGCTAATAGCTCTTTGCTTTCAGGCTGTGAGTCTCATGGAATATTTTCCAGAGACAAAAGCTTACGGGAGGGTTGGTTTGGTTCGGAAGGCAGGACTGTTCGGGCTCATCAGCTTTTCCAAGACCATTCTAGATATTTCATGCAGGCTATTATTGGAAATATTTGCCATGATGGCTATCAGTTGTTCCCAGACTGCTTTCAGGTTTGATTTCAAGCACTAGCGGTGGAACTGGCGGGGGGGCAACGGGGCCCGGTGCCGCCCTCCCCCTGAAGTCAGAAATTGTAGCACTAATCACATGGCGTTTACTGGCAATAAATGGTTCGAAAAGCTTATGGTGCCCTCTGCCCCCACCCCTCCTTAAATGCGGACGTTCAGGGGTTACTGATTTTAAATCTAGGGTAGATATCAAACTCTCCTGTTTACGATGTCGCATGCAGTTTTTCACTTTGATCTGAGGCATCTAAAAAAGTCAAGAACTGTTGTTTTAAGGCCAAGCCTTACATGTGACCTAGTTATCAGGTTCTGAAACATACAAGGGATTTTATTTGACCGACAAAACAAATGTTCCGCGTTTGAAGCATGTACCTTACCCGAATCTGCGTGGTCGGGCAGGTTCGAACATTAGGCATGGTGTGACATTTTTCCTAGTAGGGACTGGCTTTTGCTACAATATGTCTGAAATTATCGTGATGGGCCCGGTCGCGGACACAGAGGTTCCAAGTGGACCACAGGGGCCCATTATTACTATTGCTAAGATTCAATGGAAAATAACTAACAAATGTGTATGCTTTTGAAACTATATTTTACATAGTTCATGTTTGTTAATGACTGATCCCTGCGTGTGTCTAGTGTGGATATGAAAACAATGAATTAACCTGTTATTGCCAAATAGCAATATGAAATCTTTGAAAATTAGTTGTAAAAGTTGGTAAAATGTCAGCCAAAATGTCTAAAATGTGCTCACATATGTTAAGAAAATAGAGTGTTGAGTCGACTCAACTCTGAATCACGGCTTGGAGGCTGACTCCGATTCTGACTCGACTCAACTGGTCGAGCAGTTGAGTTGACTCTGGCTCAACCCACATCTGGAAGTGAGTCGAATCAACTCTGACTCAGGTGAAATTTGAGTCAACTCTGAGACGACTCTGACTCTGAGTCGCGACTCAACAAGTCTGGTGTCCGCGAGTGAAACTCGCGGACCGGAGCCTGAGGCGGCGCGGCGCAGCCGCAGCCGACGAAGGCGAAGCGTTGCACCGCAGGTTAGGGAGGCGCCTAAACGCAGGTTAGGTGCACCGCAGGCCGGCTCCCTCCACAGAGACAAACAGGTTCTCACCGTGGGTCATTGAGAAGCCTTGCAGCAACGGGCAGGCAAACTTTTATGGTGTTGGGGATAACGATCCACAAACTGCTGAGGTCTTATGCTGCCAGGGCAAGAATAAATATGAGCTAGGGAAACCCTCGAAATCGGGATAAGGTTTGAGCTAAGGGTTTGAGACAGATGGATAGAGTTTGGGTTTCCTTTTTTCATAACAGCTTTTTACAACAGGGGTAGGGGCTCAGTGAAGCGAGCTGGTCGCTAGTTTTATATTCCAGTTCAATAAGCGTTGTCTGTGCTTGTCGCTTCCTTTGTGCCGAATATTTTATACCATCTCTTAGTACACAGAGCATGGTTTCAAAAAGGAATGCTGACGAAATGTCGTTGGACTGGTTTTCATGCAATATTTAAGGGCTCTTTGATATTTATTTACTTGAAAATATAATCCATATTTACAAATTCTTCATTTTTCAACAGTGAGTTATTGAACTTCCAGTATGACCTACCCATTTCAATCGATAGGGACGTTCACTGAGACTGTTAGAGAGAGAGAGAGAGAGAGAGAGAGAGAGAGAGAGAGAGAGAGAGAGAGAGAGAGAGAGAGAGAGAGAGAGAGAGAGAGAGAGAGAGAGAGAGAGAGAGAGAGAGAGAGAGAGAGAGAGAGAAGAGAGAGAGAGAGAGAAGAGGAAGAGAGAGAGAGAAGAAAAAAAAAAAAAGAGAGAGAGAGAGAGAGAGAGAGAGAGAGAGAGAGAGAGAGAGAGAGCGAGAGAGCGAGAGAGAGAGAGAGAGTTTATGATCAGAAATATATCTATCTCGAATGTCTGCTTCTGGCCTTATACTAGAATGCATGACACTCTGGCTGATAGAAATAAATCGATCCTGGATTTACCTATACAGGGTGCTTTCGTATACACGTATATTTCTTCTTTTCCTGGTGTAGTGTTCTCCATACATCGATTAGATCATTTGATGCCATGAAACTCTTCAGTAAGTGTTTACACTTATCGTTGTTCAAAACCCTTCGCGCTGCACATTGCCGATCTATTTTGGCGTTCATATAAAGATTGAAATCCCCTCCTAAGATGATAATTGAGTCTGAATATTCGTTAACCTTTGAACAGAACGCATCAATACATACAGGATTGTCAGTATTTGGGCCATAAAAATTTCCCAGAGTGATTCCGTTAAACAGAAGCTCAAGAGTCAGAAACCTTCCATTATCATCAGCAAATATGTTTTTGATTGTCATTCCGGAGTTGGGTCTCATGAACACGCCAACGCCCCTGCTATGCCTATCGCCATGGGAAAACGAGCCAAGACCACCCCACTCGCTAATAAAGACTTTTTCAGCCGATGGTACTGAATGTGTTTCTTGCAAGAAAACGACATCAAAATCAAGACTTTTCAGCCAAGTGAATATTTCACGTCGCTTAGATAATCCGCCGGCCCTTTGAGTGCGCAGCCCATTTACGTTTTAGGAGGCTAACTTCAGCTTAGACGCATTGCAGAACGATGTCGTTATGTGAAATTTGTAGCGTGTATGTCAGCTCCATAAGTTTCCAAAAATATTGCAGTACAGTGTATGGCAGGAACTTACGTTTTGGTCGTATAGGACATGAATACGCCATGCTCGAGAGGTGTTGTGTGCTCATGTTTAGTGTACACATCTGTGCTAGTTGTCAAAAGCAGTGATAGAGAATTTGTGAAGCAAACGGAAAAACGTTTCACCAAAATCGATCCTAACTAACAAAGACGCGGAGACCTACCTGGCAGCGAGAGACGCATGTAGGCCATAATCAATAAAGTTAAACAAAATATTTTTGCACTAACATTGATGTCGGTGGTGTGCAAGCAACATACATACAACTGCAATACTCTTGAAAAAATCCCAGACTGGACGATTATAGGCGGCACCAGTTATTATTATACGAAAAAAGTGAGTGTAACGCCGGATGTAAACATACCTGTCGTGTCGAAAACCTCTCACCATCCGCCGTCGGGCCGGTAGATGTCGCTCTGTGCGGAATCAGCTGTCCGTCCGGCGACGCACAGTCACTTTGGAAGCTTTAACTCGCCCCAGCATCCACGCAGGGCGAGGAAACCGATTCAGAAGAGGTGCAACCACGCTCATCGTCTTACCACAATACCGCACAGTGCCCACTACCCTCGGTCGTCGCCAGACCACTCCCCAGCACAGACCCCCGAGCTTCCATAGCTGTCGTCGCATCACTGCGACCACTCCCTCCCGGATCGCCGGCCGACGCCGGGTCACGGCCGCTCGAAATAGTGCCTCTCGTCTCACACTGCACCTGTAGACTAGCGTCCGGAACGCACCGACCTAAGGATGTTCCTCCCAGCTCCGGCGCGCAAGCCGGATCAGCAGCCGCCTCATGAGTTGACGACGATGATGACCGGTGCTGTGGAAGGCTCCTCCAGCCTTCGTACACGAGCCGCCCCCGGTACAGCGCAGCGGGCAGCTGACCGGGGAGCGGAGCGCGACTCCGTCTGCACGCCGGTGAAGGTCAGCGGCCGCCGCCGCACAGTGATGCAGGAGGCCTGAAAAACGGGACGAAATTCATAGCTCAATAACTAATAATGCTAGAACAAGGATTTTTGTCCAAAATGAAGCTCTTCATCAGGTGGCTCAAGCAAGCACACCAAACATTGGTTTTCCTCTTAACCCTTCCCTTACCAGGGGGTCGATTCTACCCCCTCTTTATTTTTTGCGATGGGAGGAAAACGACTCGGTTTACCGCAATGCCACCTGGCAAGTGTAGGCCAAAATCAATTTGGATACATCTTGACGAAATTTCAATCCAAGGTCAGGTCAGGTCACCGAGTTATGATGTCATTTCTAAACCGATGTAAGGCAATGCTGATTCTCAAAACAAGGTTGACAAAAGCCGAGAGTAACTCGGCTTCTGGAAGAGTTAGATCAAGTTTCTATGCATCGTTCGAAAGCTCTTGTAAAGGAAAATATAGAGGGTGACATCAATTTTGAGGTCAGGTCCATAACAAAGGCACCAAAGCACCCCTTGGTCACCCATTGGGTGCTCTACTTCATGCAGAGGCTATCGAGGGGTTTTAATGGTTCTGACAGTGACTGTAGCTTTACAAAATAATTACATAGTCGCAAATCTGACCATGCGATAAGCTGAATAAAGGTAATAGTAAGGAAAACGATTCATATGATTGATAATTTTATATAATGATTTGACTTCTCCAGTTGTTAGCCGGCAAACATTGGAAGTGAAAAATACATTCTCACCTCGTATTATTCATTAGCATTGGGAACACATTTAGGGGAGCGTCGGGTATCAAAACATCAAAAGATAGCCAATGTTAAACTTAAACAGCCAGCAAACGCAACAAAATGCGCGACAAGCGACTTTCTTCGAAAACCAAGAGAGGCAGTATGTACATACATACATGACAGTCAGTTTTAGCAGGGGGCGGAAGCCAAAGATTAACTAGTTTCATTTCCGGGTAGTGTCGACTTCGACAGCAGTGAATGACGATACCCGACACTGAAACAAATCAAACATTCGTGCATCGAGGAGCTCTCTTGGAAGTTTGGAAGACTATGTGTTGACATGAAATTCAAATAAAATATAACTGGTCCCAACTATGGTAAGCAGTTTACAAGGTAGCCAGCTGGTAAACTATTAATAGCATTATCTTTTTAATCATATATAACGAAAGCTGTGGCTGCTTTGGTTTGAAGCTAGTAGCACAGCAACAATATTTTCTAATCATACCTAAGAGAAAAAAGTTCGGATTCATGGTCTTGGCATCAATGGATAAGTATATAGCCCCAATCGCCTGACTTTTGCAGGACTCGTAGTATATGACTTTATGCGTATTTTTACAACGAAAGGAGTGCTTTAATTGTATTTTTGTAAAGAAAAAATCGGTTTAGAATAACATTTTACTTAGGGCAAAAAGTGGGCCGAAGTTAAAACCTGAATTTTCTTATTCACGCTCTGATCTCGCTGTGCCCTAATAACTACTGAACAACAAGCTTTCGTTGTCTCAATTTCATGCCGGCATCAGTTCTGTCAGGCAAACGATTCCATCATATCCTGGCTTTTCTACGGACAGGAAAAGTCTGTGCTTCTCTGCACCATTTGCAGCTACGAATCTGTCACGTTCGAGAACTTTACTATGCTGTCGCTACCGCTGCCTCCAAATCCGGACCCACTGGCACAAATCAGTCTCCACCAATCTATCGAGCGGTACATTCATGGCGATCACATTTCAGGCTAGACATGTTCAAATTGTCAGCGGCAACAGGACGCCTACAAGAAGTTCGGCATCGAGCGACTGCCACCTGTGGTGATTATACACCTGAAGCGGTTTTCCTACAGTGAAAACGCCTTGCACAAGACACAGACTCATGTTTCTTTTCCTCTTAGTGACCTCGATCTCAGTATATTGGTTAACAGGCCTTCGGAGTTCTCTGGCAGCTTTGTATATGATCTCTATGCTGTAGAAGAGCACCATGGCAGCGCCCAGACCGGCCACTACGCCGCCTTCTGCTGGAACCAGCCAGCGGCGCGCTGGCACTGCATGGACGATGTTTCTGTAATGGAAGTGCCGGCCGCAAAAGTGAAGTCGGCATCAGCATAGCTGCTCTGTTATGCCGCCAGCAATGTGCGACGATGCACACGTGGTTAACTCTAGGTGTGTTGTGATTTCGAATGAAGAATGAATTTATTTAAATAACACATGCCGGAAATTGCTATTTGCTGCATATGAATGGTTAAGCAAAGACAGTCGGAGAACGTTATTGTACCTGAAAGTGCTGTGCTTCAGTCTTCTCTGCATATGGCTTGTCTGTTTTTCGTGCAAAAAATTGTAATATTGAGAGAAAAATTGACAGGGTAATGGGAATAAATTCTCCCATTTAAATTTTCCATTTGATTGGAGAAATGAAATGATACGCGTCGATTGGTGGATGCCGCGTGCGTCATTGCCGCAACCGCCCGCCGACTACGGGTAGAACATAAGCACACTAAAGCTGTCATAACTTTTTTCGGCCGTCGGTTGCCGACCTACGGATTCCGCCAAGGTAAACAAGTCATTTTCCAGAATACATGGTATGATTTTCTAGCTGATCCTGACAGTGCGTTCTTTGCCAGTGTAAGGAAATATGATGTATGTTATAAATTTCAGTTACAAAACATATGCTTATTAAAACAGCCTCACTGCATTCTCCGGAGCAGTTAGAACCTTATTTTGGTAACCAGAAGGTCAAAAATATCCCAAGCTTTACGCTAGTATACGTTTTTTATGGATGGCGAGGTGTGAGCACCTGTTATTAACGTTATAGATCACGATATTATATCTGGCCAGATACCCGTATTTAGCGAGGCAGAATAAGTTTCAAGTTTCAGGTCCTGTGAAACCAATGTGGTACGCTAGCGGAAGAAAATATTGATGTTTTTCCGGGTTCCAAACAAATCTCAAGGGCATCGCATACATTTGATATAAATTCTAGAAAGTCATTTTTGGCATTTTCGTCCGGTTTCTTAGGCCCGCTGCATCACTGTGCGCAGCCCGGCTCCCGCAGAGGCGGGTCCAGGCCCCTGCTCCCACCTCAGACTTCTCCGCTCCCGGCACCATCTCCACAGATCCCGGACTTGCTGAGCCGATGTAACCCGCACCGGGGGAGAGTACTGGGACAGCTTGAAACCTGGGATCCCGTTGTGTGTGAACGCTGACCACACCAGTCCTTTACCTTTCATGGTGAGAAGCTCACTGAGCAGTTCAGAGCTTTTCTTTGTGAGGGACTGATATAAACAGCCTCTGCTCTGGCGGAGTGTTTCTATGGCCGAGTTTTGTCCGCTCTCGGTAGATGTGTCTGAGGTCGCGGTCGACAAACGCCCAAATCACCATGTCGCACATAGTCCATAAATATCTCCATCCGTGGCCAATATTACGAAAATGCAGCTTTTTCTAAATTATTTTTGAGTTAATATACTGATAGGGAATTCTTCACTGCGCTTGAAACAGGCATGGCAAACACAAACCGTGCTCTGAAAGTCTTTGTAGAGTTGCTTGAAGTAAGCAGACTTGTTGAGTCGCCACTCAGAGTCGGAGTCGACTCTGAGTCGGCTCAAGTTTTCCTTGAGAGTTGAGTCGACTCACTTCCAGATTTGGGTTGAGTCTGAGTCGACTCAAGTGCTCGACCAGTTGAGTCGAGTCAGAATCAGAGTCAGCCTCTAAGCTGTGAGTCAGGAGTTGAGTCGACTCAACACTCTGTTTTCTTAAAATATGTTATCACATGGCTGACACTTAAGAAATTTTCATGACTAATTTTGAAAGATTTCATATTGCAATTTACTAATAGTAGGTACTTTATTATTTTCATATCCCCACTACACTCATCCCGGGATCAGTCATTAACAACAATAAGTTGTGTAAAATATACAGTTTCAAAACCACACACAATTACTAGTTATTTTCCTTTTAATCTTAGCAATAGCATGCAAAATCATACAGAAAAATGTGATTTGGCACACATTCAGACTTTTCTACTTTGAGGGTGCACACCAGACAAAGTCCTAAGCTGATAATCATGCAATAATTCACTCTTAGGAAGCCATATCTTTATTTTCTATTTTATTGCTTTGGTTGACTGATAACAACAAAAAAACTAAGTAATATAAGCGCCAGATAGAGGATACCAAAAATCTTGTTTTGCACATAAGCCTTGAAATGGGTCAAAACGGAAACTGAAAGCCTCAATTAGCTGTTTTTTCAAAGTACTTTCTTGAATGGTCATGGTTTGAGGACATCACCTGGTAGATAATATCAACACTGACGAACCAGCACTGTACCTACTGTCCTCTGCATACGAAAAGTAAAACTTAGTCTTGTCCCTGGCTTTCCCTACACATCAAGTCTCTCACAAACCACCACTCTTTAAATTATGTTGATTATTATTTACCTATTTGCTACCCTCCCACTGCACAACATACCACTGCAGCAGCACCCCCTGCACCCACGCGCGCCACGCGCGTCACACCAGTCACAAAGCCATCATTGTGCGCCATAATATGTCTGCTTTTCTTTATTTTGTAGTCTGGCTGTAGCCTGAGGGGCTAGATTATTTTCTTAGTTTTTGTAAGTCACGTGACTTTTGAAGTGCTATTTATCGTCATCTTTTGTGTCATCGGAGGTTAGGTTCGTGTAATGTCTTTAGTGCGCCATCTGCAGTATTCATTACAGCTTTTTCGGGAGGATGACGCGATCGTTCATTGTTTGTTTTGTTTTTGATTGAGGTGATGGAAAGGGTCGGTTCGACTCGGCTTAGTATTTATTTTGAAGCTTAATTTGTCACAGGATTCTTCAGAATGCACTGGGGCAGGCATTGCCACTGAAAATGTCAAATTTTCCAACATTGAGTCCTGTTCTTTGTGTTTGAAACCTCGCTTATTGCCTCAATTATGACTAGTCATGAAGGACATACCTTCAAAATGAAAAGCCCCCAGGCCCTTCATCTCACTCACATGTTGGCATTTAGCACCTATCTTCATTCGTATACAGACATAATTTATGTCATGAAGTAATGCATTGCAATTGAAATTTTATGGAAATAAATGTGCAGTTATTAAATAGTTAATCCCATGAATAAATGTATTGGAATGTGTGTACTATGAAAGGAAATGGGCATTTTTGTGTACATACTTGTCCACCATTCTGAGTCAGAGTCGACTCTGACTCAATGCTTTTTTGAGTCAGAGTTGATTCGACTCACTTCTGGATTTGGATTGAGTCGAGTCGGCTCACCATTTTCAACACAGCGAGTCGAGTCAGAATCAGAGTCAGCCTTTAAGCCGTGAGTCAGAGTTGAGTCGACTCAAAAAATTTGAGTCATCAACAAGTCTGGAAGTAAGCACTCGGGCGCGCCACCCGCAAACCAGAGATCTGCTGCGAAAACTACGTACATTTTATCATGTTTTAAATAGACCATAAAAGCAGGAACGGGTCAAAGTATGGAAATACCACCTTTTTGTACGCCCTTTGCAATGGTTTTGTGTATAAAATAATGCAAAAATAGTTCTGACAACTATTTTAGAGACCATTATCTCAGCATATTGCATATCTCAAACACTGTTCGATTTACAAATACAAAGAGAGAGATTTAAAATTTGGCCAGCATCGGCACCGCATAAAACTATCCATGGTGTGCCATTTGCGGCAGTAGCGGGAGTGCTACCCTCTGCTAAAGACTGGCGCATATATGAGTTTTACCTTTAGCCCCAAGATGACACTGCTATTCAAAGATGGGATGTTTTTGCCCCAGCTGGTGATGGGCCGCAGGGCCGCGCTCAGAATAATCAATTTAGGGGCCGTTTGATGTACAGGTTATGGAAACAACTTTGGCATAAAACCGATACTTCCAACAGAAAAATGGCTGCCCACCCGTCACAGGATTGTGTAATTCTGTTACCAATCGATATTATATAGCCATACAGATTAAGACACCGCATTTCAACATTCGGCGTGTCCGTCCCATTACAGACGGTCCAGGCAGATTTGAACAAACACCGATGCCCCTGTTGACATACCACAGGAGTCGCGGCTTAGGGTCTCGGTCAGGCCGGAGGACGTGAGGCGTGGGGGTGAAGGGAAGAGGGGAGGAGGAGCTGGGAGGGGATTTGAGCCGCTGAGTGCAAGCCGAAATAATTGCGAAAGAAAATCACGGCAAGTCATCCTCTCTGAACGGCGGGCAGGTCATTTAGCCTTTTACGATTAAGAGAAGTCCTAGCAAGAGCCTACACTTAACGCACGCCCCGGCAGGTCTCCGAGCCACCTTCACCCCGGTGGGGAGGGGGGGTGAAACCTTCCCTCCCTCGAACTCGGCTCCTATGCGGGATAGCGAAAAATAGGGATGCGGGATAGCGGGATAGCGAAAAAGCTGGTGGATAACTAAAAAAATCAAGAAGCAGCTACATGAGCTATTTTTGCATCAGTTCAATATTTAAGTCATGACAGGCCAAAGAAGGTGCCATGTTATTGAAGAGTTTATGGGCTCTGACGTCTGACAGAGTTGAGCTAGAGTCAATTTTTAGGCACCACTCGCTTCCTTTCGTTACAGCAAATCGAATAATGTATGACAGGACTATACGAGATCAAAGCAAAAACGACTTGGCCAAAGGTCAGGTCAATGCCATCATTTGGCATAGCATAGTCAATATGCATGTATCAATCGACTCGCAATTACAATACAAACGTAATCGTATCAAGATAAAAATTTTTTATCATATTCTCTTGCAAATGTATTGACCCAAGTCCGAAAACCTGCTTTAGCAGCCCCATATGACCTCTCAGAGGTGACAGGCCTAGAATTGCAGCATGAACCTAAAAAGGAGCCAGAGATATTACGATTTGAATAATGTGAAGGTATTCCGAGCTGTGTCTACATAAAGTGAGCCATTTTTCGCCAAATTCCCGTTTTTCCCATGCATTTTCAATGGAGAGGTCATGGTCCGTATCTGGCTCTAAGTCATCGATATAAAAATATCGGAATGTTGTTTGTAGCGCTCGGATGGCCCATCATGTGATGAGTTTCAATTGAATATACTAATCCTATTCTTGCTTATGACATCCCAAACTTTTTTTGGAGGTTAGGTCACTTGACTTTCACTGGTGAACTGACCTGAGATGACCCGACCTTAAATTTTTGGGAAAAGTTGCCGAATTGATCAAGGATAACGTGTGCCAAGTACGGCGGCGCTTCGCACCGCCTTTTTGGTGCCACCGGAAAAACCCGAGGTGATGCCTATGTATGGTTCTTGTTTTAGTTTGCTGATTCAACCAGTAACTCATCACGATCCCAAAATGAATAAAAAGTTATGCAGGCACTCTTACCAAAGTGGTTCGGTAAGAGTACACAAAAGAGGAGATTAGAGTAGGTACGCATCGGTACCTGGATCCCTAGGAACCGTTCCAACAGGGAAATATTTGGTGATGCTATATGACCCTGGCAGTTGTTGCGTTGATGAGCCCCAAAAATTATTAACACTGCAATGCTTAGCTTCCCAAATATGAATTATGCACTCTGTCCCGAGCGAAAACAAGTGCCTTTATCTCCTAAGCGTGCCTACTCTTGCACGATGGTCTAGTGCGTACTCTTACCGAACATGCATCTTTTGGAAGCAAGTCCTCATGCAAATCTTGGCATGCATTTATCGTGGGCCCCAGTCCTGGGACACAGTTCTAGTTTATCTTTCTTACTGATTACAGACCTTAGGGGAGGGTGGGGTGGGTTGTATCAGTTTTTATTCCAGGTCAATTAATTTCGTAACTACTTGGGATTGCCTCGTAATTTTAATACCATCTTGTAGCTGTAGCCTTTGGCTTCCTTTTACCAATTAATCGTTTTCCTAATATTTACTGGTTTGCCTCCAACTTCCCGGCGAATGAACCTTTTCACTTGATACAACTTACCCTACCGGTTGAGTGAGTAGTATCACATGGTGGGTTAAGTGACACATCAGACGTTAAGTGACACCAAAACGCGACACATCAGTGTGTCACGTTTCGGAGACTGTGGCTGCTACCGGTCATGGCCGTGAGAACAGCCTTCAACGAATTTAAAATATAATTATAAACATATATTTTATTGCACAAAACTATGTTCAATGCAATACGAAAATCATGGCAACGAAAAACGCAAACGAAACATCAACCGTCCAAGTGTAAAATTGACCCGTTTGGAACAAAGAAGCCAACACAATGTGTCGAAAGGGGCAAATTCTTGACTAGGTACCAGCAGACTTTAGTCAGGGCTAAAGACTGTTAAATCTGCAACTGTTCAATCTGAAAAGCCTAAACGTATTAGTTATGGACTAAGTAATCCTCTGGCAATAGTTACGGGAAGGGTTGTATCAGGGATACGGATTAATTGCATGGACGTGGGAAGTGGGAGGCGGGGGGCGAGCAGGGGTGTCCCTCGAATTTATGAAGTGCAGGCAGGGATGTGGCCATAACTTCTCGGGACTTGTTAGACTTCAATTTTTGCTTTTCCTTTCATTCCATCAACGCGGCCTGTCTTGCACTTATTCTGGCGCGCAATTTTTACAGCAAAAATATTTTTACCTAATTTTTCGTCGAGGCTACATGTGATAATATAGTGTTTTTGGAGAAAATGAGTCTGTGGCGACACCCCTAATAAGCTGTATAGGCAGCGTAGGCAGTGTGGGGTGCCTACCCATTTAAACAGGTCCTAAATAAGCTCAGGAGCCCAAAATTAGCCCAGGGGGCCAACCTTCAACTTATGGGGCCTAGACACGCTGAGGGGCCCCCAAGCAGCTCAGGAGGCTCATACAAACTAAGAGGGCCAGACAAGCTGGGTGTCTCGACGAACTCATGGGGCCCAGATACGCACAACGGGCCCCAAACAAGCTAAAGGGGCCTATATCAGTTAAACAAACACGATACCAGCCCAGGGGGCCCTTGCCAGCTCAAGGGACACTAATTCAGCTAGGGGCCCTACGACCAAACCAGAGGCCTCTTAAGTAAATCCTCTCACGGGACCTAGACCAGCTCATGGCTGCCACAATAATTTCACCTATAGGGTTATTTTTAGCTTAGAGGGGTCCAAAGCAGCGAAGGATCTAAGGCCAAGCCAGTAAGCTCCTGTACAATACTCATTCACGGTTCCAGAACAGCCCAGGGGCCTCGAAAAGCTCAGAAGGCTCCAGTGGCGACACATTCAAGTTCAGTGTGAGGGCCTGATTATCTAAAGCGGTCCCAGATCAGCTGAGGGGACTCAATATTAGCTCAGGGTAGCCACCAAAAACTCAGGGGCCCAGGCTCGCAGAGGCTATGCGGCCTCTAATGCTCAGGTTAGCGTCAATCGGGGATTTCAGTAGGGACCCAGCGTTAGTTAAGACAACTGCGATATGTGGAGGTGGTCGACACGACACCTTAGTTTTCGCCATGACTTAAGTTCACAAAAGTTCACTGTATTCATTGTTAATTGCGCTTAGTGTAGCGTCAATCAGGGTTCTGTAGGGACCCAGCGTTAGCCAAAAAACTATGATATGTGGATGTGGTCGATACGACACCTCAGCTTTCTTCAAGACCGAAATTAGCTGTATTCTTTGCTCATCGTGCTTCAGTTAGTATCAGTGGGCGCGTCCAGCATTTTCTACCAAGGTACCAGTCATTACGTTCTGTGCGAAACCTTGCCGGCCCGAAATATGTTTGATGGTAAACGTGAATATGTCTCACTGAAAGGTAGCTTTCATGAAAATAAGCATTTACAAATACGCTTTTTAAACGCGTTTTTTTCTTCGATACTAGCCGACTATTGGGTGGTAAATTGGTGCCCCTCAGATTCGGCACCCCCCGGTTCGGCGCCCCTCTCCCGAGCCTGCCCCTAACGAAATCCAAGATTCGTCACCGGACTTGTTAGACTTTAATTTTTGGTTTTGCTTCCATTCCATCGGTGCGGCCTGTCTTGCAGGTATCCTGACCCACACTTATTGCAGCATATATCTTTGCCTATTTTTTCGCTGTGGCTATTTGTCATAATAATAGAGTATTTTTGGAAAAAAGTGAATCTTCGTCGACACCCCTAATGAGCTGATTGTACATTGGGGTGAGTTGTATCACTGTTACAACGTACCCCACCTGGCCCTGATACAACATGTACCACCCTCCCATATTGGAAAAAAACGTCCTCGTGCTCAACAACCAGTGGCCAGTGGAGAAAATTCTTCTCACGCACGAAACCTTAGAATCTACCCTTACCACTGCTACAACGATCCTTCCGATTCGTGGTCATCTGAATGACAAAAACATACATTTTTTACGACGAAATTTTAAAGAATGACACCGCAAAAACACATTTTCTGCACTCACCGCGAAACGCGCCAAGCCAAGCAAACGACAGTATGAGGAAAGCTGCCGGACCGCATTCCACATCATCTGGTCGTGTCGGGAGCTCCATCTCTTGGATAGTTTTGGAAAAAATCGCTCTAATACAACTTGTCCATGATACAACTCTCCTTGCTCTCCCCTAAGCAGAAACTCTTGATACTAGGAGTAGGGTATACAAGTTTCCCTGGTCTCTTGATATAATATCAACGGTACCAAAGAAACGAATTTGCTCTGTGCCCCCGCGGAAAGAACAAAGGCATCTCCAAATCTTTTTTAGCAGCCAAGCCACTGGTTTAGCTATATTATACTTAGGCCTCCGCCACCTCAGTGTTTGCTAAGTAACCAATATATCTGCTTGCTCTCATCTCTTGCGTACTCGTATTCGCCCTCGCTCTAGCTTCGTTTTATCATACGGTTAATGCTGAACACTGTTGTAACGTAAATGGACCCCAGGTAAATTTTAAAAATTGGTTAACCACATATAGCCTCTGCAACTGCAGTGCTCTAAGACTCAAGAAAATTGGTTAACGAATAACATACTCCCCTTTGTTCCTCTGCCCACGGTGTCCCCATAAGCGGATGCAGGATTTTCTATCAGGATGGGCACATGGTCGAGAGGTGCCATCCGAACCAGGTGGGATGAACATTTTTTGGGCGGACAAATTTATCAGATGGGTGCCAAATCCTATCGCAGAGGCGCCGATACTCGCATCCTGGGGGGAAGTGAAATTTTAGGGGGCGTCATCGACCTTTCACTGGGGCGCTGAGGATCGATCAGGGGAAAGTGTCCCCCTTGACCCTTGGATCTACCTATGGTATCAGCTACCTACCTACCATTCCAGCCTGGGTTGGATGCAATCCGCGAACCAGGGGCGCGGATTCTTGATAATGATTGGGGGTACTCAAATTTGAAACAATGTCAATGACTACCATAATAAAATGTGATAACATAATTCAAGGTGAGTTTTAGGTTTCTCACATACCTGTTGATGAGCAAAACCCATTCAAAATCATTGAAATGAATGATACGAAAAAAATTAAGTACCTATATTTCAACAACACTAGAACGTTTCAATGGGGTTGTCCAAGCACCCACAGATATATGAATCCTTCCGCCAATCGTATTTTGGACATAATGTTAGGAATATATATTCAGCTATTTTGCTTGGCGAACACTGATTTCAACAAGCTAGAAACGCATTTTCGTGACTCACACGAATAATTTATATATATATATATATATATATATATATATATATATATATATATATATATATAAAAAAGTGAGTTTGGATTTATAGAAAACAGTTAATAAAACCATAAGTCACCAAATCTGGGGGTGCCACTGCCCACATCCACCCATTGACAACCAGATACAGTGCTTATCCACCAACAATGCATTCACCATATAATCGGATGGGCACGAAATAGTCATCGCAATGAACGCATGAAAACCCCCAAGAACGAAGTCACACAGCTTTTGCCATTGGCAATCAAAATTTTTCTTTCATGAAGGATTTTTTGTTCCGAGAGAGGAGTTTATAGGTAACCCTCGCTCTGCCGGCACCCCGGGAGTTACACGCCCTGCCGGCATGGCTGAACAAAACCTCCTCTGGTTTACTGACAGAGAACTTGAATTGTAGGCGGTTGTATGTGCCTTACAGGGACTCAAAAGCAGCCTCAATCATTTTTCACCTTGTTCGTATATGTTTCACACGTGAATTCCTATCAAATGTGCCTAAATTAGTCCTTTTAACCAAACCTTGCAGTTTCATTCCGACCACAGCGGCAGCCACGCGCGGCACGTGCCGCTTACCCCCGTGTCCCGGGTACAGCCTCAGACAAGCGGTGCCGGCACCTGGCGCCGGTGCAGTGCCTGGGCGCTGAGTGTGGCGGCCGGGCCGACGAGCATGTGCATTCGCTGTGTGATGACGCCCCAAGGGCGAAACAATTATATGGGACCATTTAAAAAGCGGAAAAGACACTTTTTGACGTTTGATATGCCATCTGCATAAAGCACTAGTGACCTGTCGGATATATCCTAGCAAACAACTGTCGCAGTCCCCTCTACATTGTACTTATACACATTGTGAACATATGGATTTTCGGGGAATTAATTTGACATGTTTAGATTTTTCGTGCATAGTCTTGTCTTGGATACTGACGGAAAGATCGCACCTCGGTTCGCTAAACCTAGCCGTACTGACATGCGCTCTACCTGGCTATAGATGAAAGAAAATGGAATCCATAGGAAAGGGATGTTTTCGGGGAATTCGGACACAGAGTTTTCACAGAGTGACGTGGTGTCAGAAATAGCTAAATAAAAAGGAAATGTCATAATCTAGGCATGCATGGAGAGAGGGTGTGTATGTTTTTCGTCATTCAATTTTTTTAATCACATGATTATTCAATTAGATGTACAGGAAAATTCAAGGAACTAAAAGGCTAGGGATAATTGCACCATTACTACCAATGGATCTTTTACATCCCCATCCGTTAAGTACCCTATTACACGGCAAATTGTCCCTTTGCCATCCAGCTGTGAACCTGGCACAATGTCAAGTTTGGCGTGGAAATCTCCCCTGGGTAACACCATGATACAAGGAGGGTGGCCTGAGACCACCCCTCTCACCCCATTAGCCCCTGGTGATGTTGTCGAGCCCCCTGGCGCTGTCGCCATGCCGTCTGGGGACGTTTTCCAGGAAGCAAGCGTTAGAGATGCTGGCTGGGCCATTGTTCCGTATTTTCACGTGTGTCCTTATCGTCCCCTCAATCGCTATCAGCTGACCAAACCACGAAAATTGTCACCCTTCTACCTGCCGCCTGCGCTGACGAGCCCGGTCTGTGTCAGAGGCTGTCGCGGGCCCCAGCGGGCCGCGGCACGGGCCGCCACTGCGCGGCGTGAGTAAAAAGCGCGAACATCATCTCAATAACTTTCGCTTTACGCAAAAAGTTGAAAAGGTATCTACTTTCTGTTTGTCGGGAATGATGCAAAATTGACATAGGAACAGCTACCCCGAGCATTATCATCGGGACGGTTAGTTGGATGTAGATATTCGCATTGAAACGGCGAGAGGAGGAAAAAACAGCACCGCCGGCAGGGCGCGGGGTAACTTTCCAGCGGTGAAGCAATTTTGGTAATTGTTGGGGTGTACCAAAATAGCCGAGGTCAAGCGATGTACCCAGGTCATCCCTCGCCTTTTGGCAGGGTTTTGGGGATCAGACTGCGACTGCTTTCATGTAATTCGCTATGTCCAACACACGTTGGCTCTCTAAGTCGTATTTAACATTTCCTTGGGGTGAGATATTAGCGAACACCGACAAGGTATTCTAATCACATATTGTCAGGCCGTATTGCAAAACAGCGCTCGAACTGAGACTGTTCATTTTAGATATTTCATTTTGCAGCAATAAGCAGTAAAGCTGGTGCCGCCCGATCTTCTGAAAACCAGTAAGAAATTGTCATTCAAAATGAAACACTTGCCTGGGTGAATTCTTTACCAATGTACCATAAAAAAATTCTCAAAACATAAACTTTCTTAAGGTTAAGCACATATATAGCGCTTACGTTGAAGTGGCACATTGATGAAAATACCAATTGCTCAATTAAATCACCAATAAAAGACATCAGTAAGGTCATCCAAATAATCACCAATAAAGCCATTCATAAAAAATTCAATCTGTCAAGAATTGTCTCAAGGGATGATAGGCTATCACCCTCTTCCCTCCCTAGGCTCACGATGGCGAATCCTCCTTATATCCTCTTGCAGCACCGAAGGGGCCCGTCGTGCATACAATCATAATGTTATATAACCTAAGGAGATTTGTGCGCACATTCTCATGCAATCATTCTCAAATTCATTGACCGCGGGTGTTTCGGTCAAATAGAATTACTAAGCAAAATGAATTTTATGCAATGACTTCACAGCCAAGGATACCCACTGTCGAAGTTAAGGTCGCTTGTCAAGTTCAAAATATCCTTTTTCAAGTTTAAACCCTCATTTCCCGGCCAAGGGTTGCTATACTGCTTGCCATATTGTACATTATTGGGAATATGTCACATGGTTACGTCATCAGTCAGTGACGCTGAATGACCTTGACCTTAAACTGCAGAGGGTATTGTTTTGAATTTTCTATATATGAAATTATTTCGCTTTCAGTGTATTTCCACTCAAATTCCGTTATTGTATGTACATACATCTACTGGCCTTTGAGCCATTCCCCGAGTTAACATAAAACCCGCAGGAGATTTCCTAGGCCATCCAAGTGAACGCGACAGTTAAAAACAAATCATTGGATAGGGACAGAGTTTTAATTTCGATGTCATTAGCCTGTGGGAGAATGTGTTGAGGCACTGAGCATGGTGAAATACGTATTTGTACAAGCTGTGGGATACGAAAAGCACGGCTGGGTATCATTCCACCCTTTTACAAAAGAGGGAGGCCTCAGACTGTCAAATTGTTGACTGACGACACTATTTTGGCGACTCGCTTTCAGTTGACTACAATGGCCACGCACCTGCACCTGTGAGTGGGTTCGATCCCACCCAGACAACCTCACAGGGGATCGCGGCAGGAGCGGCGAGATGACGGGGACGAGCTTGTTTTCTTCCCGCCACGACTTTTTAGTCACCCTGACACTTCTCGGAATCAGGAGTGGTAGAAATAACACCTTACATAGTTCAATCAAATAGGCTAAGCTGATTTGTTCAGGACCAAGTGGTACAAAACAAAGTGTGACGATAGACTGGCAAACTCAGGGCCAGATCCAGGGGTCCAGCCTGGCCATGCCCCAACAACAACGTTTATTTTGTTATCAGAGTATTTCAAACGTCAAACAAACGTCTCGATCGGTGAAAAAGTGCATCAACGCTCTTAACTATCCAGCCTCTCACGAACTTTGGTACCATTAATATCAGTTAATATACCACCGCCCCAAACCCATGGCACCCACTACGGGTGAGGCCATTGTCCCACCGCGCCGAAGATGTACAACTTCGTTTGAATTTATTATAAATGAACGTTCATTAAATATGCTATTGATTATGAATTCAATGGTTTTACGTGCTACTGCATGACCCTCCTCATTACTTGTTGAATTTCCGTGAAGTAGGATATCTAGCTCTTGTCTATTGTTCAGGGCTGTAAAACTTGTGCCGAAAATTTGACCAATGCTATGTTCTACTAAACTTCGATGATTTGCTTTTTTTGGGCAGCACAAAAAGTAGTATTTGGTCTCTTCGTTGTTATAGCCACAAAGGTAGAAGGGCGATGCAAATATTTGGACTTGATTTGCCTGGGCGTTCAGTTTTGACATGCCGTCTCTTAAATCTCAATGACACCAAGAGGGAGCTTATAATATTGAGCCATATTCATAATACTTGGGTGGTTGCCTACTTCGCAAATGTTCTACCACTTGTTTTTCGAAGGGTTTATTTGATACGCTTATCCTGATTTGTTCTGGTAGTCCGTTGACAATTTTAGTTGTGACTGGCAGAAAATATATTTTGGAGTTTGTTGTTTCTTGCAATAATTTAGTTCTTTGGTGCGCGTTTCGGAGTGATCTGTCCGTATTGTTCTGCTTCCAATTATGTAAAATACTTTGGATATAGTTCCACAAATGTCCACGGGTGGGGTTGTGGAAGAACTTCAGTTTGTGGATTTCGCGTCTTGTCTTGAGTGATGTCCAGTCGAGATCAGCCTAGCCGAGTCCCCTCCACTCCTTTCTCGCCAACAGCCAGATCTTATCCACCCTGTCTGATTTTGGTCTTTCCTTAAAAGAAAATCACGATTTTACCCAGACAGTCTTCCCAACTTTTTGATTATATCCGTTACTGGGCAAGTGAACGTTTGATCCTCGGCAGTACGTCATGGATACAGGTTTTACACTTTGTCAGAGTCAAAGCTGTTTTATCCTAACATATGCACTCTGTTTAATACTTCTGAGTGAAAAAACGCTATTGTTTTGCTAATCATCTTTAAGATGATGAAATTCATTACATCTATTCGTAACTTAAACATGTGATTTTGACAATACTTTATGAACGGCGACTACACTGCCTTCTGCTAGAACCAGTCGGAAGATCGATGGTACTACGTTAACGATACCTCGCTCAAGGACGTGCCGGCAATAGAAGCGAGAGAGGCATCAGCGTACATGCTCTGTTACACCACGAAAAGTGGTTCATAATCGTGGAATAATTGTGAAGTGATAGTATTCATGGAAAGAGTGTCATATTGTTATTGGATATATTCTCACGGAATTTGTGAACCATGCACGCTGGCATGCAATAACATGGACGTCAATATAACAAAAAATAAAGCGCAAACCCTTGATGACTAAATGCGATGACACTTCTTTTTAACACGCGCATTGACGGGGGCGGGTACCCACCCCCTCGGGTTTTTCGGAGACAGCAGAAAAAAGGCGACGCGTAGCGCCGCCGTACTTGGAATACCTTTTCTCCATCATTTTTACAACTTTTGTGAAAATTTTAAGGTTAGGTCATCTCAGGTCATGTCACCAGTACAGGTCAAGTGACCTGACCTCCAAAAAAGTTTAAGGTAGCATAAGTCGGAGCAGGGTGAACTTATCCGATTGAAACTCATATCGCATAATGCGCCCACCGATTTCTCTAAAATATGTTCCGGTAATTTTGATATTGATGACCTAAGGTCAGGTACAAGGCATGACCTCTCCACTGGAAACACATGGGAAAAATGGTTTTTACTGAATAAATCAGAAACGGATGGTGATAGAGCGTTTATTTTAGCTGCATTAGACTCGCCTTGGCTTTGCATTTCTAATGATATGCATTTTATATAATTTGACCCTGACCTGACCTCAGGTCAGGTCAAATCCTTGATTTGACCTAGCAAGATCAAATTATATATCATTCGATTCGGCTTGCTGCGAGGATTCATAAAGTTTAAGTCGTTTTGCTCTATATTTACTTGTTCAGATGTAATGGCCGAAAAACTTAATCTACATGTTATCCCTATGACGGCATGCTTTGACCTCTCGTGACCTTAAATATGACCTGGCAAAAAATGATTCAAATATTTTTGATGGAGAAGTAGATGGGCTACCCAACGCCGTTTACCGTTTTTCGCTACCTACCGTGGTTCTCGAGATCTTAGGGAGGGGGGCGGGTACCCGCCCCCTCGTTAAAGCGAAGGTGGCTCAGACCCCGTTAATGCGCGTGTTAATACGGACCAAAACCATGATATCTATTCCCGTGCATCATCCGCACCCTTTCTTTGATTGCTTTCTAATATTTGCATATCAATGCATTCGGTTAAAACACACCATTGGGGGTAAACTTTTCAGTACGCGCCTGACTCAGGATATGTTTCTCCAAGGCAACCTGGGTATAATACCTGCCAAACAGTCCATAAAATGCCTACATACATGCTTCTGAGAGCATGAATGTGGAGAATTATATGTTTTAGGGTGTGGGCAACCACCCACTCCTTAAAAGAAATGTGGCTCCTTTATAACGTGATTTTAAATGAAATGGCCAAGATGTAAAGCATGCCGGAAAACCCGGTACTCAATGTATCACATGTATTGAAACTAAAAATTTCCGCAGAGAAAAGCTAAAAACCTGCCTGAAATGTACCCAAGCGGCCGGCCACAGTTTTCAGCTGTTGGCATGACGGCATTATGACGTCGCAGTGAGTAGTCAGCCAGTTGAAACCCTTGAAGTCTATTGAATATGGCAGATGTTGCCAGATCATGACTTCATCCACAGGCAGATTTTTGTTTTTTCCCTTGAGGAGCATGTTAAAAATAAAAATATTGAGTTTGTTGTACCTACATTTTTCAAACAAATATTGGACGTTTTTATCATTTTTGGCTAAAAACACTTCTAATTACACTAAATTCCGGGATTTGCCCAAGGTGTCACATTCCCTTTAATGAAATGTCAAAACAGTGTTAAACTGTCCTTAAAGGGAATGTGGCAACTTGGCCGAATCTCGGATTAAGTGTAATTAGGCATACTTTTGGCCGAAAACAATCAACCGCTCATGATTTCACTGAAAAAGTACAATAACTTCAATATTTGGATTTTTAAAATACTCCTCTAGGAAAAGAAATAAATATCCGCCTGTGGATGATGTCATAATCTGGCAACCACTACCATACTCGAAACGCTTCAAGGGCTTCGATTGGCTGATGCTCATCGTGACGTCAGCATATGTTGTCACACCAGCAGCTCACAACAATGGCCGCCTGGCGAGAAATACATGAGAGGTTCATTTCTGGTAGGTTTTAGCTTTCTTCTACGGAAATATCGAGTTCCAAGACAAATGATATATAGAGTGCCGGGTTTTCCGACTTGCTTTACAACTTGGCTATCTGAGTTAAAATCACGCTATAAAGGTGCCACATTCCCTTTAATTATCAGAGCCGCATGACAAAATCCAAGGAGCGAAGTGGATTGAGATTTCTCAAGCGGCTCTATACTGGCCGTTTGGCGAGTCCCGTTGTGGTCAGAAGCCGGTGACGAACGAAGTGAGAAACGGCTTTTCTTCTAATAGTTTTTCCGGTCTCGTCTCGTCGTCGTCGCTGTTGTCAGAAGCCGGTGACGAACGAAGTGAAAAATGGCTTCTATACTAAAATGGGGGGGAGGTGCGGCTCAAATGTAATTGGAATATGAATAGACTGCTCGCAAGACAGCTGGTAAGAACAAAAGTAGCCATACTATACTCCCAACCCTTTGCTTTATTACTTTAGAGACGGGCAAAGGTGCCTTCACAGAATGCCCTATAAAAAGCCCGTAACTAACTAACCTTTGTTTTATTATGATGAGTTGCTATAGGCGTGCTCAGGTTTTGTGATTAAGGGAGTTTCACGTTTATGCTAGCGTATTTTAATATACTAAGTACAATACATGGGGAAAGCATCTAAGACCGAACAGAGAAAAACATCATTCACAGGCAGATCAAAGTGAAAATATTCAGAGTCCCCCACCAGGGCTTGTTAAAGGTTAGGCAATATCACAAGTATGAATAGCCCTTTTAGACATTGGAAATATACTTCCTATGATATATAAGTGACTACTTTCCAAAACTATGTCAAGTTTTCTACGCCCGCTGTATCCCTAAAGTGCTGCCTCAGTAATCCGGCACTATCATTCTAGCCTTCGGGCCCATTGGCTCCCGAAAGAGAGGTCATGGCGGCTCTCCTCTTCCTGGGGGTCACGGAGGCGCCGAAACGTGCACTGTGATTGCCCTTGAACCGACCGTCACTTTACATCACTCCTCCCGCCCGTCTTAGTAACCCGGTACTATCCTTCTAGCCTTCGGGCCCATTGGCTCCCAAAGAGAGTCATGGCGGCTCTCCTCTTCCTGGGGGTCACGGAGGCGCCGAAACGTGCACTGTGATTGCCCTTGAACCGACCTTCACTCTACATCACTTTAACCACCTGCCTCAGTAATCCGGCACTATCTTTCTAGCCTTCGGGGCCCATTGGCTCCCGAAAGAGAGTCATGGCGGCTCTCCTCTTCCTGGGGGTCACGGAGGCGCCGAAACGTGCACTGTGATTGCCCTTGAACCGACCTTCACTCTACATCACTTTAACCGCCTGCCTCAGTAATCCGGCACTATCATTCTAGCCTTCGGGCCCATTGGCTCCCGAAAGAGAGTCATGGCGGCTCTCCTCTTCCTGGGGCCCACGGAGGCGCCGAAACGTGCACTGTGATTGCCCTTGAACCGACCTTCACTCTACATCACTTCACCTGTCCGTCTTACTAACCCGGTACTATCCTTCTAGACTTCGAGCCTACGGGCTCCCTCTGGCTATGCTAGTCCGCTGTCGAAACCTTCTGGTTTCGACAGAAACTGAAAAATTATTTTGCATGGTTATGGATTATCACCCGGAAATCAGGTATTGGTAGCACGTAGCGTCCAAAAAATTTATGAAAGATTCACACAGATTTCATAGCGACTCCTAAACTCCGAAATCTGATCATATTTGATGGCTCCGACCTCTCGCGGGGGCGTTGGCGGGTGGTGTGGCGCGACGCTGGTTGTGATTGATACCGTTAACCCGAATGGAATGTTACTGGGCTAGGCCTCGGGCGACTGTCTCGGCGGAGATTATTGTTTTTGAATGGAGATGCGAGAGGTACTCGATTTAAGCACTTAGGTGCTTTTGTACCAATTGCAATGAAATGTGCACGTGTAAACTGTTATTATGTTAAATATATGTCTGTCTGTCTGTCTGTCTGTCTGGTCTGAACCACGGAGCACCGATCGCACAAAAAAGGGAACGTGGGACGTCGGAGATTGCTGGCAGTCGTTTTGTTGCACACTTACCAGGCCGAAACGATGAAGATGAGAGGATCAGGCGGGCTCCGCCGTAACGGAGGAAGTTTTTTCGTGACGGGGGTAAACTGTCAATTTTTGGGATAGCCTAGCCGGAAAAGGCGTGGCAGACGTCGACTCATGGCTCTGGCTGGGCCATGGAGGAGCCGACGTGAGGAAGGGGCGGTCAGTGTGGGACTCGTGGGCGAGTAGGGTCCGAAGGAGGACCGAGCCTAGGGAGGCTCCCCACGCTAGGGAAGTTGTTTGCGAGTAGACTAGGGCGTGAACGCCCGGAGGCTAGTAAAATTAAAAGCCGGAACTCGGTCATTCCGGTGGTCCCATGTCCGTGACCTCCAAGCCCTAGGGCCAACGGCTCAGCGACGCATCCACTAGCATGGTCCGTGCAGGCGGGATTTGACGCAGCCAGCGTTTAGTAAGTTTCTGTTCAGGGAGAAAATGAGGCGGGAAGGAGGAGCACTGGATCATCGGGGAAGGGCGGAGCCGAGTTACCTCCTGTTGGGCTTTAGCCAAGCCCTGGGAGCTGCGGCCGCCGGTGTGGGTGCGCGTGAGTAACTGGCAGTGGGTGAGTGACAGGCCATAGAACGAGGAACGTTTGGTGCCTTAGAGCGGCCTGCAGGTAGCGGGTCGTACCGGTCTGACCGACCGGGGATCCCACCACTCGCGCCCCTCCATCGGTTGCGCCCGCAAACGGTAGCAAAGCGTAAGCATAGCCCCAGGTGAATTCGCCCACTTCTTTCTGCCGGGGGATGTGCAGCCCGGCCTAATTGGCTGATTGGGCTTAGGTGGGGCCGAATCGGCCATCCTCTATGCACGCCCTTTCACGAATAAATAAGACCCTACCACGATCACGGATAGGAGGAGTGTAACCTTCTACATACCGCTCGCGTTGGCCGACGGGGCTCTAGCCGTCAAATCTCGGACACACCGGGAGGGATATGAAATTGGGGAGGGACTCAGAATTTTTAGAACAAGCTTACGGGAGGGTGGGTATGGTTCGGAAGGAAGGACTGTTCGGGCTCATCAGCTTTTCCAAGACCATTCTAGATATTTCATGCAGGCTATTATTGGAAATATTTGCCATGATGGCTATCAGTTGTTCCCAGACTGCTTTCAGGTTTGATTTCAAGCACTAGCGGTGGAACTGGCGGGGGAGGGCAACGGGGCCCGGTGCTGCCCTCCCCCTGAAGTCAGAAATTGTAGCACTAATCACATGGCGTTTACTGGCAATAAATGGTTCGAAAAGCTTATGGTGCCCTCTGCCCCCACCCTCCTTAAATTCGGACGTTCAGGGGTTACTGATTTTAAATCTAGGGTAGATATCAAACTCTCCTGTTTACGATGTCGCATGCAGTTTTTCACTTTGATCTGAGGCATCTAAAAAAGTCAAGAACTGTTGTTTTAAGGCCAAGCCTTACATGTGACCTAGTTATCAGGTTCTGAAACATACAAGGGATTTTATTTGACCGACAAAACAAATGTTCCGCGTTTGAAGCATGTACCTTACCCGAATCTGCGTGGTCGGGCAGGTTCGAACATTAGGCATGGTGTGACATTATTCCTAGTAGGGACTGGCTTTTGCTACAATATGTCTGAAATCATCGTGATGGGCTCGGTCGCGGACACAGAGGTTCCAATTGGACCACAGGGGCCCATTATTACTATTGCTAAGATTAAATGGAAAATAACTAACAAATGTGTATGTTTTCGAAACTATATTTTACATAGTTCATGTTTGTTAATGACTGATCCCTGTGTGTGTCTAGTGTGGATATGAAAACAATGAATTAACCTGTTATTGCCAAAAAGCAATATGAATTCTTTGAAAATTAGTTGTAAAAGTTGGTAAAATTTCAGCCAAAATGTCTAAAATGTGCTCACATATGTTAAGAAAATGGAGTGTTGAGTCGACTCAACTCTGAATCACGGCTTGGAGGCTGACTCCGATTCTGACTCGACTCAACTGTCGAGCAGTTGAGTCGACTCTGGCTCAAGCCACATCTTGAAGTGAGTCGACTCAACTCTGACTCAGGCGAAATTTGAGTCAACTCTGAGACGACTCTGACTCTGAGTCGCGACCCAACAAGTCTGGTGTCCGCGAGTAAAACTCGCGGACCAGAGCCTGAGGCGGCGCGGCGCAGCCGCAGCCGACGAAGGCGAAGCGTTGCACCGCAGGTTAGGGAGGCTTCTAAACGCAGGTTAGGTGCACCGCAGGCCGGCTCCCTCCACAGAGACAAACAGGTTCTCACCGTGGGTCATTGAGCAGCCTTGCAGCAACGGGCAGGCAATTTTTTATGGTGTTGGGGATAACGATCCACAATCTGCTGAGGTCTTATGCTGCCAGGGCAAGAATAAATATGAGCTAGGGAAACCCTCGAAATCGGGATAAGGTTTGAGCTAAGGCTTTGAGACAGATGGATAGAGTTTGGGTTTCCTTTTTTCATAACAGCTTTTTACAACAGGGGTAGGGGCTCAGTGAAGCGAGCTGGTCGCTAGTTTTATATTCCAGTTCAATAAGCGTTGTCTGTGCTTGGCGCTTCCTTTGTGCCGAATATTTTATACCATCTTTTAGTTTACAGAGCATGGTTTCAAAAAGGAATGTTGACGAAATGTCGTTGGACTGGTTTTCATGCAATATTTAAGGGATCTTTGATATTCATTTACTTGAAAATATAATCCATATTTACAAATTCTTCATTTTTCAACAGTGATTTGTTGAACTTCCAGTATGACCTACCCATTTCAATCGATAGGGACGTTCACTGAGACTGTTAGAGAGGGAGAGAGAGAGAGAGAGAGAGAGAGAGAGAGAGAGAGAGAGAGAGAGAGCAGAGAGAGCAGAGAGAGCAGAATGAACAAAGAGTACAGAGAGAACAGAGAGCGAGAGAGCGAGCGAGAGAGAGAGAGAGAGCGAGAGAGCGAGAGAGAGAGAGAGAGAGTTTATGATCAGAAATATATCCATCTCGAATGTCTGCTTCTGGCCTTATACTAGAATGCATGACACTCTGGCTGATAGAAATAAATCGATCCTGGATTTACCTATACAGGGTACTTTCGTATACAAGTATATTTCTTCTTTTCCTGGTGTAGTGTTCTCCATACATCGATTAGATCATTTGATGTCATGAAACTCTTCAGTAAGTGTTTACACTTATCGTTGTTCAAAACTCTTCGCGCTGCACATTGCCGATCTATTTTGGCGTTCATATAAATATTGAAATCCCCTCCTAAGATGATAATTGAGTCTGAATATTCGTTAACCTTTGAACAGAACGCTTCAATACATACAGGATTGTCAGTGTTTGGGCCATACAAATTTCCCAGAGTGATTCCGTTAAACAGAAGCTCAAGAGTCAGAAACCTTCCATTATCATCAGCAAATATTTTTTGACTGTCATTCCGGAGTTGGGTCTAATGAACACGCCAACGGCCCTGCTATGCCTATCGCCATGGGAAAACGAGCCAAGACCACCCCACTTGCTAATAAAGACTTTTTCAGCCGATGGTACTGAATGTGTTTCTTGCAAGAAAACGACATCAAAATCAAGACTTTTCAGCCAAGTGAATATTTCACGTCGCTTAGATAATCCGCCGGCCCTTTAATTGCGCAGCCCATTTACGTTTTAGGAGGCTAACTTCAGCTTAGACGCATTGCAGAACAATGTCGTTATGTGAAATTTGTAGCGTGTATGTCAGCTCCATTAGTTTCCAAAAATATTGCAGTACAGTGTATGGCAGGAACTTACGTTTTGGTCGTATAGGACATGAATACGCCATGCTCGAGAGGTGCTGTGTGCTCATGTTTAGTGTACACGTCTGTGCTAGTTGTCAAAAGCAGTAATACAAAAATTGTGAAACAAACGGAAAAAAGGTTTCACCAAAAACGATCCGAAACTAACAAAGACGCAGAGACCTACCGAGCAGCGAGAGACGCATGTAGGCCATAATCAATAAAGTTAAACGAAATATTTTTGCACTAACATTGATTTTGGTGGTGTGCAAGCAACATACATACAACTGCGATACTCTTGAAAAAATCTCAGACTGGACGATTATAGGCGGCACCAAATATTATTATACGAGAATAAGTGAGTGTAACGCCGGATGTAAACATACCTGTCGTGTCGAAAACCTCATCCGCCGTCGGGCCGGTAGATGTCACTCTGTGCGGAATCAGCTGTCCGTCCGGCGACGCACAGTCACTTTGGAGTCTTTAACTCGCCCCAGCATCCACGCAGGGCGAGGAAACCGATTCAGAAGAAATGCAACCACGCTCATCGTCTTACCACAATACCGCACAGTGCCCACTACCATCGGTCGTCGCCAGACCACTCCCCAGCACAGACCCCCGAGCTTCCATAGCTGTCGTCGCATCACTGCGACCACTCCCTCCCGGATCGCCGGCCGACGCCGGGTCACGGCCGCTCCAAATAGTGACTCTCGTCTCACACTGCACCTGTAGACTAGCGTCCGGAACGCACCGACCTGAGGATGCTTCTCCCAGCTCCGGCGCGCAAGCCGGATCAGCAGCCGCCTCATGAGTTGACGACGATGATGACCGGTGCTGTGGAAGGCTCCTCCAGCCTTCGAACACCAGCCGCCCCCGGTACAGCGCAGCGGGCAGCTGACTGGGGAGCGGAGCGCGACTCCGTCTGCGCGCCGGTGAAGGTCAGCGGCCGCCGCCGCACAGTGATGCAGGAGGCCTGAAAAACGGGACGAAATTCATAGCTCAATAACTAATAATGCTAGAACAAGGATTTTTCTCCAAAATGAAGCTCTTTATCAGGTGGCTCAAGCAAGCACACCAAATTTTGGTTTTCCTCTTAACCCTCCCTTTACCAGGGGGACGATTCTACCCGCTCTTTATTTTTTGCGATGGGAGGAAAACGGCTCGGCTTACCGCAATGCCGCCTGGCAAGTGTAAGCCAAAATCAATTTGATACATTTTGACGAAATTTCAATCCAAGGCCAGGTCAGGTCGCCGAGTTATGATGTAATTTCTAAACCGATTGTTGGATATTTCAATCGCCCACTCTCCTCGTGACCGTTTGGCTGCTGCCGGGAGTAGTGGGTCGCCTGTTTAGTGCTGCCACCTCGTGACACGATTCAAAACCTCTGGTTCTATTTAGACTGGCTAGAGTCAAATGCCACTTTACTTGTCAAAGGAATTCGTGTGTGAAGGTGAAGGGAATTGTCCAGACATGACGTGTATTAAGGTTGTTTGGCGCTTTTGATACGATTACGTGGCGAGTGAGCCGTCGTGGAATTTCAAGGGTGTGGCAGCGAGAGATTGACACTGTGACAGCTGAGCTGTGAAGACGTGACGGATCTTCAGTGACAGGGCGTGGCGCCCGTGAAGTGAGTGTGTGAGATGGCATGGCGCCTCTTACCAGTTTATTTGAGTGATTTAATTTGTATAACCTTTTGTCGGTTCTATCGGACTGTTGTTGTTGGACTTTCGTCCTGTTCTGGTGGCCGCTAATATAGCGAAGAAGAGATTAAGTTTTTGCGACAGTGGTTTGAGCAAAAGCGACGGGTTTTACCGAACATTTTGGTGCCGAAACCCGGGAAGGGAACTTTAGATTTTCATGATGGCGACCTCAGGCAAGATTCCTGTTCCATTGGATCGACTTCTGAGAAGCAGACAGGCCTCCAGAAGTTGGGCTACGAGGACGGCCAGCAGCCTTCAGGAGCTGCTCCAAATGGATGGTGGTGCAGAGGACATCGCGCGGATCCTCGACAGTAAGAGGGAGTGTGAGCGTAGGCTGGAGGCATTAGATGCTGCTCAAGCTCTGGTGGAGGAGGAGCTGGATGGTGAGGAGCAGCAGATGGACTTGGATACTGCCTGGGCCTTCAGGTGTGGCATCAACGAAGTTCTCCTAAGTGCCGAAAAGTTCATCGAGAATCACCAGCACGTGTCGGAGCCTGCAGGCAGTGTGAGTACTGGAACTGTTAGGCTTCCCAAACTTGAACTTCCAGAGTTTTCTGGTGATGTCATGCAGTGGGGGTCTTTTTGGGACACTTTTAGTGCCGCTGTGGATCAATCAGATATGCCTGACATAAACAAACTGACATACCTTCGCTCCCTTCTGAGGGGGAGGCGCGGAAGTGTGTGGAGGGGCTTCCCCCTTACTGCCTCTAGTTATGTGGCAAGCTGTGACCTCCTCAGGGAGAGGTATGGGCGACAGGAGCTGGTGGTGTTCAGCCATGTACAGAAGCTGCTGCAGCTGACTGCTGGCTCAGGAGAGGGAGCCCTCCAGCAGCTCCTGGACGAACTCCTGGTACATGTTAGGAGTCTCGAGACCCTGAACATTACAGGAAAGGAGTACGGAGTGATCCTCACCCCTTTGATTTTGTCGCGGCTCCCCAGTGAGATCTGTCTCGAGTGGGCGAGAGAGAGTGCGGGGAGGGAGAGTGATCTAGACTTTCTAATAACGTTCTTGAAAAAGGAGAGCGGCCACCGTGACAGGTCTGGAGTTTACCGTGGTCTCAGCGGAGATGTGGATAACCAGCATACCAGTGGACCTCACCCAGCTGGCACCAGTGGACGGAGCCCTGGCGGCACCAGTGGACGGACCCCTGGCGGCTCCGGTGGACGGACCCCTGGCGGCTCCGGCGGACGGACCCCTGGCGGCTTCAGTGGACGTCATCCAGCCGCCTACAGTGGATGGAGCCCAGCCGGCTCCAGTGGACGGAGCCCGGCTGCCGGTGGTCTGCGGCCTACAGCAGGAGCTTCCCCTGGGAGGCCCTCTGCAGCGGCCCTGCAAACGTCTGCAGGCTGTACCTTCTGCAGTGAACAGCATTCCACAGATAAGTGTCCAGAGTTATTGATGTTGGAGCCAAAGGACAGGTTCAATGCTGTGAAAACCAACAATATCTGTTTTGGCTGTTTTTCTAGTCAGCACTATTCTAGAGACTGTACTAAGAAATGTGAAATGTGAGGTATGTGTTCTTGGCTTGGCGACTGATGTGTTGAGTAACGTAAGCGAAGTGGTTTATTTATTGTGTTCTTCATGTGTTGGTGAATTTCTTGTGGCTATTCACCAAGCGGGGAGGATGTTGGATATTTCAATCGCCCACTCTCCTCGTGACCGTTTGGCTGCTGCCGGGAGTAGTGGGTCGCCTGTTTAGTGCTGCCACCTCGTGACACGATTCAAAACCTCTGGTTCTATTTAGACTGGCTAGAGTCAAATGCCACTTTACTTGTCAAAGGAATTCGTGTGTGAAGGTGAAGGGAATTGTCCAGACATGACGTGTATTAAGGTTGTTTGGCGCTTTTGATACGATTACGTGGCGAGTGAGCCGTCGTGGAATTTCAAGGGTGTGGCAGCGAGAGATTGACACTGTGACAGCTGAGCTGTGAAGACGTGACGGATCTTCAGTGACAGGGCGTGGCGCCCGTGAAGTGAGTGTGTGAGATGGCATGGCGCCTCTTACCAGTTTATTTGAGTGATTTAATTTGTATAACCTTTTGTCGGTTCTATCGGACTGTTGTTGTTGGACTTTCGTCCTGTTCTGGTGGCCGCTAATATAGCGAAGAGATTAAGTTTTCGCGACAGTGGTTTGAGCAAAAGCGACGGGTTTTACCGAACACCGATGTAAGGCAATGCTGATTCTCAAAACAAGGTTGACAAAAGCCGAGAGTAACTCGGCTTCTGGAAGAGTTAGATCAAGTTTCTATGCATCGTTCGAAAGCTCTTGTAAAGAAAAATATAGAGGGTGACATCAATTTTGAGGTCAGGTCCATAACAAAGCCACCAAAGCACACCTTGGCAACCCATTTGGTGCGCTACTTCATGCAGAGGCTATCGAGGGGTTTTAATGGTTCTGACAGTGACTGTAGCTTTACAAAATAATTACATAGTCGCAAATCTGACCATGCGATAAGCTGAATAATGGTAATAGTAAGGAAAATGATTCATATGATTGATAATTTTATATAATGATTTGACTTCTCCAGTTGTTAGCCGGCAAACATTGGAAGTGAAAAATACATTCTCACCTCGTATTATTCATTAGCATTGGGAACACATTTAGGGGAGCGTCGGGTATCAAAACATCAAAAGATAGCCAATGTTAAACTTAAACAGCCAGCAAACGCAAAAAAATGCGCGACAAGCGACTTTCGTCGAAAACCAAGAGAGGAAGTATGTACATACATACATGACAGTCAGTTTTAGCAGGGGGCGGAAGCCAAAGATTAACTAGTTTCATTTCCGGGTAGTGTCGACTTCGACAGCAGTGAATGACGATACCCGACACTGGAAACAAATCAAACATTCGTGCATCGAGGAGCTCTCTTGGAAGTTGTAGACTATGTGTTGGCATGAAATTCAAATAAAATATAACTGGTCCCAACTATGGTAAGCAGTTTACAAGGTAGCCAGCTGGCAAACTATTAATAGCATTATCTTTTTAATCATATATAACGAAAGCTGTGGCTGCTTTGGTTTGAAGCTAGTAGCACAGCAACAATATTTTCTAATCATACCTAAGAGAAAAAAGTTCAGATTCATGGTCTTGGCATCAATGCATAATTATATAGCCCCAATCGCCTGACTTTTGCAGGACTCGTAGTATATGATTTTATGCGTATTTTTACAACAAAAGGAGTGCTTTAATTGTATTTTTGTAAAGAAAAAAATCCGTTTAAAATAACATTTTACTTAGGGCAAAAAAGTGAGCCGAAGTTAAAACCTGAATTTTCTTATTCACGCTCTGATCTCGCTGTGCCCTAATAACTACTGAACAACAAGCTTTCGTTGTCTCAATTTCATGCCGGCATCAGTTCTGTCAGGCAAACGATTCCATCATATCCTGGCTTTTCTACGGACAGGAAAAGTCTGTGCTTCTCTGCACCATTTGCAGCTACGAATCTGTCACGTTCGAGAACTTTACTCTGCTGTCGCTACCGCTGCCTCCAAATCCGGACCCACTGGCACAAATCAGTCTCCACCAATCTATCGAGCGGTACTTTCATGGCGATCACATTTCAGGCTAGACATGTTCAAATTGTCAGCGGCAACAGGACGCCTACAAGAAGTTCGGCATCGAGCGACTGCCACCTGTGGTGATTATACACCTGAAGCGGTTTTCCTACAGTGAAAACGCCTTGCACAAGACACAGACTCATGTTTCTTTTCCTCTTAGTGACCTCGATCTCAGTATATTGGTTAACAGGCCTTCGGAGTTCTCTGGCAGCTTTGTATATGATCTCTATGCTGTAGAAGAGCACCATGGCAGCGCCCAGACCGGCCACTACGCCGCCTTCTGCTGGAACCAGCCAGCGGCGCGCTGGCACTGCATGGACGATGTTTCTGTAATGGAAGTGCCGGCCGCAAAAGTGAAGTCGGCATCAGCATAGCTGCTCTGTTATGCCGCCAGCAATGTGCAACGATGCACACGTGGTTAACTCTAGGTGTGTTGTGATTTCGAATGAAGAATGAATATATTTAAATAACACATGCCGGAAATTGCTATTTGCTGCATATGAATGGTTAAGCAAAGACAGTCGGAGAACGTTATTGTACCTGAAAGTGCTGTGATTCAGTCTTCTCTGCATATGGCTTGTTTGTTTTTCGTGCAAAAAATTGTAATATTGAGAGAAAAATTGACAGGGTAATGGGAATAAATTCTTCCATTTAAATTTTCCATTTGATTGTAGAAATGAAATGATACGCGTCGATTGGTGGATGCCGCGTGCGTCATTGCAGCAACCGCCCGCCGACTACGGGTAGAACATAAGCACACTAAAGCTGTCATAACTTTTTTCGGCCGTCGGTTGCCGACCTACGGATTCCGCCAAGGTAAACAAGTCATTTTCCAGAATACATGGTATGATTTTCTAGCTGATCCTGACAGTGCGTTCTTTGCCAGTGTAAGGAAATATGATGTATGTTATAAATTTCAGTTACAAAACATATGCTTATTAAAACAAGCTCACTGCATTCTCCGGAGCAGTTAGAACCTTATTTTGGTAACCAGAAGGTCAAAAATATCCCAAGCTTTACGCTAGTATACGTTTTTTATGGATGGCGAGGTGTGAGCACCTGTTATTAACGTTATAGATCACGATATTATATCTGGCCAGATACCCGTATTTAGCGAGGCAGAATAAGTTTCAAGTTTCAGGTCCTGTGAAACCAATGTGGTACGCTAGCGGAAGAAAATATTGATGTTTTTCCGGGTTCCAAACAAATCTCAAGGGCATCGCATACATTTGATATAAATTCTAGAAAGTCATTTTTGGCATTTTCGTCCGGTTTCTTAGGCCCGCTGCATCACTGTGCGCAGCCCGGCTCCCGCAGAGGCGGGTCCAGGCCCCTGCTCCCACCTCAGACTTCTCCGCTCCCGGCACCATCTCCACAGATCCCGGACTTGCTGAGCCGATGTAACCCGCACCGGGGGAGAGTACTGGAACAGCTTGAACGCTGGGATCCCGTTGTGTGTGAACGCTGACCACACCAGTCCTTTACCTTTCATGGTGAGAAGCTCACTGACCAGTTCAGAGCTTTTCTTTGTGAGGGACTGATATAAACAGCCTCTGCTCTGGCGGAGTGTTTCTATGGCCGAGTTTTGTCCGCTCTCGGTAGATGTGTCTGAGGTCGCGGTCGACAAACGCCCAAATCACCATGTCGCACATAGTCCATAAATATCTCCATCCGTGGCCAATATTACGAAAATGCAGCTTTTTCTAAATTATTTTTGAGTTAATATACTGATAGGGAATTATTCACTGCGCTTGAAACAGGCATGGCAAACACAAACCGTGCTCTGAAAGTCTTTGTAGAGTTGCTTGAAGTAAGCAGACTTGTTGAGTCGCCACTCAGAGTCGGAGTCGACTCTGAGTCGGCTCAAGTTTTCCTTGAGAGTTGAGTCGACTCACTTCCAGATTTGGGTTGAGTCTGAGTCGACTCAAGTGCTCGACCAGTTGAGTCGAGTCAGAATCAGAGTCAGCCTCTAAGCTGTGAGTCAGGAGTTGAGTCGACTCAACACACTATTTTCTTAAAATATGTTATCACATGGCTGACACTTAAGAAATTTTCATGACTAATTTTGAAAGATTTCATCTTGCAATTTACTAATAGTAGGTACTTTATTATTTTGATATCCCCACTACACTCATCCCGGGATCAGTCATTAACAACAATAAGTTGTGTAAAATATACAGTTTCAAAACCACACACAATTACTAGTTATTTTCCTTTTAATCTTAGAAATAGCATGCAAAATCATACAGAAAAATGTGATTTGGCACACATTCAGATTTTTCTACTTTGAGGGTGCACACCAGACAAAGTCCTAAGCTGATAATCATGCAATAATTCACTCTTAGGAAGCCATATCTTTATTTTCTATTTTATTGCTTTGGTTGACTGATAACAACAAAAAAACTAAGTAATATAAGCGCCAGATAGAGGATACCAAAAATATTGTTTTGCACATTAGCCTTGAAATGGGTCAAAACGGAAACTGAAAGCCTCAATTAGCTGTTTTTTCAAAGTACTTTCTTGAATGGTCATGGTTTGAGGACATCACCTGGTAGATAATATCAACACTGACGAACCAGCACTGTACCTACTGTCCTCTGCATACGAAAAGTAAAACTTAGTCTTGTCCCTGGCTTTCCCTACACATCAAGTCTCTCACAAACCACCACTCTTTAAATTATGTTGATTATTATTTACCTATTTGCTACCCTCCCACTGCACAACATACCACTGCAGCAGCACCCCCTGCACCCACGCGCGCCACGCGCGTCACACCAGTCACAAAGCCATCATTGTGCGCCATAATATGTCTGCTTTTCTTTATTTTGTAGTCTGGCTGTAGCCTGAGGGGCTAGATTATTTTCTTAGTTTTTGTAAGTCACGTGACTTTTGAAGTGCTATTTATCGTCATCTTTTGTGTCATCGGAGGTTAGGTTCGTGTAATGTCTTTAGTGCGCCATCTGCAGTATTCATTACAGCTTTTTCGGGAGGATGACGCGATCGTTCATTGTTTGTTTTGTTTTTGATTGAGGTGATGGAAAGGGTTGGTTCGACTCGGCTTGGTATTTATTTCGAAGCTTAATTTGTCACAGGATTCTTCAGAATGCACTGGGGCAGGCATTGCCACTGAAAATGTCAAATTTTCCAACATTGAGTCCTGTTCTTTGTGTTTGAAACCTCGCTTATTGCCTCAATTATGACTAGTCATGAAGGACATACCTTCAAAATAAAAAGCCCCCAGGCCCTTCATCTCACTCACATGTTGGCATTTAGCACCTATCTTCATTCGTATACAGACATAATTTATGTCATGAAGTAATGCATTGCAATTGAAATTTGATGGAAATAAATGTGCAGTTGTTAAATAGTTAATCCCATGAATAAATGTATTGGAATGTGTGTACTATGAAAGGAAATGGGCATTTTTGTGTACATACTTGTCCACCATTCTGAGTCAGAGTCGACTCTGACTCAATGCGTTTTTGAGTCAGAGTTGATTCGACTCACTTCTGGATTTGGATTGAGTCGAGTCGGCTCACCATTTTCAACACAACGAGTCGAGTCAGAATCAGAGTCAGCCTTTAAGCCGTGAGTCAGAGTTGAGTCGACTCAAAAAATTTGAGTCATCAACAAGTCTGGAAGTAAGCACTCGGGCGCGCCACCCGCAAACCAGAGATCTGCTGCGAAAACTACGTACATTTTATCATGTTTTAAATAGACCATAAAAGCAGGAACGGGTCAAAGTATGGAAATACCACCTTTTTGTACGCCCTTTGCAATGGTTTTGTGTATAAATAATGCAAAAATAGTTCTGACAACTATTTTAGAGACCATTATCTCGGAATATTGCATAACTCAAACACTGTTCGATTTACAAATACAAAGAGAGAGATTTAAAATTTGGCCAGCATCGGCACCGCATAAAACTATCCATGGTGTGCCATTTGCGGCAGTAGCGGGAGTGCTACCCTCTGCTAAAGACTGGCGCATATATGAGTTTTACCTTTAGCCCCAAGATGACACTGCTATTCAAAGATGGGATGTTTTTGCCCCAGCTGGTGATGGGCCGCAGGGCCGCGCTCAGAATCATCAATTTAGGGGCCGTTTGATGTACAGGTTATGGAAACAACTTTGGCATAAAACCGATACTTCCAACAGAAAAATGCCTGCCCACCCGTCACAGGATTGTGTAATTCTGTTACCAATCGATATTATATAGCCATACAGATTAAGACACCGCATTTCAACATTCGGCGTGTCCGTCCAATTACAGACGGTCCAGGCAGATTTGAACAAACACCGATGCCCCTGTTGACATACCACAGGAGTCGCGGCTTAGGGTCTCGGTCAGGCCGGAGGACGTGAGGCGTGGGGGTGAAGGGAAGAGGGGAGGAGGAGCTGGGAGGGGATTTGAGCCGCTGAGTGCAAGCCGAAATAATTGCGAAAGAAAATCACGGCAAGTCATCCTCTCTGAACGGCGGGCAGGTCATTTAGCCTTTTACGATTAAGAGAAGTCCTAGCAAGAGCCTACACTTAACGCACGCCCCGGCAGGTCTCCGAGCCACCTCCACCCCTATGGGGAGGGGGGGTGAAACCTTCCCTCCCTCGAACTCGGCTCCTATGCGGGATAGCGAAAAATAGGGATGCGGGATAGCGGGATAGCGAAAAAGCTGGTGGATAACTAAAAAAATCAAGAAGCAGCTACATGAGCTATTTTTGCATCAGTTCAATATTTAAGTCATGACAGGCCAAAGAAGGTGCCATGTTATTGAAGAGTTTATGGGCTCTGACGTCTGACAGAGTTGAGCTAGAGTCAATTTTTAGGCACCACTGGCTTTCTTTCGTTACAGCAAATCGAATAATGTATGACAGGACTATACGAGATCAAAGCAAAAACGACTTGGCCAAAGGTCAGGTCAATGCCAACATTTGGCATAGCATAGTCAATATGCATGTATCAATCGACTCGCAATTACAATACAAACGTAATCGTATCAAGATAAAATTTTTTATCATATTCTCTTGCAAATGTATTGACCCAAGTCCGAAAACCTGCTTTAGCAGCCCCATATGACCTCTCAGAGGTGACAGGCCTAGAATTGCAGCATGAACCTAAAAAGGAGCCAGAGATATTACGATTTGAATAATGTGAAGGTATTCCGAGCTGTGTCTACATAAAGTGAGCCATTTTTCGCCAAATTCCCGTTTTTCCCATGCATTTTCAATGGAGAGGTCATGGTCCGTATCTGGCTCTAAGTCATCGATATAAAAATATCGGAATGTTGTTTGTAGCGCTCGGATGGCCCATCATGTGATGAGTTTCAATTGAATATACTAATCCTATTCTTGCTTATGACATCCCAAACTTTTTTTGGAGGTTAGGTCACTTTACTTTCACTGGTGAACTTACCTGAGATGACCCGACCTTAAATTTTTGCGAAAAGTTGCCGAATTGATCAAGGATAACGTGTGCCAAGTACGGCGGCGCTTCGCACCGCCTTTTTGGTGCCACCGGAAAAACCCGAGGTGATGCCTATGTATGGTTCTTGTTTTAGTTTGCTGATTCAACCAGTAACTCATCACGATCCCAAAATGAATAAAAAGTTATGCAGGCACTCTTACCAAAGTGGTTCGGTAAGAGTACACAAAAGAGGAGATTAGAGTAGGTACGCATCGGTACCTGGATCCCTAGGAACCGTTCCAACAGGGAAATATTTGGTGATGCTATATGACCCTGGCAGTTGTTGCGTTGATGAGCCCCAAAAATTATTAACACTGCAATGCTTAGCTTCCCAAATATGAATTATGCACTCTGTCCCGAGCGAAAACAAGTGCCTTTATCTCCTAAGCGTGCCTACTCTTGCACGATGGTCTAGTGCGTACTCTTACCGAACATGCATCTTTTGGAAGCAAGTCCTCATGCAAATCTTGGCATGCATTTATCGTGGGCCCCAGTCCTGGGACACAGTTCTAGTTTATCTTTCTTACTGATTACAGACCTTAGGGGAGGGTGGGGTGGGTTGTATCAGTTTTTATTCCAGGTCAATTAATTTCGTAACTACTTGGGATTGCCTCGTAATTTTAAAACCATCTTGTAGCTGTAGCCTTTGGCTTCCTTTTACCAATTAATCGTTTTCCTAATATTTACTGGTTTGCCCCCAACTTCCCGGCGAATGAACCTTTTCACTTGATACAACTTACCCTACCGGTTGAGTGAGTAGTATCACATGGTGGGTTAAGTGACACATCAGACGTTAAGTGACATCAAAACGCGACACATCAGTGTGTCACGTTTCGGAGACTGTGGCTGCTACCGGTCATGGCCGTGAGAACAGCCTTCAACGAATTTAAAATATAATTATAAACACATATTCTATTGCACAAAACTATGTTCAATGCAATACGAAAATCATGGCAACGAAAAACGCAAACGAAATATCAACCGTCCAGGTGTAAAATTGACCCGTTTGGAACAAAGAAGCCAACACAATGTGTCGAAAGGGGCAAATTCTTGACTAGGTACCAGCAGACTTTAGTCAGGGCTAAAGACTGTTAAATCTGCAACTGTTGAATCTGAAAAGCCTAAACGTATTAGTTATGGACTAAGTAATCCTCTGGCAATAGTTACGGGAAGGGTTGTATCAGGGATACGGATTAATTGCATGGACGTGGGAAGTGGGAGGCGGGGGGCGAGCAGGGGTGTCCCTCGAATTTATGAAGTGCAGGCAGGGATGTGGCTATAACTTCTTGGGACTTGTTGGACTTCAATTTTTGCTTTTCCTTTCATTCCATCAACGCAGCCTGTCTTGCACTTATTCTGGCGCGCAATTTTTACAGCAAAACTATTTTTACCTAATTTTTCGTCGAGGCTACATGTGATAATATAGTGTTTTTGGAGAAAATGAGTCTGTGGCGACACCCCTAATAAGCTGTATAGGCAGCGTAGGCAGTGTGGGGTGCCTACCCATTTAAACAGGTCCTAAATAAGCTCAGGAGCCCAAAATTAGCCCAGGGGGCCAACCTTCAACTTATGGGGCCTAGACACGCTGAGGGGCCCCCAAGCAGCTCAGGAGGCTCATACAAACTAAGAGGGCCAGACAAGCTGGGTGTCTCGACGAACTCATGGGGCCCAGATACGCACAACGGGCCCCAAACAAGCTAAAGGGGCCTATATCAGTTAAACAAACACGATACCAGCCCAGGGGGCCCTTGCCAGCTCAAGGGACACTAATTCAGCTAGGGGCCCTACGACCAAACCAGAGCCCTCCGAAGTAAATCCTCTCACGGGACCTAGACCAGCTCATGGCTGCCACAATAATTTCACCTATAGGGTTATTTTTAGCTTAGAGGGGTCCAAAGCAGCAAAGGATCTAAGGCCAAGCCAGTAAGCTCCTGTAAAATACTCATTCACGGTTCCAGAACAGCCCAGGGGCCTCGAAAAGCTCAGAAGGCTCCAGTGGCGACACATTCAAGTTCAGTGTGAGGGCCTGATTATCTAAAGCGGTTCCAGATCAGCTGAGGGGACTCAATATTAGCTCAGGGGAGCCACCAAAAACTCAGGGGCCCAGGCTCGCAGAGGCTATGCGGCCTCTAATGCTCAGGTTAGCGTCAATCGGGGATTTCAGTAGGGACCCAGCGTTAGTTAAGACAACTGCGATATGTGGAGGTGGTCGACACGACACCTTAGTTTTCGCCATGACTTAAGTTCACAAAAGTTTACTGTATTCATTGCTAATTGCACTTAGTGTAGCGTCAATCAGGGTTCTGTAGGGACCCAGCGTTAGCCAAAAAAACTATGATATGTGGATGTGGTCGATACGACACCTCAGCTTTCTTCAAGACCGAAATTAGCTGTATTCTTTGCTCATCGTGCTTCAGTTAGTATCAGTGGGCGCGTCCAGCATTTTCTACCAAGGCACCAGTCATTACGTTCTGTGCGAAACCTTGCCGGCCCGAAATATGTTTGATGGTAAACGTGAATATGTCTCACTGAAAGGTAGCTTTCATGAAAATAAGCATTTACAAATACGCTTTTTAAACGCGTTTTTTTCTTCGATACTAGCCGACTATTGGGTGGTAAATTGGTGCCCCTCAGATTCGGCGCCCCCCGGTTCGGCGCCCCTCTCCCGAGCCTGCCCCCTAACGAAATCCAAGATTCGTCACCGGACTTGTTAGACTTTAATTTTTGGTTTTGCTTCCATTCCATCGGTGCGGCCTGTCTTGCAGGTATCCTGACCCACACTTATTGCAGCATATATCTTTGCCTATTTTTTCGCTGTGGCTATTTGTCATAATTATAGAGTATTTTTGGAAAAAAAGTGAATCTTCGTCGACACCCCTAATGAGCTGATTGTACATTGGGGTGAGTTGTATCACTGTTACAACGTACCCCACCTGGCCCTGATACAACATGTACCACCCTCCCATATTGGAAAAAAACGTCCTCGTGCTCAACAACCAGTGGCCAGTGGAGAAAATTCTTCTCACGCACGAAACCTTAGAATCTACCCTTACCACTGCTACAACGATCCTTCCGATTTGTGGTCATCTGAATGACAAAAACATACATTTTTTACGACGAAATTTTAAAGAATGACACCGCAAAAACACATTTTCTGCACTCACCGCGAAACGCGCCAAGCCAAGCAAACGACAGTATGAGGAAAGCTGCCGTACCGCATTCCACATCATCTGGTCGTGTCGGGAGCTCCATCTCTTGGATAGTTTTGGAAAAAATCGCTCTAATACAACTTGTCCATGATACAACTCTCCTTGCTCTCCCCTAAGCAGAAACTCTTGATACAAGGAGTAGGGTATACAAGTTTCCCTGGTCTCTTGATATAATATCAACGGTACCAAAGAAACGAATTTGCTCTGTGCCCCCGCGGAAAGAACAAAGGCATCTCCAAATCTTTTTTAGCAGCCAAGCCACTGGTTTAGCTATATTATACTTAGGCCTCCGCCACCTCAGTGTTTGCTAAGTAACCAATATATCTGCTTGCTCTCATCTCTTGCGTACTCGTATTCGCCCTCGCTCTAGCTTCGTTTTATCATACGGTTAATGCTGAACACTGTTGTAACGTAAATGGACCCCAGGTAAATTTTAAAAATTGGTTAACCACATATAGCCTCTGCAACTGCAGTGCTCTAAGACTAAAGAAAATTGGTTAACGAATAACATACTCCCCTTTGTTCCTCTGCCCACGGTGTCCCCACAAGCGGATGCAGGATTTTCTATCAGGATGGGCACATCGTCGAGAGGTGCCATCCGAACCAGGTGGGATGAACATTTTTTGGGCGGACAAATTTATCAGATGGGTGCCAAATCCTATCGCAGAGGCGCCGATACTCGCATCATGGGGGAAGTGAAATTTTAGGGGCGTCATCGACCTTTCACTGGGGCGCTGAGGATCGATCAGGGGAAAGTGTCCCCCTTGACCCTTGGATCTACCTATGGTATCAGCTACCTACCTACCGTTCCAGCCTGGGTTGGATGCAATCCGCGAACCAGGGGTGCGGAATCTTGCTAATGATTGGGGGTACTCTAATTTGAAAAAATGTCAATGACTACCATAATAAAATGTGATAACATAATTCAAGGTGAGTTTTAGGTTTCTCACATACCTGTTGATAAGCAAAACCCATTCAAAATCATTCAAATGAATGATACGAAAAAAATTAAGTACCTATATTTCAACAACACTAGAACGTTTCAATGGGGTTGTCCAAGCACCCACAGATAAATGAATCCTTCCGCCAATCGTATTTTGGACATAATGTTAGGAATATATATTCAGCTATTTTGCTTGGCGAACACTGATTTCAACAAGCTGGAAACGCATTTTCGTGACTCACACGAATAATTTATATATATATATATATATATATATATATATATATATATATAAAAATATATATATATATATATTATATAAGTGAGTTTGAATTTATAGAAAACAGTTAATAAAACCATAAGTCACCAAATCTGGGGGTGCCACTGCCCACATCCACCCATTGACAACCAGATACAGTGCTTATCCACCAACAATGCATTCACCATATAATCGGATGGGCACGAAATAGTCATCGCAATGAACGCATGAAAACCCCCAAGAACGAAGTCACACAGCTTTTGCCATTGGCAATCAAAATTTTTCTTTCATGAAGGATTTTTGTTCCGAGAGAGGAGTTTATAGGTAACCCTCGCTCTGCCGGCACCCCGGGAGTTACACGCCCTGCCGGCATGGCTGAACAAAACCTCCTCTGGTTTACTGACAGAGAACTTGAATTGTAGGCGGTTGTATGTGCCTTACAGGGACTCAAAAGCAACCTCAATCATTTTTCACCTTGTTCGTATATGTTTCACACGTGAATTCCTATCAAATGTGCCTAAATTAGTCCTTTTAACCAAACCTTGCAGTTTCATTCCGACCACAGCGGCAGCCACGCGCGGCACGTGCCGCTTACCCCCGTGTCCCGGGTACAGCCTCAGACAAGCGGTGCCGGCACCTGGCGCCGGTGCAGTGCCTGGGCGCTGAGTGTGGCGGCCGGGCCGACGAGCATGTGCATTCGCTGTGTGATGACGCCCCAAGGGCGAAACAATTATATGGGACCATTTAAAAAGCGGAAAAGACACTTTTTGACGTTTGATATGCCATCTGCATAAAGCACTAGTGACCTGTCGGATATATCCTAGCAAACAACTGTCGCAGTCCCCTCTACATTGTACTTATACACATTGTGAACATATGGATTTTCGGGGAATTAATTTGACATGTTTAGATTTTTCGTGCATAGTCTTGTCTTGGATACTGACGGAAAGATCGCACCTCGGTTCGCTAAACCTAGCCGTACTGACATGCGCTCTACCTGGCTATAGATGAAAGAAAATGGAATCCATAGGAAAGGGATGTTTTCGGGGAATTCGGACACAGAGTTTTCACAGAGTGACGTGGTGTCAGAAATAGCTAAATAAAAAGGAAATGTCATAATCTAGGCATGCATGGAGAGAGGGTGTGTATGTTTTTCGTCATTCAATTTTTTTAATCACATGATTATTCAATTAGATGTACAGGAAAATTCAAGGAACTAAAAGGCTAGGGATAATTGCACCATTACTACCAATGGATCTTTTACATCCCCATCCGTTAAGTACCCTATTACACGGCAAATTGTCCCTTTGCCATCCAGCTGTGAACCTGGCACAATGTCAAGTTTGGCGTGGAAATCTCCCCTGGGTAACACCATGATACAAGGAGGGTGGCCTGAGACCACCCCTCTCACCCCATTAGCCCCTGGTGATGTTGTCGAGCCCCCTGGCGCTGTCGCCATGCCGTCTGGGGACGTTTTCCAGGAAGCAAGCGTTAGAGATGCTGGCTGGGCCATTGTTCCGTATTTTCACGTGTGTCCTTATCGTCCCCTCAATCGCTATCAGCTGACCAAACCACGAAAATTGTCACCCTTCTACCTGCCGCCTGCGCTGACGAGCCCGGTCTGTGTCAGAGGCTGTCGCGGGCCCCAGCGGGCCGCGGCACGGGCCGCCACTGCGCGGCGTGAGTAAAAAAGCGCGAACATCATCTCAATAACTTTCGCTTTACGCAAAAAGTTGAAAAGGTATCTACTTTCTGTTTGTCGGGAATGATGCAAAATTGACATAGGAACAGCTACCCCGAGCATTATCATCGGGACGGTTAGTTGGATGTAGATATTCGCATTGAAACGGCGAGAGGAGGAAAAACAGCACCGCCGGCAGGGCGCGGGGTAACTTTCCAGCGGTGAAGCAATTTTGGTAATTGTTGGGGTGTACCAAAATAGCCGAGGTCAAGCGATGTACCCAGGTCATCCCTCGCCTTTTGGCAGGGTTTTGGGGATCAGACTGCGACTGCTTTCATGTAATTCGCTATGTCCAACACACGTTGGCTCTCTAAGTCGTATTTAACATTTCCTTGGGGTGAGATATTAGCGAACACCGACAAGGTATTCTAATCACATATTGTCAGGCCGTATTGCAAAACAGCGCTCGAACTGAGACTGTTCATTTTAGATATTTCATTTTGCAGCAATAAGCAGTAAAGCTGGTGCCGCCCGATCTTCTGAAAACCAGTAAGAAATTGTCATTCAAAATGAAACACTTGTCTGGGTGAATTCTTTACCAATGTACCATAAAAAAATTCTCAAAAAATAAACTTTCTTAAGGTTAAGCACATATATAGCGCTTACGTTGAAGTGGCACATTGATGAAAATACCAATTGCTCAATTAAATCACCAATAAAAAGACATCAGTAAGGTCATCCAAATAATCACCAATAAAGCCATTCATAAAAAAAATTCAATCTGTCAAGAATTGTCTCAAGGGATGATAGGCTATCACCCTCTTCCCTCTCTAGGCTCACGATGGCGAATCCTCCTTATATCCTCTTGCAGCACCGAAGGGGCCCGTCGTGCATACAATCATAATGTTATATAACCTAAGGAGATTTGTGCGCACATTCTCATGCAATCATTCTCAAATTCATTGACCGCGGGTGTTTCGGTCAAATAGAATTACTAAGCAAAAGGAATTTTATGCAATGACTTCACAGTCAAGGATACCCACTGTCGAAGTTAAGGTCGCTTGTCAAGTTCAAAATATCCTTTTTCAAGTTTAAACCCTCATTTCCCGGCCAAGGGTTGCTATACTGCTTACCATATTGTACATTATTGGGAATATGTCACATGGTTACGTCATCGGTCAGTGACCCTGAATGACCTTGACCTTAAACTGCAGAGGGTATTGTTTTGAATTTTCTATATATGAAATTATTTCGCTTTCAGTGTATTTCCACTCAAATTCCGTTATTGTATGTACATACATCTACTGGCCTTTGAGCCATTCCCCGAGTTAACATAAAACCCGCAGGAGATTTCCTAGGCCATCCAAGTGAACGCGACAGTTAAAAACAAATCATTGGATAGGGACAGAGTTTTAATTTCGATGTCATTAGCCTGTGGGAGAATGTGTTGAGGCACTGAGCATGGTGAAATACGTATTTGTACAAGCTGTGGGATACGAAAAGCACGGCTGGGTATCATTCCACCCTTTTACAAAAGAGGGAGGCCTCAGACTGTCAAATTGTTGACTGACGACACTATTTTGGCGACTCGCTTTCAGTTGACTACAATGGCCACGCACCTGCACCTGTGAGTGGGTTCGATCCCACCCAGACAACCTCACAGGGGATCGCGGCAGGAGCGGCGAGATGACGGGGACGAGCTTGTTTTCTTCCCGCCACGGCTTTTTAGTCACCCTGACACTTCTCGGAATCAGGAGTGGTAAAATAACACCTTACATAGTTCAATCAAATAGGCTAAGCTGATTTGTTCAGGACCAAGTGGTACAAAACAAAGTGTGACGATAGACTGGCAAACTCAGGGGCAGATCCAGGGGTCCAGCCTGGCCAAGCCCCAACAACAACGTTTATTTTGTTATCAGAGTATTTCAAACTTCAAACAAACGTCTCGATCGGTGAAAAAGTGCATCAACGCTCTTAACTATCCAGCCTCTCACGAACTTTGGTACCATTAATATCAGTCAATATACCGCCGCCCCAAACCCATGGCACCCACTACGGCTGAGGCCATTGTCCCACCGCGCCGAAGATGTACAACTTCGTTTGAATTTATTATAAATGAACGTTCATTTAGTTCAAATATCTTGCTATTGATTATGAATTCAATGGTTTTACGTGCTACTGCATGACCCTCCTCATTACTTGGTGAATTTCCGTCAAGTAGGATATCTAGCTCTTGTCTTTTGTTCAGGGCTGTAAAACTTGTGCCGATAATTTGACCAATGCTATGTTCTACTAAACTTCGATGATTTGCTTTTTTGGGCAGCACAAAAAGTAGTATTTGGTCTCTTCGTTGTTATAGCCACAAAGGTAGAAGGGCGATGCAAATATTTGGACTTGATTTGCCTGGGCGTTCAGTTTTGACATGCCGTCTCTTAAATCTCAATGACATCAAGAGGGAGCTTATAATATTGAGCCATATTCATAATACTTGGGTGGTTGCCTACTTCGCAAATGTTCTACCACTTGTTTTTCGAAGGGTTTATTTGATACGCTTATCCTGATTTGTTCTGGTAGTCCGTTGACAATTTTAGTTGTGACTGGCAGAAAATATATTTTGGAGTTTGTTGTTTCTTGCAATAATTTAGTTCTTTGGTGCGCGTTTCGGAGTGATCTGTCCGTATTGTTCTGCTTCCAATTATGTAAAATACTTTGGATATAGTTCCACAAATGTCCACGGGTGGGTTTGTGGAAGAACTTCAGTTTGTGGATTTCGCGTCTTGTCTTGAGTGATGTCCAGTCGAGATCAGCCTAGCCGAGTCCCCTCCACTCCTTTCTCGCCAACAGCCAGATCTTATCCACCCTGTCTGATTTTGGTCTTTCCTGAAAAGAAAATCACGATTTTACCCAGACAGTCTTCCCAACTTTTTGATTATATCCGTTACTGGGCAAGTGAAAGTTTGATCCTCGGCAGTACGTCATGGATACAGGTTTTACACTTTGTCAGAGTCAAAGCTGTTTTATCCTAACATATGCACTCTGTTTAATACTTCTGAGTGAAAAAAACGCTATTGTTTTGCTAATCATCTTTAAGATGATTAAATTCACTACATCTATTCGTAACTTAAACATGTGATTTTGACAATACTTTATGGCCGGCGACTACACTGCCTTCTGCTAGAACCAGTCGGAAGATCGATGGTACTACGTTAACGATACCTCGCTCAAGGAAGTGCCGGCAATAGAAGCGAGAGAGGCATCAGCGTACATGCTCTGTTACACCACGAAAAGTGGTTCATAATCGTGGAATAATTGTGAAGTGATAGTATTCATGGAAAGAGTGTCATATTGTTATTGGATATATTCTCACGGAATTTCTGAACCATGCACGCTGGCATGCAATAACATGGACGTCAATATAACAAAAAATAAAGCGCATACCCTTGATGACTAAATGCGATGACACTTCTTCTTAACACGCGCATTGACGGGGGCGGGTACCCACCCCCTCGAGTTTTTCGGAGACAGCAGAAAAAGGCGACGCGTAGCGCCGCCGTACTTAGAATACCTTTTCTCCATCATTTTTACAACTTTTGTGAACATTTTAAGGTTAGGTCATCTCAGGTCATGTCACCAGTACAGGTCAAGTGACCTGACCTCAAAAAAAAGTTTAAGATAGCATAAGTCGGAGCAGGGTGAACTTATCCGATTGAAACTCATATCGCATAATGCGCCCACCGATTTCTCTAAAATATGTTCCGGTAATTTTGATATTGATGACCTAAGGTCAGGTACAAGGCATGACCTCTCCACTGGAAACACATGGGAAAAATGGTTTTTACTGAATAAATCAGAAACGGATGGTGATAGAGCGTTTATTTTAGCTGCAATAGACTCGCCTTGGCTTTACGTTTCCAACGATATGCATTTTATATAATTTGACCCTGACCTGACCTCAGGTCAGGTCAAATCCTTGATTTGACCTAGCAAGATCAAATTATATATCATTCGATTCGGCTTGCTGCGAGGATTCATAAAGTTTAAGTCGTTTTGCTCTATATTTACTTGTTCAGATGTAATGGCCGAAAAACTTAATCTACATGTTATCCCTATGACGGCATGTTTTGACCTCTCGTGACCTTAAATATGACCTGGCAAAAAATGATTCAAATATTTTTGATGGAGAAGTAGATGGGCTACCCAACGCCGTTTACCGTTTTTCGCTACCTACCGTGGTTCTCGAGATCTTAGGGGGCGGGTACCCGCCCCCCTCGTTAAAGCGAAGGTGGCTCAGACCCCGTCAATGCGCGTGTTAATACGGACCAAAACCATGATATCTATTCCCGTGCATCATCCGCACCCTTTCTTTGATTGCTTTCTAATATTTGCATATCAATGCATTCGGTTAAAACACACCATTGGGGGTAAACTTGTTCAGTACGCGCCTGACTCAGGATATGTTTCTCCAAGGCAACCTGGGTATCATACCTGCCAAACAGTCCATAAAATGCCTACATACATGCTTCTGAGAGCATGAATGTGGAGAATTATATGTTTTAGGGTGCGGGCAACCACCCACTCCTTAAAGGAAATGTGGCTCCTTTATAACGTGATTTTAAATGAAATGGCCAAGTTGTAAAGCATGCCGGAAAACCCGGTATTCAATGTATCACATGTATTGAAACTAAAAATTTCCGCAGAGAAAAGCTAAAAACCTGCCTGAAATCTACCCAAGCGGCCGGCCACAGTTTTCAGCTGTTGGCATGACGGCATTATGACGTCGCAGTGAGTAGTCAGCCAGTTGAAAACCTTGAAGTCTATTGAATATGGCAGAAGTTGCCAGATCATGACTTCATCCACAGGCAGATTTTTGTTTTTCCCTTGAGGAGCATGTTAAAAATATATTGAGTTTGTTGTACCTACATTTTTCAAATAAATATTGGACGTTTTTATGATTTTTGGCTAAAAACACTTCTAATTACACTAAATTCCGGGATTTGCCCAAGGTGTCACATTCCCTTTAATGAAATGTCAAAACAGTGTTAAACTGTCCTTAAAGGGAATGTGGCAGCTTGGCCGAATCTCGGATTGAGTGTAATTAGGCATACTTTTTGGCCGAAAACCATCAACCGCTCATGATTTCACTACTCACAGTTGATGCACCTGACCGACTTCGTACCTAGTACGTGCATGGCCGGGGCGGGGGTTGGGTAACCATACTCCTTGGGTTTTTCGCAAAGTCTTGAAAACGGCTACGCGCAGCGCTGCTGTACCCAGTACAATTTTTTTCTGAAGCTTTTTACAACTCCTGTCAACATTTTCGGTTCAGGTCATTTCAGGTCAGGACATCAGTGCAGGTCAAGTGACATCATCTCCAAAAAAAGAAGAAAACAACATAAGCAAGGAACAGCTTAATTTATCAATCTAAAATTCGTATTGAATAAAGGGCCGACTGAGTACACATTTTTTAGGATTTCTGAAGTCGATGACCTAAGGTCAATTATGAGTCATGATGACACCGTTGGAAAAGTATCGGTAAAATGGTTTAAACAGCATAATTTTTTTGGGAACGGAGCTAAATTGTATATTTTGGCATCATTGGGGTTGTCTTGTTTCTGCAGTTCTAATGATATGCATTCTGACCCAATTCGATATTAACCTGATCCAAGGTCAGGTCAAATCTTAGCTTTGACCTAGAATAGTCACATTATTAATCATTCGACGTCGCTTGCAGAAAAGCTTCAGATAGTGAATCCTTATATATTGTATCTCTTCTACATCAGATGGTAGGACTGAAGAACTGTATTTCAGTTATATCACCATATCCATATTGTGACATTGCTTGGCTTCCAATGCCCTCAGATTTACCCGACAAAAGAATGCATAGAACACTTCCTTTAAAGCTTAGGTTGTGCTACTTAACGCCATTTACTTTTTCGCTAACTAGCGTAGTTTTTAGATTTTAGGCGGGGGGGGCGTAGCCCACTCCCTCGTCAGGGTGAACGTGGCTCAGACCCCTAGCATTGCACGTCTTAAAAATTACATCCCGCGAAACTAGTTTGAGACTCACACCAAACGTTTTTCACTGTGATGATTTTAAGCTATCAAAAGGCATAGTCATAAGAGACTTCGCAATTGCTCTCGGTGACCGGCACCTCATCGACACCACCAGCCAAAAGACACGTGATGAGTTTTCAAAAATGTGAGCGTCGGGCACATTCTTTTTCGCATGGCGTGGTTTGCTCAAAAGTAAGTGCGTTGCGCCATTGCCGAGCATTTATACTATTTTTCAGTAGCGCAAATATTTCTGCCATTTCTTGAACTGTGTTACACCCAGATTTATTCTAGTGATCAAGCCATGGATTTCCTACCATTTTCTTTATCGTATCCGTCGATAAAATTCCATAATAATGCAACCTACATAAAATACCGTAACGCTATTCTGTGATGTAGATTTGACATAAAATAACCGTAGCGTCACATAATTATGAAAGGTGGTGATAGCGTAGACCACTTTTTATTGAATACTTGGGTAGTTATGGCTGACTCCATGCACTGCATATGTATAATATTAAATATACAGATCTATCATAGGCGGATCCAAGATTGCCGATTCGGGGGGGGCATCTTCCCGGGGGGAGAGGGCGGGGCGCCATCCGGACCAGGGGAGTGCCTTTTTTACCGGAAAAACCTATCAGGTGGGCGCAAAATCCTATCGGTGGGCGCCGATTTTTACATCCCTAGGGACGGGGATGGAAAGCGACATTTCAGAGTGGCGCTGTGACCATTTCAGGGGGCGCCGAGGGTCGATCGGGGGGGCACCTGCCCCCTTTGTCCCCCTAAATCCGCGTATAAAATATATCATGAATATAAATAACCAAGTACCAAATCACAGTGAAGGCGAAGGTGTATTCTGTGGGGAGTGTGTGGGAACCAAATTTCAGGAGTGGACCAGGGCATTTTGGAACCGCCAGGGGCCAGTGTCTTTCTCTCCCGTGATCCACATTTGCAATCAGCAGCAACTGAACTTTTACATTGCAGTACAGTATTGATAAGCGAAACTCGATAAATATATCGCTACGACCTCAACAATACAATTATGACCTTCCTTATATTTATCTTAAAACTTTCCTAATATTTAGCTTAAAACCTCCCTTATACGTGATTTTTACGGAAAATGCCCGGTTACTGTTTGAAATAAATCATAAGAACAATAGTCCGCAATCCCAGCTAGTCATCCTTGAGCTGACTAAATGTCAGGGAATTCGCGAACTCCCCTGAGTGCTTATCCGGGATTTCGCGAACTCCCTGACTTCTAAGTCCAGGGATTTCGCGAACTCCCTGGTCACCCAGGGATTTCGCGAACTCCCTAGGAATTTCGCGAACTCCCTGGCTGGTCAGTGCTTTCGCGAAATCCCTAGGGAGTTCGCGAACTCCCGGATTTCGCACTCTCCCTGTAACACATACACCCTATGGCGTCTTGCGAGCGGGCAAGGCAGGCGGCCATTAACCACTTCTGCCAACTGCGAAATGATGAGGCTGGAAGCACTCCGCTAGAATCACAATGTTTGCGACGTAAGAAAATTCCTATTGCTACTTTTTATAGCTCCCTGGCCTTTTGGCTGACTTAAATTTCGTATCAAATCTGCAAGATTAGTTAAACCTAACTACGGTGTGGCTCGGGCGTCATAGTTATGATAAAGATGGGAGCTGGATTTTCACTGTGCTTGTTGACAGAAAAGAAGGCAAACAAAACAGCTGAAAAACACCTTTAGCAACGGTTAGCTTCGTTTTACATTGTGAAAAGTTGACCTTAATCGAATTCTTTATGTGCTATCTTGGCCATTTTTTTACTTCATTTTCGTGGAAAAAGCTGGTTGGTGAAGACAATGAATGTATTTGATTGTAACGTTAAATCGCTCCCTCACAAAATTATCGTCGCAAGTTCTGCCAGCACTGTATGATGCTGTTGAAGCTATGGGCGCATCTTCTTCGGTTCACTCTTGCTAAACTTACCGTCCCTCTTAGTCCTGACTTACTTCCGATGATCAGCCACGACGGCCAATGTGTTCTGGAGACCAGGTTCCGTCCTGGCACTTCCTATGAAATCCTTGCTGAGTTTCACTGTTCTCTTGGATGCATCATCCACACAGGAGAGGCTCATTAAAAACTGCTGGAAATCAACATGCCTTGATGCTGGTTCCAAGTGTGGATATGCTCAGACAGCCATCCCAGTTTTTTTCCATTTTTCCCACTGGGCATCACACCCAGAGGGCAGTGTATTTGTAATAACATCGATCATTTCATCTTAAATATTTGCTAATCACATCGTCCCACTATGACTTAGCCCTTCCTCTGCTGCTGAGGCGGGCAATCAGGACAGCAGCGGGAACGCGCTGATCAAACTGCTGTCTCTGAAATAAGAACCAGCTCTCTGGTCCTATGAAGTTTGCCGAGCTCGATCTGCTGCCATCATCAGGCCAGAGAGTGGCGTCATTAACAAAATCTGGGCCAGGGACGGTGGGTTTCCCGTCAGGACAAAATTTGATAGGTATTTCGGTTTTCATGAGCGCTTGGGCTACTTCCTCCTTCTCCTTCTCTGAAACGTCATCGTCTGCAAGAGAGAAAACAGCAAGTGATGGAGACAGGTAGTCAAGATGCCTTTTCAGACTCTGAAGATAGTTGTTTGCCGGTGCCGATCTCATTTTCTGCATTGACGCATTTCTTGAATGGCTTGGCGGTCATTTAAAGGTGAGGCGGCAGGTAGCGACGTCCTCATGAATAGCTATGCGTGATGGATCCCACATAGTCCTGCCATTATCTCAATGCCTTCCTTTTGTTCTGCATTAAACAGGCTAATTTGGCTCGATAGAAGGTGCATGGCCAGGTAGTATATGACCCTTTGCATGGATCTGGCGTTGCTGACCTTTTTGGACTCGAAAGTGAACCATGAATGATTCGTTCATGACTTAGTTTTGACAAATGACAAACTAGCTAGGTCGTATGCGGCCCTTTGCATGAATCTGGCATTGCTGACCATTGTTGGCTCCAAAAACAAACCATGAACAATCTTTCATAACTTCAGGTGCATAAGGTCCTATACTTTCTTGCCATGCACATTCTATCGAGCCAAGTTAGCCTGTTCAATGCAAAGCCCAAGGAAGAAATTTAGACAATGACAGAACTCTGTGAGATCTATCAAGCATAGCTATTCATGAGGACATCGCTACCTGCCGCCACACTATTAAATGACCTCCAAGCCATTAAAGAAATGAGTCAATGCAGAAAATGAGACCGGCACCGGCAAACAACTATCTCAAGAGTTCGAGCAGGCATCTTGACTAGCTATCTCCATCACTTGCTGTTTTCTCTCTTGCATACGATGACGTTTCAAAGGAGGAGGAGGAAGTAGCCCAAGCGCTCATAAAAACTGAAAGGCCCATAGCGTTTTGTCATGAACGTAAACCCACCACCCCTGGCCTTGGTTTTGTTAATGACGCCACTTTCTGGCCTGATGATGGCAGCCGATCGAGCTCGGCAAGCTTCGTAGGACCAGAGAGCTGGCTCTTATTTCAGAGGCAGCAGTTTGATCAGCTGGGATAGCTGTATGAGCATATCCACACTTGGAACCAGCATCAAGGCATGTTGAGTTCAAGCAGTTTTTAATGAGCCTCTCCTATGAGGATGATGCATCCGAGAGAACGATGAAACTCAGCAAAGATTTCATAGGAAGCGCCAGGACGGAATCTGGTCTCCAGAACACATTGGCCGTCGTGGCTGATCATCGGGAGTAAGTCAGGACTAAGAGGGACGGGAAGTTTAGCAAGAGCGAACCGAAGAAGATGCCCCCATAGCTTCAACAGCATCCTACAGTGCTGGCAGAACTTGCGACGATAATTTTGTGAGGGAGCGATTTAACGTTACAATCAAATACCTTCATTGTCATCACCAACCAGCTTTTTCCGCGAAAATGAAGTATACAAAATGGCCAAGATTGCACATAAACAATTCGACTAAGGTCAACTTTTCACAATGTAAAACGAAGCTAACCGTTGCTAAAGGTGTTTTTTTCAGCTGTTTTGTTTGCCTTGTTTTCTGTCAACAAGCACAGTGAAAATTAAGCTCCCACATTTATCACAACTATGACACCCGAGCCACACCGCAGTTAGGTTCAACTATTCTTGTAGATTTGATACGAAATTTAAGTCAGCCAAAAGGCCAGGGAGCTATAAAAAGTAGCAATAGGAATTTTCTCACGTAGCAAACATTGTGATTCTAGCGTAGTGCTTCCAGCCTCATCATTTCGCAGTTGACAGAAGTGGTTAATGGCCGCCTGCCGCGCCCGCTCGCAAGACGCCATAGAGTGTATGCATGGAAAAAGTAGGGACAAAAAGCCAGCGTGAAAAGTTGTCAGATCTGGGTGATTTTTTGCACCAGACATCAACTACGATTAATAACCAGAATCTACCGTGTGCATTTCAAAATTCGAATTTTTATTTTCTAAGGGACGGTTTAATCTGTCATACATGACAGATTATAATGTTAACTAGGTTATAAATTAATAACTAGGTTATGAACTAGGTAAATAACTATGCTATGAACTAGGTTGTAAACAAGTTCGCATGACCAGACTTCGTGACCTGATTCTCGACCATTTTGACCTTAAAACGGAAACCAAGTCCAGGCTTAACTTTGAAAGGTATGCACAGTTTAAAGGTGTTGATGGTTACCAGTCTTATGGAACGGCAAACAGTATGCAGAGTTTGGTGCGATGTGCTGGCGAACATAGCGTGGAAAGATATAATATAATTGAAGCCGGAAGTCTAACAGTAAGAGAGATCGTGATGTTCTCTAGGTATGATGGGCCACCTTACGGTTATTGTTCCGGCATACCAGGCGTGAACTGGTATCGTCAAATCTCTCCATGTCTCAAAGAAACCTGTTACTCACTTCAAATGCCGGAATGGACAAGTGAAGGAAGGGTCTCGATCGGATTATTAGATCCTTCATTCAAGCCAGTGTACAAAAACTCTGCTGACAGTAGATTCATAAAGCGTCATGCAGACGGAGCTGCTGCCGCAGTGGAGGACCGCCAGGGAAATGCTGGAGCTGCGGAGACTCACAAGCCAGACTATAGCGAAGCAGACTATACCGGTAAACCAACTGGATGGTGTCTCACGGTCTAAAGTGAGTTCGACATACCGTCATCTTTCGGTGACTGGGTTAAAGAGCCACGGAACGCTGAATACGACCGCATTTTTTCACAGGCCAAGCACAACCCAAAGTCTATATTCACTCATCTAGCCCTAGGTTGTCACTTCTAAGATTATATATGAAGAACCACAACTTTCTACCTACGAGTTTTCACTTCATCTGTCTTCCATCCAGACTGATGTTAAGTTTCATATTAAACAGCTTTTAGCTGCGATTCACGCCAAACGGCCCTGTAAAGCTGACCCAGCCTATATCGAAGCCGGTTGCTTACACTCTTGCTACGTCAACTTCTATTTGTCAGATTTTCACCACCTAAGGGGTCCATTTGTTCTCCTCAAAGTATGAAAACCCCCTTTCTTCGCACTGTATCTGAAGTTTTTTCAACTTACGGAATTTTATGTCGTTCAGCAATCGCAAGAATACGGACAAATTACATATCACACAAGATCATACAAACACCAATGTCACCAGGCCCCTACCCCGTGGCAACGGCCGGTCCGCCCGATCTCTTTACCCGGTCCCTCCGGTGCTCGGCACCAACTCACCGGGACATGTCATTCACAACCGCCGCATGGGCGAGCCGAGACCCCAGCGGGAAGGGCACAGGCACAGGTGCCGTCCATATCACAGTTACCGCCGAGCATGTGTGTAGTGGAGTGTTCATGAATCCATTTGCCATTGGCGTCTCTCTGTTACTTTTCCAGTATTTTTCCGTAATGAAATATGGCAAGTGCCTGCTGGAGCTTCATGGTGAAAGCTTTCGGCAAATGTTCCGGCCTGGAGAAGCTTACTTACCATTAGGAGTAAGGGAGCTGGAGATGGGGATGGACTTTGAAACAAAAGGCGGAATTGAAACATGAATTGAGGTTTTATTTATAAAAAAGTAGTTAATACTGCTCTGACTTTGTCTTACATGTGCTCTTAAAAGGGAAAACTCTGCCTGATCTCAGAAAGCTAACTATCAGAAAAAATTAATTTCCATTAGGATTTGAATGGCCCTTCCCAGAGTAGCAGAGGACTTTACTATTCCATCAATCCTCGCCCGGGGAGGACGTTTGAACATCCCTTCGTCGGGTTTTTCTGACGCCCCTAGAAAAGCACAGCGCAAAGTGCAGTCGTTCTTCGCACACCCTTTTCTTGATTGATTGCCTGACTTTGCTCAAAATTTACAGTTAATGCTAACTCAGGTCAGGTCACCAGACAAGAGCAAGTGACCTCATCTGAACAACTTCGAATGGCACCAGTGAAAACAGGTTTAGTTATCTACTGATCTAATGTTTTCATATCGGGGGTGCGGTAGTGGAGTGGTCACCGTAGCTGGCTTCTATTCAGCCGACCCGGGTTCAAGGCCCGGCGGCTTCCCTGAACAAGGAGCAAGCTGGCTCTCAAGAAACCCTTCCAACAGGGAAAGAGTTGACGACGCCATATGACCCTGGCAGTTCGTGCGTCGATAAGCCAAAAAAAATGTTTTCATATCACGTAATACACCCACCGAGAGCCACAAGTTGTGATAACGGGCTTTTCAATAGCGATTAACACGCGCATTGACGTGGGGGCGGGTACCCGCCCCTCGTGTTTTTGGAGATAGCAGAAAAACGGCGGCGCGTATCGCCACCGTACTTTGCATGCTTTTTCCCTGATCATTTTTACGACTTCTTACAAAGTTTTAACGTTAGGTCATCTCAGGTCAGGTCACCAGTACAGGTCAAATGACTTGACCTAAAAAAAGTTTAGGACAGCATAGGTCAGAAAAGGGTGAACTTATCCGATTGAAACTCATATCACATAATGGAACCACCGAGTTGTCTAAAATGTGTTCCGGTATAACTAAGGTCAGATACAAACCATGACCTCTCCCTTGGAAATACATGGGAAAAATGGTTTTAACTGAATAAATTAGTAATGGATGGTGATAGAGCGTTTATTTTAACACCATTATATTTTCCTGGTATTTGCAGTTCTTTTGATATGAATTTTACATAGTTTGACTTTGACCTGACCTCAGGTCAGGTCAAATTCCCTATGTGACCTGATTTGACCTAACAAGGTCATATTATACATAATTGGATTCAGCTTGCTGCGAGGATTCTAATGGTGTAAAATTTGTTTCCTCTATCTTTACTTGCTCACCAAAAACCTACGTCTGCATGTTATCCCTATGACGGCATGTATTGACCTCTAGTGACCTTAGATGTGACCTAAAAAAATGGCCCGACTATTTTCAAAAGAAAAGTGGATGGGCTACCCAACACCGTTTACCGTTTTTCGCTATCTAGCGTGGTTCTTGATATCTTAGGGGGCGGGTACCCGCCCTCCCCCCTGTCAAAGCGAAGGCGGCTCAGACCCCCGTCAATGCACGTGTTTACTATAGGCAGGCTCAGGTACAGGTACACTTCCCTGCAATTGAATCTGTGCACAATAGGCTCGACCAGTTTTGAGCTTGCAAATCAACCACCGGAGTGTGCGTTTCAACCGTAGGTATCTATTAAACCCGCGCCCCACCAGGGGTCCGGCACCACCTTCGCCCCACCAGGGGCCATCGATGGCCCCCCTCAAACTCCGAAAATATGGGGGTTAGCGCAAATCTGCAAAGTGCAATAGAAAGCTTGCGTGAATTCAGTAAGAAATTACTTTTTATGTGTAAGCGCTCAGGTCAATGGTTTGACCTCCAGAGGTCAAGTTAGGTCACGAGAGGCTATTTTCACTAAAATATGCAATGCTTAAGAAAACTGAGCATAACTCTTATGACAATAGTGCTCTTGAGATCTGGTATAGTACATTTGGTAGGAAATGGGCAGACCTTTTTCGCTATGTGGAACGTAATGGCCTCCCGCCAGAAGTTTGACCTCCAGAGGTCACCTCGTGACCTAATATGACCTAAGGTCACGAAAGGTCAGAAAGTAACCTTCCCGTATATCGAATGAAAGCCAGTGACGAGACATACACGATAATGTTTGATTCATCGCTCTAGCTTTATTAGATCAACAGTTATTGTTAAAATACTGTTTTTGACCCCTGGTGACCTTGGATGACTTTGGAAAAGCCAAAGGAAAATATGGCCCCTGGGATCCGTAAAGGGGTGTCTAAGAACGCTTTTCTGAGCAAGCTGAGCATTTGCAATCGTTTTTGTGACGTGACACTGATCATAAGACAGCTTTTCCCCACCTCGTCACCTGACTTTAGGTCACGAAATCGAAAAATCCCGGATAAACACCTTGTAGACCCTGGAGAGATCTTAAAGTGTAGGAAGTTTCAAAACAATCGACTAAGAAATGTAGCTCTTATAGAGCGCAAAAATTGAAGTGAGGTGACCTTGGTTAACCTCGCCTGGTGACCTGACCTTGGGTGACCCAGGGAAAAAAGTTTCATAGATGGTGGGAAAATTATGGGGGAGAGATAGAGCCCTTAACCGTGGCACTGCGTCCCGTCGTTTTTCTGCCATCCCGAAAAAAACCTTAGGGGGCCATCGATGGCCGCCCGGCGGGGCGAGGGTTAATGCCCATGCACACTTGACAACTTCATAATGAGGTTGATATTTACAAAAAAGTTTTCGGCCGCTTCCCAGCGAAGCAGGCCTCACTGGACTTTTTTCAGTTATATGTTCCATACCAAGTTTCATCTCAAAAACACTCTTCCAGCGTTACGCCTACATCTCTCACTTTACTTCACCTGAGTGAATCGCTACACGCGTCTTACGTAGGAGCGAGAGAGCCTGTGATTTGGAGAGTGACATTTTGTGTGTTTGGTTGTTGGTATGGGTAAGAACGTGTAACTATGGGTATGGACTGTGTGCAGGACCGGAAGTGTGACGTGTGTGTGGGTGAGTATGGTGTGTGTGTGTGTGCGTGCATGCGCGTATTGCTTCAGCTTGTGTGCAATTGTGTACTTGTGTAATGTGTATATGTATGTGACAGCATGCACTTTGTGAGTTACATTCCAACAATGCAAAGACAAAGTACACTCCGGACGCTATTTTCAATTTCAAGTGATATTTTGCGGCCATCAGAGAGCTATGACTGGTGGAGGGCCAATCTCCCCATCTCTCCCCATTTTTCGTAAAAATTCCCGATTCTATCCTTCTTCCTCGCAACTTTTACCTCTTTTTCGGCTTCTGACCGTAAATACTGCATAAAATGTGCCACTGCTGGTTGTCGTTTAGTTAAACGGGCTTTAAATATGACCAACTTGGCTACCGTCACTATAAGAATATCAATTTGTTTACCGCTTTCAAGGGAGGGAAGAAACCAGTCTGGCTTCTGAAAAAGGTAGGTAACACTGTACTGCTCGCGTAGCTGATTTTGGATGTTTCTAATATAGATTTGGGTCTTTGGGCATGACCAAAACAGGTGCTCTATGGTTTCAATGGATTCGCAACAGAAGGTGCATAACGCAGATTCAGCTCTGCCTATAGAGTGAATGTATCTATTTGTAGCTGTTATCCGCGACATTACTTTGAAATGAAACGATTGCAAATACGTACTCTTCGTTGTTAAGCATATGGCAAGCATACTTCCAACATAGGGTGATTCTATGCCATCTTGTCTCCATCGATTTATCCATAGTTGATGGGAATGCTCATATTTTTTTCTTAAATCGGTAATAAATTCTCGGTAGGCTATTTTTTTCGTGTTTGTATTTTTGCTAATAAGTGCAATCTGATATGGCAACGTTGGCTGGGGGAATTTCAGACTATTCGCACAGTTTTGTACATTTCTAGGTAGTCCTCGAATCAATGACTGGTAACACAGAAAAGTCATTGGTATATTATAAATACGTTGCAGCTCGGCATGCGTGAAAGGCCTTGCAGCATCAGTATTTACGAGATCGCCGATGAATCGAAGACCCTTAGCATCCCAATCCTTCACAATCGTGGTTTTAAACTTTGTAAAATTAGAAAACCATAGTTTACTGGTGAGAACATCCTCATCTGGAGGTTTGTAAAGTTGAATGAACTCTGCCCATGATTCTAAAACGTTCAACCAAAATGGATTTTGAATTGTCTTAACAACTTTTCTTAACTTTATGTCGCCGTAGGTAAGCAGTTGTTGCACTGGTGGCAAAATACGTCGAATGAGAAGCGTCCATGTCTGTTCCGAGGTATATAAGCGTTTTACCCACCCGACTTTTAAGCTTTTAATGAATGAGGGCAAGTCTGTGACGTGTAGGCCATCATGCATTGTTTTTTGTGATAATTTGGCACGTTTTACTGGATCGCTTCTATTGTTCCAAAGAAAATCATGAAAAATTGTGTTGAGTCGCTGAATCATGTTTGGGGAAGGAGTTGGTAATGATATAAAAATATGTACCAGTTTAGACATCAACAATGATTTAATTACAGTTACTTTACCCATCAATGTTAAATTTCGTCTCCTCCACTGTGTGATCTCGTGAAGAATGGGCTCAACTTTCTCTTTTAGGTTATGTTCAGTTACTGAATCATTTGTTTTATTGAACTTAATACCCAGAACCTTTAATTCGTCCACGAAGGTGATGCCTAATGTATTATTGCACAGTGTTGCATTTATTGGTCCGATTGGAAGGCACTTCGCTTTGCTTACGTTTAGTCTGAGGTTCGAAAAGTGTGAGAACCTTGTCAGTTCTGTGATAACTGCTGTCAAAGAGTTCTCGTCGGCTTTGACAAACGTGATCAGATCATCAGCGTATTGGGAGACGCGAATCTCGGTAACATATTCGTTGCGGATTCCAATCTGGATTCCACTGAATTGCGTTGACATTTTCAGCTGAGAAGCAAGAGGTTCCACTACCAAGTTGAACAAATATCCGCTGGCTGGGTCGCCCTGCCTAATACCTTGATTTAAAAATATTTTATCCCCTAGAAATCCATTGAGCAATACTCTAGAAAAATTTCCTGAATTAAGGTACAATAAGTTAATAAGTGATCTAAATTGCGGTCCAAAGTTGTAGGATACTAAAGCCTTTTTCAAGAAGCTCCAAGAAACGGACTCGAACGCCGCCTCAAAATCAGCTGCAAGAATGAGGCCAGATTGCTCCTCCTTGTTGAGGTAATCAATGACATCATAAGCCAGCCGCGTATTTTCGCCTAGGTATCGGCCTTTAATGTATGCTGACTGACTCGGAGAGATAAGAGTGTCCATTACGCTTTTAAGCCTGCTAGCAATGACAGTAGAAATAATTTTGAAATCTGTGTTCAAAAGGGATATGCCTCTAAATGCCTTCAGGGAATGTTCTGCCTGACCCGATTTTGGAATGAGAGTAACAATTCCTTCCCGAAATGAATTACACATATGCCCTTGCATTATGTTGTTGTTCAGGACTCTTAACAGGAAAGGACCAAGGAAGGTCCAGAACTGTTTAAAGAATGATGCTGTAAAGCCATTAGCACCTGGAGAACGCCCATTTTTCATGCTGTTCAACGCATGCGTAAGCTCGATGAGAGTGACTGGCTTATCTAGTTCTATTTGCTGAGGGTGGCTTAATCTATTCTCAATTGTATTTTGTAGAAAACCCGAGGCCTCTAACAGATTATGGGTTTCTATGTATTTTTTTTTTAATGCTTAGTAAACTCCTCTAAAATTAGTCGATTATTAGTGATAACCTGGTCTCCTTTCTTTAAACAATTTATTGATTTTCGTATCGAGTTTCTTTTTTCAAGATTGAGAAAATACTTCGAGCACTTCTCCCCCTCTTCGTGCCATGCTACCCTGGATCGAGTAATAAATCCTTGAATTCTCGGTGCTCGTATTTCCTCCAGCCTGTATTTTGCTCTTGCTAAATGGTTGTAAATTTCGGGAGATTCATTTGGAACTAACTTTTCTAACCGTTCAATTTCCTGCATAATTTTCGTTTCTTCATTACGTTGTCTCCGCGCTTTGCGCTTCGAATATTGTACTGTTTGGCCCCTAATCATCATCAGTAGAGTTTCATAGAAAATATTGATATCAATACTAAATTCTAGTTGAGAAAAATGTAATGGGTTCGATCGGAATTCATTAGTATATATTGGAAGTGCGTACTGGCTAACTTGCTCATTTATGCAGTCTTTAATACATGTTATGTATTGAGGGTCGTCAAGGAGGCTTTCATTAAACTTCCAAAGTCCTGGGCCCCTTTCGAGTGTGTGTGTATTGGGGTTTATAGGGCGCCTTCAGCGTCTAGGCTATATCGCGCCCAGGGCCCCTTTCGAGATTTGGCTCCTTGATAGACCACGTAACGCTACTGTGATCAGTTCTATATGCGGGAACAATTTCACAATGGTCAATGTGTCTAGCCAGTTCGTTGTTGGTAAATACCATGTCCAGTCGACCATATTTTAAGGGATTGGGTTTACGCCAAGTGAACTGATATTCACACGGGTGTCTATTACGCCATAAATCCATCAGATTATATCTCTCAATGACTTGAAGGAAACGGCGTTTTGCATTTATGTTACCTTCTCGGAAATAATTCGAATCTCTCTGAAGGTCCATAACAAAATTCCAGTCTCCAGCAATCACTAGGTTTTCAGGTACCATTGATTCCATGCATCCTTCCAATTCGTCGTAAAAATCCGGATTATCTTCATTTGGTCCATAAACACTAATGAAGGAGTAAACGTTTCCACGTATTTGACAATTTATGGCCTTAAAGTTACCACTCGTACTTTCAGTCTCCGATAAAATGTCATGAGGCAATGTATGTTTGATAAGGATTGAAGTACCTCGACTCAAGCTTGACTTGCATGCATAATAACATTTTCCTTTCCATAAAAGATCAAAGTACGGCACTGATCGTTTTGTGAGGTGAGTATCCTGTAAAAAGATTACGTCGTAAGAAGACTTTTTCAAAAAATCGACAACATCTCGTCTTTTTTGTTGTGAGGCAAGCCCTCTACAATTCATAGTCATGAATCGCAATTCAGACATTTTTAAACTCTGTAAAATCCAGTCCGGAATGTACTCGAAGGTTGAAGTAACAAGTTTTGTCTTTTTGTACTGCTGCTTGTAGTGCTGTCGAAATGTTTGCGCAAGCTGAATTATGATGTAATGTGTTTGATGTGTGATGCGTGTTAGATGTGTTGGACACAGGGCTCCCTGCAGTCACTAGACGAGCGCCACCTATAACTAACCTGGCACACGGATGCTGCCCATCTGGCAGCACCAAGTATGCGTACCAGCCTACCGCCATCTATCTCCACAGGCGCTACAGACCGGGCCCGGACGCATAAAACAAAGCATGACGCGAAAAAGAAACAAAATGAGGTAGCTAAATAGCTTGAGGGCTCACGACAAAACGAATATTTGAGCATTATCACAACTCATAAAGTCAAAAGCCACAAAAGCGTGATCCGTTCTAGCAGTACAGAAGTCGGTGCTTCCAAAACCAGAGAGCATTGGAAAAAAACAACAAAACAAACTGCCGCCGTCGCCGCCACTGCGCTCCACAGGCGGGCTGTGTCGTTCATACCAATACATGTTTAGATCATAGTGTACCCTCAACGAATTTTTGGAACCCTATATATATCCTAAGGTTATCCTAAGGCATATCCTATATATATATATACCTAAGGCATATCCTAAGGTTTCAGTTACTAAAAAAGGTTCACACTACGAAAGGATCAAAGTAAATACCTGCTACCACCGGCGACCCGCAGCGCGGCCCCGCTCCACCAGGCCGCGCGGCCCCGAGAGACGCTGCTGTGCTGGAGTCGGCGAGGCCACGCGGCCGGCAGGCCCAGCCGCGACGCGGATCACCAGCAGACAGCGGCAGCATATCAGTCAGCAGTCCACGCATGCACCTGCCATGATCGTCGGGCGTTAGTACGGACTCAAACACAACGCAACAAGAGCACTGCATTACATGAATATAGACACTGACCCCTTGAGAGATCTCCGGCCTGGTTGTTTGGCAAAAGCATCCGCAGGGACGTTTGAGATAACAGTACTTCTCGCTATTTAAACAAAGAACACCTTAGCTATCAATTCTATCATACACTCAACAGTGTTATACTCCACACAATATCCACCAATATCCAGCGCTTTACTGAACTTTACCAGAGTATCAACATAAAGGCAGCTGAAGGCCATCAGTTCTCTCAACTGGAGAATGTCCTACATTTTTATTGTGATCGAGTGTTAACAATGAAGCGCCTCTCACCACATAGTTACAACAAACCGACGGCAGTCGCGCAGCCGGCACCGCGCCCCGGCAGCGGCGCATCGCAGAGCCGCGCGGCCCGCCGCCGTCGCCGCCGCCGCCGCCCGGGCCGCGCGGCCCCGCCAGCGACCTCGGCCGGAGTCACCGATAAGCTGGACACTCGCCGGAGTCACGGATGGGTGCTGGTTTCATTGCTCGATAACTAGGGTACGGTGCAATGTGCAAAAGGATGTGATCGCATCCAATGACACCACGTTTGTACGCTTACCGACGTTAGCTGGTTAGTCCTGGCCAGATCACCGTATTATCTTGACATGAACGAAGAAAGTCACTGGACTTGGCAGCGCTTCTGAAATAGGACCCTCCTCTGCGCCGAGCACGGCCACATGACTACTACGTTTACGCATGGCTGCGCACCCGGCACAGTAACGCGCCCGTAGCAAATTCTACGTGCTGCACACTTCAAGGTCAATGCTTGAACCGAATGGGTTGGGCTGCGGTCAGGTATGAACTAGCCTGGGGCAGGGGATTAGAGAAGTATTGGTAGCAGCTCGGTGGAGTGGGTGTGGGACTGAGCGAAACTCCGAGGCTGACGCCAGCCTGTTGGGGCGCTTGGGCGGAGCGGCGAGTTGGCAACAAGGTTATGGCATTGTCTTCTCAGTTGAAGAGCCGGGTTTGAAACCATGCGACTCCGATATTTATAGAATGGAGTAGAAATGTTTTAAACACTTGAAAATTGTAGCGGGTTAGCTGTCTAAGATAGCAGAAAACGAGGCACCCTCCTCTCTCCCCACCGTGCTCTCTTTGATGGGGAAGTCCTTACACAAGCACAAAAACAGAACACGGTGAAGTATCTAAATATTTCAGGGCGTTCCATGAATAGATAATTTTTCGTTGAATTGTAATTATTATTAGATTTCATCATGAATACGGTCAAAAGTTGGCTAATGCCCATAACCCCGTATCAGAGTCTTACATACTTGCGCTGGCACCGTGTCCTGAAGATAAATCTTACAAAAATCCCTAACTTTCTTAATAACACATATGGTTTCCGCTCAAATGGAAACGCGAAGCAGTAGTATTCACGAGAACTCGTGCAACGTTAGCAAAATGCAAAAATGGATTATCTGGGGAGAAACAAAAAGGTTAATGTCGTAGTTGGACTGGATAGTATCAGGCAAGCCGACGATTTACTCGATGAAGAAATTATTTTCCAAGCGAGTATATACTGCGATGTAACGCAACCCACGGGATCATGCGAATGTGTTTTTCTATTGAACTGTAAACTGTGGTAAATTAAGCAAAATGGACCTCCGCGTGACAAATGATCTGTAATAAGCTTTTCCTATAGTAAATTTTTCCCACAACAAATTTTTCCTATAACAAATTTGTCCTATAGCTAATAGCTCTTTGCTTTCAGGCTGTGAGTCTCATGGAATATTTTCCAGAGACAAAAGCTTACGGGAGGGTTGGTTTGGTTCGGAAGGCAGGACTGTTCGGGCTCATCAGCTTTTCCAAGACCATTCTAGATATTTCATGCAGGCTATTATTGGAAATATTTGCCATGATGGCTATCAGTTGTTCCCAGACTGCTTTCAGGTTTGATTTCAAGCACTAGCGGTGGAACTGGCGGGGGGGCAACGGGGCCCAGTGCCGCCCTCCCCTGAAGTCAGAAATTGTAGCACTAATCACATGGCGTTTACTGGCAATAAATGGTTCGAAAAGCTTATGGTGCCCTCTGCCCCAACCCCTCCTTAAATGCGGACGTTCAGGGGTTACTGATTTTAAATCTAGGGTAGATATCAAACTCTCCTGTTTACGATGTCGCATGCAGTTTTTCACTTTGATCTGAGGCATCTAAAAAAGTCAAGAACTGTTGTTTTAAGGCCAAGCCTTACATGTGACCTAGTTATCAGGTTCTGAAACATACAAGGGATTTTATTTGACCGACAAAACAAATGTTCCGCGTTTGAAGCATGTACCTTACCCTAATCTGCGTGGTCGGGCAGGTTCGAACATTAGGCATGGTGTGACATTTTTCCTAGTAGGGACTGGCTTTTGCTACAATATGTCTGAAATTATCGTGATGGGCCCGGTCGCGGACACAGAGGTTCCAAGTGGACCACAGGGGCCCATTATTACTATTGCTAAGATTCAATGGAAAATAACTAACAAATGTGTATGCTTTTGAAACTATATTTTACATAGTTCATGTTTGTTAATGACTGATCCCTGCGTGTGTCTAGTGTGGATATGAAAACAATGAATTAACCTGTTATTGCCAAATAGCAATATGAAATCTTTGAAAATTAGTTGTAAAAGTTGGTAAAATGTCAGCCAAAATGTCTAAAATGTGCTCACATATGTTAAGAAAATAGAGTGTTGAGTCGACTCAACTCTGAATCACGGCTTGGAGGCTGACTCCGATTCTGACTCGACTCAACTGGTCGAGCAGTTGAGTTGACTCTGGCTCAACCCACACCTGGAAGTGAGTCGAATCAACTCTGACTCAGGTGAAATTTGAGTCAACTCTGAGACGACTCTGACTCTGAGTCGCGACTCAACAAGTCTGGTGTCCGCGAGTGAAACTCGCGGACCGGAGCCTGAGGCGGCGCGGCGCAGCCGCAGCCGACGAAGGCGAAGCGTTGCACCGCAGGTTAGGGAGGCGCCTAAACGCAGGTTAGGTGCACCGCAGGCCGGCTCCCTCCACAGAGACAAACAGGTTCTCACCGTGGGTCATTGAGAAGCCTTGCAGCAACGGGCAGGCAAACTTTTATGGTGTTGGGGATAACGATCCACAAACTGCTGAGGTCTTATGCTGCCAGGGCAAGAATAAATATGAGCTAGGGAAACCCTCGAAATCGGGATAAGGTTTGAGCTAAGGGTTTGAGACAGATGGATAGAGTTTGGGTTTCCTTTTTTCATAACAGCTTTTTACAACAGGGGTAGGGGCTCAGTGAAGCGAGCTGGTCGCTAGTTTTATATTCCAGTTCAATAAGCGTTGTCTGTGCTTGGCGCTTCCTTTGTGCCGAAAATTTTATACCATCTCTTAGTACACAGAGCATGGTTTCAAAAAGGAATGCTGACGAAATGTCGTTGGACTGGTTTTCATACAATATTTAAGGGCTCTTTGATATTTATTTACTTGAAAATATAATCCATATTTACAAATTCTTCATTTTTCAACAGTGAGTTATTGAACTTCCAGTATGACCTACCCATTTCAATCGATAGGGACGTTTACTGAGACTGTTAGAGAGAGAGAGAGAGAGAGAGAGAGAGAGAGAGAGAGAGAGAGAGAGAGAGAGAGAGAGAGAGAGAGAGAGAGAGAGAGAGAGAGAGAGAGAGTGAGAGAGAGAGAGCGAGAGAGAGAGAGAGTTTATGATCAGAAATATATCTATCTCGAATGTCTGCTTCTGGCCTTATACTAGAATGCATGACACTCTGGCTGATAGAAATAAATCGATCCTGGATTTACCTATACAGGGTGCTTTCGTATACACGTATATTTCTTCTTTTCCTGGTGTAGTGTTCTCCATACATCGATTAGATCATTTGATGCCATGAAACTCTTCAGTAAGTGTTTACACTTATCGTTGTTCAAAACCCTTCGCGCTGCACATTGCCGATCTATTTTGGCGTTCATATAAAGATTGAAATCCCCTCCTAAGATGATAATTGAGTCTGAATATTCGTTAACCTTTGAACAGAACGCATCAATACATACAGGATTGTCAGTATTTGGGCCATAAAAATTTCCCAGAGTGATTCCGTTAAACAGAAGCTCAAGAGTCAGAAACCTTCCATTATCATCAGCAAATATGTTTTTGATTGTCATTCCGGAGTTGGGTCTCATGAACACGCCAACGCCCCTGCTATGCCTATCGCCATGGGAAAACGAGCCAAGACCACCCCACTCGCTAATAAAGACTTTTTCAGCCGATGGTACTGAATGTGTTTCTTGCAAGAAAACGACATCAAAATCAAGACGTTTCAGCCAAGTGAATATTTCACGTCGCTTAGATAATCCGCCGGCCCTTTGAGTGCGCAGCCCATTTACGTTTTAGGAGGCTAACTTCAGCTTAGACGCATTGCAGAACGATGTCGTTATGTGAAATTTGTAGCGTGTATGTCAGCTCCATAAGTTTCCAAAAATATTGCAGTACAGTGTATGGCAGGAACTTACGTTTTGGTCGTATAGGACATGAATACGCCATGCTCGAGAGGTGCTGTGTGCTCATGTTTAGTGTACACGTCTGTGCTAGTTGTCAAAAGCAGTGATAGAGAATTTGTGAAGCAAACGGAAAAACGTTTCACCAAAAACGATCCTAAACTAACAAAGACGCGGAGACCTACCTGGCAGCGAGAGACGCATGTAGGCCATAATCAATAAAGTTAAACAAAATATTTTTGCACTAACATTGATGTCAGTGGTGTGCAAGCAACATACATACAACTGCAATACTCTTGAAAAAATCCCAGACTGGACGATTATAGGCGGCACCAGTTATTATTATACGAAAATAAGTGAGTGTAACGCCGGATGTAAACATACCTGTCGTGTCGAAAACCTCTCACCATCCGCCGTCGGGCCGGTAGATGTCGCTCTGTGCGGAATCAGCTGTCCGTCCGGCGACGCACAGTCACTTTGGAAGCTTTAACTCGCCCCAGCATCCACGCAGGGGAGGAAACCGATTCAAAGGGTGCAACCACGCTCATCGTCTTACCACAATACCCCTCATATTCACTACACTCGGTCGTCGCCAGACCACTCCCCAGCACAGACCCCCGAGCTTCCATAGCTGTCGTCGCATCACTGCGACCACTCCCTCCCGGATCGCCGGCCGACGCCGGGTCACGGCCGCTCGAAATAGTGCCTCTCGTCTCACACTGCACCTGTAGACTAGCGTCCGGAACGCGCCGACCTAAGGATGCTCCTCCCAGCTCCGGCGCGCAAGCCGGATCAGCAGCCTTCTCATGAGTTGACGACGATGATGACCGGTGCTGTGGAAGGCTCCTCCAGCCTTCGTACACCAGCCGACCCCGGTACAGCGCAGCGGGCAGCTGACCGGGGAGCGGAGCGCCAGTCCGTCTGCACGCCGGTGAAGGTCAGCGGCCGCCGCCGCACAGTGATGCAGGAGGCCTGAAAAACGGGACGAAATTCATAGCTCAATAACTAATAATGCTAAAACAAGGATTTTGGTCTCAAAGTGAAGCTCTTCATCAGGTGGCTCAAGCAAGCACACCAAATTTTGGTTTTCCTCTTAACCCTTCCCTTACCAGGGGGTCGATTCTACCCCTCTTTATTTTTTTGCGATGGGAGGAAAACGACTCGGTTTACCGCAATGCCACCTGGCAAGTGTAAGCCAAAATCAATTTGGATACATCTTGACGAAATTTCAATCCAAGGTCAGGTCAGGTCACCGAGTTATGATGTCATTTCTAAACCGATGTAAGGCAATGCTGATTCTCAAAACAAGGTTGACAAAAGCCGAGAGTAACTCGGCTTCTGGAAGAGTTAGATCAAGTTTCTATGCATCGTTCGAAAGCTCTTGTAAAGGAAAATATAGAGGGTGACATCAATTTTGAGGTCAGGTCCATAACAAAGGCACCAAAGCACCCCTTTGTCCACCCATTGGGTGCTCTACTTCATGCAGAGGCTATCGAGGGGTTTTAATGGTTCTGACAGTGACTGTAGCTTTACAAAATAATTACATAGTCGCAAATCTGACCATGCGATAAGCTGAATAAAGGTAATAGTAAGGAAAACGATTCATATGATTGATAATTTTATATAATGATTTGACTTCTCCAGTTGTTAGCCGGCAAACATTGGAAGTGAAAAATACATTCTCACCTCGTATTATTCATTAGCATTGGGAACACATTTAGGGGGGCGTCGGGTATCAAAACATCAAAAGATAGCCAATGTTAAACTTAAACAGCCAGCAAACGCAACAAAATGCGCGACAAGCGACTTTCTTCGAAAACCAAGAGAGGCAGTATGTACATACATACATGACAGTCAGTTTTAGCAGGGGGCGGAAGCCAAAGATTAACTAGTTTCATTTCCGGGTAGTGTCGACTTCGACAGCAGTGAATGACGATACCCGACACTGAAACAAATCAAACATTCGTGCATCGAGGAGCTCTCTTGGAAGTTTGGAAGACTATGTGTTGACATGAAATTCAAATAAAATATAACTGGTCCCAACTATGGTAAGCAGTTTACAAGGTAGCCAGCTGGCAAACTATTAATAGCATTATCTTTTTAATCATATATAACGAAAGCTGTGGCTGCTTTGGTTTGAAGCTAGTAGCACAGCAACAATATTTTCTAATCATACCTAAGAGAAAAAAGTTCGGATTCATGGTCTTGGCATCAATGGATAATTATATAGCCCCAATCGACTGACTTTTGCAGGACTCGTAGTATATGACTTTTATGCGTATTTTTACAACGAAAGGAGTGCTTTAATTGTATTTTTGTAAAGAAAAAATCGGTTTAGAATAACATTTTACTTAGGGCAAAAAGTGGGCCGAAGTTAAAACCTGAATTTTCTTATTCCCGCTCTGATCTCGCTGTGCCCTAATAACTACTGAACAACAAGCTTTCGTTGTCTCAATTTCATGCCGGCATCAGTTCTGTCAGGCAAACGATTCCATCATATCCTGGCTTTTCTACGGACAGGAAAAGTCTGTGCTTCTCTGCACCATTTGCAGCTACGAATCTGTCACGTTCGAGAACTTTACTATGCTGTCGCTACCGCTGCCTCCAAATCCGGACCCACTGGCACAAATCAGTCTCCACCAATGTATCGAGCGGTACATTCATGGCGATCACATTTCAGGCTAGACATGTTCAAATTGTCAGCGGCAACAGGACGCCTACAAGAAGTTCGGCATCGAGCGACTGCCACCTGTGGTGATTATACACCTGAAGCGGTTTTCCTACAGTGAAAACGCCTTGCACAAGACACAGACTCATGTTTCTTTTCCTCTTAGTGACCTCGATCTCAGTATATTGGTTAACAGGCCTTCGGAGTTCTCTGGCAGCTTTGTATATGATCTCTATGCTGTAGAAGAGCACCATGGCAGCGCCCAGACCGGCCACTACGCCGCCTTCTGCTGGAACCAGCCAGCGGCGCGCTGGCACTGCATGGACGATGTTTCTGTAATGGAAGTGCCGGCCGCAAAAGTGAAGTCGGCATCAGCATAGCTGCTCTGTTATGCCGCCAGCAATGTGCGACGATGCACACTTGGTTAACTCTAGGTGTGTTGTGATTTCGAATGAAGAATGAATTTATTTAAATAACACATGCCGGAAATTGCTATTTGCTGCATATGAATGGTTAAGCAAAGACAGTCGGAGAACGTTATTGTACCTGAAAGTGCTGTACTTCAGTCTTCTTTGCATATGGCTTGTCTGTTTTTCGTGCAAGAAATTGTAATATTGAGAGAAAAATTGACAGGGTAATGGAAATAAATTCTCCCATTTAAATTTTCCATTTGATTGGAGAAATGAAATGATACGCGTCGATTAGTGGATGCCGCGTGCGTCATTGCCGCAACCGCCCGCCGACTACGGGTAGAACATAAGCACACTAAAGCTGTCATAACTTTTTTCGGCCGTCGGTTGCCGACCTACGGATTCCGCCAAGGTAAACAAGTCATTTTCCAGAATACATGGTATGATTTTCTAGCTGATCCTGACAGTGCGTTTTTTGCCAGTGTAAGGAAATATGATGTATGTTATTAATTTCAGTTACAAAACATATGCTTATTAAAACAAACTCACTGCATTCTCCGGAGCAGTTAGAACCTTATTTTGGTAACCAGAAGGTCAAAAACATCCCAAGCTTTACGCTAGTATACGTTTTTTATGGATGGCGAGGTGTTAGCACCTGTTATTAACGTTATAGATCACGATATTATATCTGGCCAGATACCCGTATTTAGCGAGGCAGAATAAGTTTCAAGTTCCAGGTCCTGTGAAACCAATGTGGTACGCTAGCGGAAGAAAATATTGATGTTTTTCCGGGTTCCAAACAAATCTCAAGCGCATCGCATACATTTGATATAAATTCTAGAAAGTCATTTTTGGCATTTTCGTCCGGTTTCTTAGGCCCGCTGCATCACTGTGCGCAGCCCGGCTCCCGCAGAGGCGGGTCCAGGCCCCTGCTCCCACCTCAGACTTCTCCGCTCCCGGCACCATCTCCACAGATCCCGGACTTGCTGAGCCGATGTAACCCGCACCGGGGGAGAGTACTGGGACAGCTTGAACGCTGGGATCCCGTTGTGTGTGAACGCTGACCACACCAGTCCTTTACCTTTCATGGTGAGAAGCTCACTGAGCAGTTCAGAGCTTTTCTTTGTGAGGGACTGATATAAACAGCCTCTGCTCTGGCGGAGTGTTTCTATGGCGGAGTTTTGTCCGCCCTCGGTAGATGTGTCTGAGGTCGCGGTCGACAAACGCCCAAATCACCATGTCGCACATAGTCCATAAATATCTCCATCCGTGGCCAATATTACGAAAATGCAGCTTTTTCTAAATTATTTTTGAGTTAATATACTGATAGGGAATTCTTCACTGCGCTTGAAACAGGCATGGCAAACACAAACCGTGCTCTGAAAGTCTTTGTAGAGTTGCTTGAAGTAAGCAGACTTGTTGAGTCGCCACTCAGAGTCGGAGTCGACTCTGAGTCGGCTCAAGTTTTCCTTGAGAGTTGAGTCGACTCACTTCCAGATTTGGGTTGAGTCTGAGTCGACTCAAGTGCTCGACCAGTTGAGTCGAGTCAGAATCAGAGTCAGCCTCTAAGCTGTGAGTCAGGAGTTGAGTCGACTCAACACTCTGTTTTCTTAAAATATGTTATCACATGGCTGACACTTAAGAAATTTTCATGACTAATTTTGAAAGATTTCATATTGCAATTTACAAACTTTATTATTTTCATATCCCCACTACACTCATCCCGGGATCAGTCATTAACAACAATAAGTTGTGTAAAATATACAGTTTCAAAAACCACACACAATTACTAGTTATTTTCCATTTAATCTTAGCAATAGCATGCAAAATCATACAGAAAAATGTGATTTGGCACACATTCAGACTTTTCTACTTTGAGGGAGCACACCAGACAAAGTCCTAAGCTGATTTTCATGCAATAATTCACTCTTAGGAAGCCATATCTTTATTTTCTATTTTATTGCTTTGGTTGACTGATAACAACAAAAAAACTAAGCAATATAAGCGCCAGATAGAGGATACCAAAAATCTTGTTTTGCACATAAGCCTTGAAGTGGGTCAAAACGGAAACTGAAAGCCTCAATTAGCAGTTTTTTTCAAAGTACTTTCTTGAATGGTCATGGTTTGAGGACATCACCTGGTAGATAATATCAACACTGACGACACAGCACTGTACCTACTGTCCTCTGCATACGAAAAGTAAAACTTAGTCCTGTCCCTGGCTTTCCCTACACATCAAGTCTCTCACAAACCACCACTCTTTAAATTATGTTGATTATTATTTACCTATTTGCTGCCCTCCCACTGCACAACATACCACTGCAGCAGCACCCCCTGCACCCACGGGCGCCACACCAGTCACAAAGCCATCATTGTGCGCCATAATATTGTCTGCTTTTCTTTATTTTGTAGTCTGGCTGTAGCCTGAGGGGCTAGATTATTTTCTTAGTTTTTGTAAGTCACGTGACTTTTGAAGTGCTATCTATCGTCATCTTTTGTGTCATCGGAGGTTAGGTTCGTGTAATGTCTTTAGTGCGCCATCTGCAATATTCATTACAGCTTTTTCGGGAGGATGACGCAAACGTTCATTGTTTGTTTTGTTTTTGATTGAGGTGATGGAAAGGGTCAGTTCGACTCGGCTTAGTATTTATTTTGAAGCTTAATTTGTCACAGGATTCTTCAGAATGCACTGGGGCAGGCATTGCCACTGAAAATGTCAAATTTTCCAACATTGAGTCTTGTTCTTTGTGTTTGAAACCTCGCTTATTGCCTTAATTATGACTAGTCATGAAGGACATACCTTCAAAATGAAAAGCCCCCAGGCCCTTCATCTCACTCTTATGTTGGCATTTAGCACCTATCTTCATTCGTATACAGACATAATTTATGTCATGAAGTAATGCATTGCAATTAAAATTTTATGGAAATAAATATGCAGTTATTAAATAGTAAATCCCATGAATAAATGTACTGGAATTTGTGTACTATGAAAGGAAATGGGGATTTTTGTGTATATACTTGTCCACCATTCTGAGTCAGAGTCGACTCTGACTCAATGCTTTTGAGTCAGAGTTGAGTCGACTCACTTCTGGATTTGGGTTGAGTCGAGTCGGCTCACCATTTTCAACACAGAGAGTCGAGTCAGAATCAGAGTCAGCCTTTAAGCCGTGAGTCAGAGTTGATTCGACTAAAAAAAATTGAGTCATCAACAAGCCTGGAAGTAAGCACTCGGGCGCGCCACCCACAGACCAGAGATCTGCTGCGAAAACTACGTACATTTTATCATGTTTTAAATAGACCATAAAAGCAGGAACGGGTCAAAGTATGGAAATACCACCTTTTTGTACGCCCTTTGCAATGGTTTTGTGTATAAAATAATGCAAAAATAGTTTTGACAACTATTTTAGACACCATTATCTCAGCATATTGCATATCTCAAACACTGTTCGATTTACAAATACAAAGAGAGATATTTAAAATTTGGCCAGCATCGGCACCGCATAAAACTATCATCGAACGATTTCCCACGATGAGCTCTACAAAGGCAAGTCAAAATATTTTTTTGCAAAATTATCATGCGACAGAACTATAAAAACACCATTTCTGAGGATATCCAAATAAAGTTTCTTGAATTATTATACACTGTATACAAGCAAGTTATTGAAAGATTTGATGCCACGCAAAATCAAAGGTTGTATTTATCATACGACCGATACATAGATACATGTCAGAAGTTAGCTACATATAGGAATCACCAAACCTTTACTGCAAAATTATATCAGGAACATATCATACCAAAATCAATGAGAATCAAAAACAGAACGACACACCCCGAAATACGCCACATTTTCGACCAATGTGAGCGTCAATGTGTTAAGGTTCTGATGAGACAAAACCGATTTAAAGTTAGACAATTCGAAGAAGAACATAAAAACCAAATGAAAATATTATCGGAAAAACTGCAGGACAATTCAAACACTCTTGGAAAGGCCAAATCTATTTTAGATAAGCAGTATAATATAACGTTCCAAAAACAGCGAGACCAGCAAAATAGGAAATTTGAGATCCTCTGAGGCAGACAGTTGAGTAAAACCGGGAAACCACAAGCCCGAACAATAATATGATCACACTCAATATAGGAACATCGGCTCAAGAACATGGAAGAAAAGAGTGAATCGTGAACAAATCCAGTACCACCCAAACTCCAGCACAGATATCCCCTACTGAACAAAGGCCTTAACTTTGCGATCACACCCAAAAAGACACCACTGATGGATATCATCCCAGAGATAGAAGCAGCATGCGACCAAATGCTCAAAACTGAAGCAGATCAACTACGAATCGAGACACACAGAATATTGACCAACCCACCGAATTTTGAAACGAACGTGTCGCGAGATGAGTGGCAAGGATTAAAATAATTATGAGACAATGAAAATATCCTGATCCTTCCAGCGGACAAAGGACGTAAAGTTTGTGTCACTGATAAAACTGCATACATCAACAAGGCAACTACTCTACTCTCGAATAAGCAGACATACAAACAAGTCAAAGCTGATCCTACAAACAGCAAGAATACAAAACTGATTGACCAACTGAAACGTCTGAAGAAAACGAGGCGCATGGACGAAAAAAACGTAAAAAATTGGAAGCTACAGCCAGGAAGCAAAAGCTCTGCAACTCTTCCCAGATTTTATGGACTGCCAAAAATACATAAACCTGACTCACCTATCCGGCCAATCATATCAGCTGTTGGCTTTTCAACCTATGCTGCAGCAAGACAAATCAGCGACCTAGTGTCCCACTGATTGGACAGTCCCACAGACACGTAGTAAACTCAAAGGAATTTTCAGCCATTCTCCGCTCCACAAGGGTCCCAGAAGATCATATACTGATATAATTTGATGTGTACGCCCTGTTCACAAGTGTCCCTCTCGATGTGGTAACATCCCAGGTGCAGAATATTCTGGAAAATGACGACACTCTTCCGAAACGAGCTACATTGACACCTTGCGATATCTCAAGCCTGTTGAACTTCATCCTCAAAGCAACGTTTTTCCAGTTCAATGGAAAATTATTCCAACAATTGTTCAGGGCTCCGATGGGTTCTCCAGTGGCCCCATTGGTAGCAAATATATTCATGGAACATCTGGAAGAAGAAGCCATCATGTCCTATCCAAAACCACCTTACATCTGGCATCGGTATATGGATGATGTAGTCGATTCGATGCCTGCTTAAGATATTTAAGCTTTTCTAAAACACCTGAACTCCTTTTATCCATCCATAAAGTTCACAGTGGAAACGGACAAAGAAGGAAAGCTGCCGTTCTTGGACATGACGTTATCCCGTTCACCGGAAGGACGCATTACTACAGATGTTTACTACAAAACAACAACAAGCGGTCAATACTTGAACTACCTGAGCCATCACCCACAGGCTCATAAAAGAACGGTCGTACAAACACTGGCCCAGCGGGCTTTCAACGTTTGCGAAGACGTGACAGCACGTGAATAAGAGCTCAAAAATATAAGATCTATGCTGAAGGATAACAACTATCCAGAAGACTTTTGGTGGGAAAATGATGGGGTGAGAGATAGAGCCATCAACCGCGGTGCTGCGTCTCGTCGTTTTTCTGCTATATCGAAAACACCTTAGGGTGTAATCGATGCCCCCGGTGGGGCAAGGGTTAATTTTCCTTAGTCATTCCTAAAAATATATAAGTCAAGAAATACCAGAGTTATTTCATGTTCTTTTTCAATGGTGAACTGGGTTTTAGGATAAAATGGGTTCAGTTGATAGAGTTTAGTTTCTAAGTTCATACCAGTGGGGACTACAAAAATATGTCATCGACACATTGGGCCCAGATCACATTTGATCCAATTATCCCTAGGTAATGATGTTTTTCAAGCCATTCCATAAACAGGCATGCAGCTACCGGGCTTAGCGGTGAACCCATCGTAACGCCACTGTGTTGAGGGTACTTATCCGAGTTGAATGTGAAGCCATAAAAATTCATGCACATTTTAAGGAATTTTAAATAGTCTTCTTTCGGTAAGGCAGTTGGTCAGGCTTCATGTCCTTTGTTACGGGTTTAGTAGCTTTCAGTGCCCCCTCTACTGAAATGCTCGTAAATATTCACTTAACCCGACCACCGGTGGGCCTCCGAACCACCTTCGCCCTGGTGGGGGTGTTGTTTGAGCACCCCTCCCTCTAGCTCGGTTCCTATGCGGAAAAGCGAAAAAGACTTTAAACCTGGTAAATAGCTAAAAAAATCATGAGGAAACTACTTTGGTCACTTTTTGGCTCAGGTATATATTGAGGTCATGACAGGTCAAAGGACTTTGTATGTTAGGACAGGGTTTGTGGGCTCTAGCGTCTGACAGAGTTGATTTAGAATTATTTTTAGGCACCATTCGCTTCCTCTCGTCTCGGCAAATCAAATGATGTATAATATGACTATGCTAGGTCAAAACGCAAAAGGTAAACATGACCTGACCTTAGGTCAGGTCAATGTCACTTTCCGACCTAGCATAGTCAATATGCATATCAATTGACTTGCAATGGCAATCAAAACGTAATAATATCAAAATAAAGGCGGTATCATCATTTCCGGCAAAGTTATTGACCCAAGTCTGAAAACTGCTTAAGTAGCCCTAGATGACCTCTCAGAGGTCACAGGTCAAAAATTGCAGCATGAACCTGGGAAGTGGCCCAGGATACTACGGTTTGGAGAATACCCAAGGTATTTTCAGCTGTATGTACACAAATACAGCCAAATTCCTGTTTTCTCAACGTATTTCAAATGGCGAGGTTGGGTCTTAGGGGTCGATGGAAGAGCTGATTGAAGTAATTTTACCTAATTCTCATTTTTAACACGTGCTTTGACGGGAGTATGAGCCACCTCCGCTTAGACAGGGGCGGGTACCCGCCCTCCTAAGATCTCGAGAACCACGCTAGGTAGCGAAAAACGGTAAACGGCGTTGGGTAGTCCATCCACTTCTTCATCGAAAATATTTGAACTATTTGTTGCCAGGTCACATTCAAGGACACTAGAGGCCGAAACATGCCGTCATAGGGATAACATGTAAATGAAGGTTTTTGGTCATTACATCTGAACAAGTAAAGATAGCAAAAACAATTTAAGCCTTTGGAATCCTCGCAGCAAGCCTAATCGAATGATATATGTATATACATATATGATTCTAATGATATGCCTTTTACCTGATTTAACTTTTCACCTGGTTGGATTTGACCTGAGTTCAGGTCAGGTCAAATCCTTTATTTGGCCTAGCAAGGTCATATTATACATACAGGTCAAAAGTTAAATTAGGTAAAAGGCATATCATTAGAACTGCAACGACAAGGCAAGTATAATGCATTAAAAATAAAAGCTCTATCACCATCCGTTGCTAAGTTATTCAGTTAAAACCATTTTCCCATGTATTTCCAATGGAGAGGTCATGGATCGTACCTGACCTTAGGTCATTGATATAAAAATACCGGAACGTATTTTAGAGAACTCGGTAGGCCCATTATTTGATATGATTTTCAATCGAATAAGCTCTCCCTGTTCCGACTTATGCTATCCAAAACTTTTTTTGAGGTCAGGTCACTTGTCCTGTACTGGTGACCTGACCTGAGATGACCTAACCTTCAAATTTTAACAAAAGTTGTAAACATGATTAGAAAAAGGTATGTCAAATACGGCGGCGCTACGCGCCGCCGTTTTTATGCTATCTCCCAAAAATCCGAGGGGGCGGGTTCCCACCCCTCTGTCAATGTGCGTGTTAAGACCGGCAACCACACCGGTGCCATGTTAACCTTTTGCACTGGATGCATCCGTTGGGCGGTGCAGCTGCCGCACACACGTCTACAGTGCGGTGGCACAGACAGAACCGGACGGCCCGGGTTCAAGGCCCGGCGGCTTCCCGGAATAAAGAGCGAGCTGGCTCCCGAGAAACCCTTTCAACAGGGAAAGAGTTGGCGACGCCACATGACCCTGGCAGTTGGTGCGTCGATAAGCCCCAACAATTATTGCAGAGCCGGCCGGCTGACCAGTGGCCTAAGACCATGCTGGGCATGCCGAATGCAAAGGGAACACGAAGTAGCAGTCCAATACCTGAATACAGGAATCATTGATGTTTAGGCCTATCTGACCTCTTGACGCACGGCCCTTCTCAATCCCGCACCAAAACTTCAGCCGGTGGATCCAGAAAGGCACCTTACCCCATCCCCACTGACTTCATTTAGCTTCAACGTGTTGTTGCAGACTAATCCATGCAAATGCCTCTCTGTCGTTTAACCCTCGCCCCACCCGGGGGGCCATCGATGGCCCCCCTAAGGTTTTTCCAGGATAGCAGAAAAATGAAGAGGCGCAGCACCGCGGTTGAGCAATCTACCTCTCACTGCATCATTTTGCCACCATCCCTGAAATTTTTTACCCCGGGTCACCCAAGGTCAGGTCACCAGACGAGGTCAATCAAGGTCACCTCACTTCAAATTTAGAGTTCTGTAAGAGCTACATTTCGAAGTCGATAGATTTCAAACTTTCTACACTTTATGGCCCCTCCACGGTCTACAAGGTGTATATCCGGGATTTGTCGATTTCGTGCCCTGAGATCAGGTCACGAGGTGACCTCTCCCATTGAAAAAGCATGGGGAAAAGATGTCTTATGATCTAAAAGTCACAAAAGCGATTGCAAATGCTCAGCCTGATCAGAAAAGCGTTCTTGGACACCCTTTCACGGATTCCAGGGGCCATATTTGCCCTTTGACCTCTCCAAAGTCAACCAAGGTCACCAGGGGTCAAAAATATATTTTCACAATAACTTTTGACCTGTATAAGCTAGAGCGCTAAAACAAACACCATCGTGTTTGTCTTGTCATTGGCTTTCATTTGGTATACGGCAAGGTCACTTTCTGACCTTTCGTGATCTCAGGTCATCTTAGGTCACGAGGTGACCTCTGGAGGTCAAACCACTGGTGGGAGGTCTTTACATTTTTCAAAGCGGAAAAAGTACTGACAATTTCCTATCAAATGTTTTTTACCAGACCTCAATAGCTCTAATGGCATAAGAGTTATGCCCAGTTTTCTTAAGCATTGCATATTTGAGTGAAAATAGCCGATCTTGACCTAATTTGACCTCTGGAGGTGAAACCATTGACCTGAGCACTAAAACATGTGAAGTAATTTCTTACTGAATTCACGCGAGCTTTTTAGTGCACTTTGCAGATTTGCGCTAACGCCCATATTTTCGGAGTTAGAGGGGGGCCATCGATGGCCCCCCGGTGGGGCGAAGGTGGCGCTGGACCCCCGGTGGGGCGCGGGTTAAGCCATATTTAAAGTAATGAGTTTGTGAAATTACAGTAATTGCAAAAGGTTGTTCTTTTTAAAGGCCGGCTGATCGGTGGAGGGGGCGTGGGAGGGTGGCTTTGAAAATTAAACAAAGGAAGTGTTTAATGCCTCAGTACTTGTTCCCCTTTTACAGTAGCGATGCAAAGTAACTTTGAGTTTGATTACTCCAATTCGACCTTGTATTAGCTGCGCACACTTCCACACAGGTGGTGGCTTTTCAAGTGCCGTCGTAATGAACATGAAATATTGTAAACTATGGAAGGAGACGGGAAGTATAAGTATGGAAGGAAGGTGACATACTACCTGGAGGGGTCGCTGCTACCCGAGGCGCATGCGCTCGCTACCTCCAAGAAGATATAATTGTTACCAAACATCAACCGTACCGAAACTTAACGAGCTGATATAACAGTGATTGTATAAGGCGCAGATTTTCTTTAAGCTGATGAGAGCCCTCCTTCAAATATGGAACACAATTTGTATGTATACATATATACAGCGGTCAATAGGGTTCGTGATCCAACAGCAATTGTGCCGAAACGCGTCTTCCGAGTACTGAACTCAGTGGCTGAACTCCTGTGCGTGGTAGGTCTTCCAGCCCTCTGCGCCATCAAAATAAAACTTCATTTGTCGGAGCCGGTCTCTACATCGGTGTTGTATCAGCTAACGTCTGCCCCGAACATTACAATCTGTCATTAGGCCGTCCCTTATAAAATAAAAATTCGAATTTTGAAATGCGCACGGTAGTTTCTGGTTATTCATCGTATGTTGATGTATGGTGCAAAAAATCACCAAGATCTGATAACTTTTCACGCTGGCTTTTTGTCCCTACTTTTTCCATGCATACACCCTATGCCGTCTTGCGAGCGGGCAAGGCAGGCGGCCATTAACCCTATTTCCGGCAGGGGGGGCTAATATTGCCCCCCTAAGGTGTTTTCAAGAATATCTCCGAAACGGCTTGCGATAGAACTTTGAAACTTCCTGACTTTTCCTAAAACTAGTACAGACAGGTTTTCTGAAATTGTCAATATTATATATTTACCAGGGGCGGAGCTATGGCTGGGTTTTTGGGGAGGTTCTATCCACAAACCAAGTATTATCGTATGCGATGGGTTCTTTGTAAAAGGAAGCCGTCTCTGCTGATCCTGATACCAGTTATATGGTTTTATTATATCATTTTTTATGTAAGATGATAGTGCATTCACAATTGTCACTATTTGTATTCATCAGGGGCGGTTACAGCAGTTCAAAATGGGGGGAATGTTATCAAGAAGGACTAAACGTTAGTAAGTGAGAAGACTGCTTACAGCCGTGCCAGGGCGAATACAATTGGGTATATGAAAATTCAAAATAGTTATAACCAAATTCTAGATTACCAGAGGCGTGTCCAGTCACTACACATTTTCAAAATGCATATTCCCAGCCAGTATCACCGCCGCGACTCAATATCGTTGTATATTAAAAATGTGTTTCCAATCACCCCCACCCGCCCGCCCCCCACGACGAGAGTCCTTGATCCGCCTATGTCACCCCCTTTCCCAGAGCTGCCATGGGAGGGTAAAAATTATCAGAAATAAATTTCAACTAGTCGAGGGACTAATATACTCATGCATACCACTCGCATATTGTTGGGATGTATTTTACCCCACTGTTTTACCTTACTGCATCCGCCCCTGATGAGTTTTTCACTTTTTTCATTTAGTTTATGTGTCAAAGATGCCAAGCAGTATATCACGGCTTCTAATCCGCGTAACAAAAACTTTTTAGGTTGTATATATTTCCCCTCATAGTCCTGGTCCTGGAACTGCCATTGAATTTCGAATTTTTGCGTAACTCGAGTATATGAAAATTTTGGGTCAATTATTTGTAAATCTGAACTAGTTTTGTGAAAATCGTACAACAGAGACAAGGGTTATGGAAAATCTATAAAATACACAAAAATTGTATATTTTGCACGACTTTCTCCTTAAAAATCAAAATTTTGAAATTTTCTTTTTTGAAAATAAAGTTGAGCGTCAGGGGAATCTATAGCACTTTGAATTTTCAAAATCGGCCGGTTAGATTACGAGATCTTAGGGGGGGCCGATATTGCCCCCCTGCCGGAAATAGGGGGTAGCCGGGAGCCTGACGGAAATAGGGTTAACCACTTCTGCCAACTGCGAAATGATGAGGCTGGAAGCACTCCGCTAGAATCACAATGTTTGCGACGTAAGATAATTCCTATTGCTACTTTTTATAGCTCCCTGGCCTTTTGGCTGACTTAAATTTCGTATCAAATCTGCAAGATTAGTTAACCCTAACTACGGTGTGGCTCGGGCGTCATAGTTATGATAAAGATGGGAGCTGGATTTTCACTGTGCTTGTTGACAGAAAAGAAGGCAAACAAAACAGCTGAAAAAACACCTTTAGCAACGGTTAGCTTCGTTTTACATTGTGAAAAGTTGACCTTAATCGAATTCTTTGTGCTATCTTTGGCCATTTTTTTACCTCATTTTCGTGGAAAAAGCTGGTTGGTGAAGACAATGAAGGTATTTGATCGTAACGTTAAATCGCTTCCTCACAAAATTATAGTCGCAAGTTCTGCCAGCACTGTATGATGCTGTTGAAGCTATGGGCGCATCTTCTTCGGTTCACTCTTGCTAAACTTACCGTCCCTCTTAGTCCTGACTTACTTCCGATGATCAGCCACGACCGCCAATGTGTTCTGGAGACCAGGTTCCGTCCTGTCACTTCCTATGAAATCCTTGCTGAGTTTCACTGTTCTCTCGGATGCATCATCCACACAGGAGAGGCTCATTAAAAACTGCTGGAAATCAACATGCCTTGATGCTGGTTCCAAGTGTGGATATGCTCAGACAGCCATCCCAGTTTTTTTCCGTTTTTCCCACTGGGCATCACACCCAGAGGGCAGTGTATTTGTAATAACATCGATCATTTCATCTTAAATATTTGCTAATCACATCGTCCCACTATGACTTAGCCCTTCCTCTGCTGCTGAGGCGGGCAATCAGGATAGCAGCGGGAACGCGCTGATCAAACTGCTGCCTCTGAAATAAGAACCAGCTCTCTGGTCCTATGAAGTTTGCCGAGCTCGATTTGCTGCCATCATCAGGCCAGAGAGTGGCGTCATTAACAAAATCTGGGCCAGGGACGGTGGGTTTCCCGTTAGGACAAAATTTGAAAGGTCTTTCGGTTTTCATGAGCGCTTGGGCTACTTCCTCCTTCTCCTTCTCTGAAACGTCATCGTCTGCAAGAGAGAAAACAGCAAGTGATGGAGACAGGTAGTCAAGATGCCTGTTCAGACTCTGAAGATAGTTGTTTGCCGGTGCCGATCTCATTTTCTGCATTGACGCATTTCTTGAATGGCTTGGCGGTCATTTAAAGGTGAGGCGGCAGGTAGCGACGTCCTCATGAATAACTATGCGCGATGGATCCCACATAGTCCTGCCATTATCTCAATGCCTTCCTTTTGTTCTGCATTAAACAGGCTAGTTTGGCTCGATAGAAGGTGCATGGCCAGGTAGTATATGACCCTTTGCATGGATCTGGCGTTGCTGACCTTTTTGGACTCGAAAGCGAACCATGAACGATTCGTTCATGACTTCGTTTTGACAAATGACAAACTAGCTAGGTCGTATGCGGCCCTTTGCATGAATCTGGCATTGCTGACCATTGTTGGCTCTGAAAACAAACCATGAACAATTTTTCATAACTTCAGGTGCATAAGGTCATATACTTTCTTGCCATGCACATTCTATTGAGCCAAATTAGCCTGTTCAATGCAAAGCCCAAGGAAGAAATTTAGACAATGACAGAACTCTGTGGGATCTATCAAGCATAGCTATTCATGAGGACATCGCTACCTGCCGCCACACTATTAAATGGTCTCTAATCCATTAAAGAAATGCGTCAATACAGAAAAATGAGACCGGCACCGGCAAACAACTATCTCAAGAGTTCGAGCAGGCATCTTGACTAGCTATCTCCATCACTTGCTGTTTTCTCTCTTGCATACGATGACGTTTCAAAGGAGGAGGAGGAAGTAGCCCAAGCGCTCATGAAAACTGAAAGGCCCATATGCGTTTTGTCATGAACGTAAACCCACCACCCCTGGCCTTGGTTTTGTTAATGACGCCACTCTCTGGCCCTGATGATGGCAGCCGATCGAGCTCGGCAAGCTTCGTAGGACCAGAGAGCTGGCTCTTATTTCAGAGGCAGCAGTTTGATCAGCTGGGATAGCTGTATGAGCATATCCACACTTGGAACCAGCATTAAGGCATGTTGAGTTCAAGCAGTTTTTAATGAGCCTCTCCTATGAGGATGATGCATCCGAGAAAACAGTGAAACTCAGCAAGGATTTCATAGGAAGCGCCAGGACGGAATCTGGTCTCCAGAACACATTGGCCGTCGTGGCTGATCATCTGAAGTAAGTCAGGACTAAGAGGGACGGGAAGTTTAGCCAGAGCGAACCGAAGAAGATGCCCCCATAGCTTCAACAGCATCCTACAGTGCTGGCAGAACTTGCGACGATAATTTTGTGAGGGAGCGATTTAACGTTACAATCAAATGCCTTCATTGTCATCACCAACCAGCTTTTTCCGCAAAAATAAAGTATACAAAATGGTCAAGATTGCACACAAACAATTCGATTAAGGTCAACTTTTCACAATGTAAAACGAAGCTAACCGTTGCTAAAGGTGTTTTTTCAGCTGTTTTGTTTGCCTTGTTTTCTGTCAACAAGCACAGTGAAAATTAAGCTCCCACATTTATCACAACTATGACGCCCGAGCCACACCGTAGTTAGGTTTAACTAGTCTTGTAGATTTGATACGAAATTTAAGTCAGCCAAAAGGTCAGGGAGCTATAAAAAGTACCAATAGGAATTTTCTTACGTAGCAAACATTGTGATTCTAGCGGAGTGCTTCCAGCCTCATCATTTCGCAGTTGGCAGAAGTGGTTAATGGCCGCCTGCCGCGCCCGCTCGCAAGACGCCATAGAGTGTATGCATGGAAAAAGTAGGGGCAAAAAGCCAGCGTGAAAAGTTGTCAGATCTGGGTGATTTTTTGCACCAGACATCAACATACGATGAATAACCAGAAACTACCGTGCGCATTTCAAAATTCGAATTTTTATTTTCTAAGGGACGGTCTAATCTGTCATACATGACAGGTTATAATGTTAACTAGGTTATAAATTAATAACTAGGTTATGAACTAGGTAAATAACTATGTTATGAACTAGGTTGGAAACAAGTTCGCATGACCAGACTTCGTGACCTGATTCTCGACCATTTTGACCTTAAAACGGAAAACAAGTCCAGGCTTAACTTTGAAAGGTATGCACAGTTTAAAGGTGTTGATGGTTACCAGTCTTATGGAACGGCAAACAGTATGCAGAGTTTGGTGCGATGTGCTGGCGAACATAGCGTGGA
>JAOTON010000834.1:0-206500 GCA_034440635.1 Lepas anatifera | reverse complement strand
GAGGTGACCTCTGAAGGTGAAACCACTGGCGGGCAGTCATTACGTTCCACTTAGCGGAAAAATATCTGGCCTTTTGCTATCAAATGTTATTTACCAGATCTCAATAGCTCTAATGGCATAAGAGTTATGCCCAGTTTACTTAAGCATTGCATATTTTTAGTAAAAATAGCCTATCGTGACCTAACTTGACCTCTGGAGGTCATACCATTGAACTGAACACTTTGAAATGCCAAGTAATTTCTTACTGAATTCACGCGAGCTTTCTAATGCACTTTGCAGATTTGCGCTAACCCCTATATTTTCGGAGCTAGAGGAGGGCCATCGATGGCCCGGTGGGACGAAGGTGGCGCCGAACCCCGGTGGGGCGCGGGTTAAGTCTGAACTAGTAGAGATAGACCACAGTAATCTAGACCATTGAAATTCTCGCAGCAAGCTGAATCGAGTATCATATGACCTTGCATTTTCATATCATATGAGTATCATATGACCTTGCTAGGTCAAATCAAGTCAAATCAGGTTCTGACCTGACGTCAGGTCAAGGTAAAATTCGGTCAAAATGCATATCAATAAAATTTCAAGGATAAAAAGAACCTAATTTCTTTAAAATAAACACGCTACCACCATCACCACCACTGGGTTATTCAGTTTAAATCATTTGTTTCATGTACATGCCTATTTCCAATGGGTAGGTCATGGTTCGTAATTGACCTTAGGTCATCGATATGAACAATAGCGGAATATTTTTTGTATTATTCGGTGAGGCCATTATGTGACATGAGTTTCAATTGGTTAGGTTCAGCCTGTTTTTGCTTATGCTATCTTAAACTTTTTTGAGGTGAGGTCACTTGACCTGCACAACTTTGTCATGGGAAAAGACAAAACGCCAGTGTATCATCCGGAGCCTCAATGGCATCAGAAATTAGTCCTAAATACCCAAAGAAGTGGATAGAATAGAGCTAGCGCTGCCTCTCGGACTTTGTCGCAGCAGCAGTCTGTAAGCCACAGGCCACCAGCGGTGCAGTCTGTCGGTGATTGATGCTTGTTTTCAGCTCATGTGATTGGGTAATAAATAATGAAGACATTGATGAACGTCCCTAATGTCTGTGCTGGTCTACAGTGGCAGATCCGGGGAGGGGGAAAGGCATTTGCCACCCCCCCACCCAAGGGAAAAGTTCGTTTTGACCCCCCTAAAGCTGTCGACCTTATTTTCCCCCGACTCCTTTTTTAGTTTATAAGCAAGGTTTTGGTGTTTTAACTCTCAATTTCGAACAGAACTAGTCAAATTAAGTGTAAACATTGGGCCTTGGATAGCAAAAAGAAACCTCTTTTGGCCACATCTTGCAGCGTGACGTTTTTCGACTTTGATTTACCCTGAAGGCCTGATTGTCTGGTTAAAATGTGAGCAAATTTTCCACTGCATGACGTTTTTCTCTTTCTTTTGGACTGGGGCTTTCCCCCAAACCTCCGGCAAGACCCGCTACTGCTGGTCTACTGCGGCATTGCTCTTTCTGTTAGTTGAGTGAATACAAGCTTGAATTATCTGACGTATTCTATTTACCGAGTGTTTGCCTTCTATTTACCGAGTATTTGCTGAGAAATTCAAAGCTTATCCCCTGGGAGTCGCTAACCTATTGCTCATTAAACCGTATTAATCAATAAACAATAATGTGATAAGAGATACTTAGTCCTAATTTTGCCCCGGAACTGACATTGCGAAAGCATTATCTTCCTGCGCGGGGTGTTTGACAATTTTTGTAAGGCCGGCTTTTCCGTGTTTTGGGCTGTAGGTCGGACGGTTTATTGCCTTGCTAATAATTACGGCATAAGCCTGTAGGCATTTTAATCGTTGCTCAAAGCACATAAATACCCCGATTCAATAACTAATTTCAGTGAACGATGGGTTATTCGCTGGCGGCATGCTTTTCGGAATAGGGTGTCTTTTACGTTATTCGACCACCACCTCAGGCGGGATGAACGAATCTGGTACCTATATTGACCCGAACAGAAGTGTGCGAGGAAGCAAGTTCGTACTCCGTCCTCGTGCTCCGACCTTAACCCTTAAAATTTTGTCGCTTGAGACGTGACTCATCCTGGATTCCATAGTATTCCATAATTCTAACGCAAAGGTATCGCGCGCATTCTAGTGAATAAATAGCTAGGAAGTAGCCTTCAAGTCCTCGTGTTACATGCATTTGACTATTCCTTTGGAAATTATTCAAGTTGAAAACAATTTGCAATAGTTCAGTTGCTTGTCCTTTTTCCATATTCTGAGTTGAAAACGCGTGGTTTTTATTAGTTATTGCGTGTTTACCCGATTGTATGTGTTGGAACGGATTGCTGGCTCTGCTTAGAAGCGTGCTTATTTGGATTGTCACGTACTTGGTGGGGCCAGGTACCGCGCCAGATGGAGACTACATCACAGGGCCGTACCCGACCGTGGTGCGACAGCCTTCTGGCCGTACCGTGCTGGTGGTACAGGCGTACCAGTACGGCAAGTACCTGGGGGTTCTGAAGGTCACGTTTGACGACGAGGGCGAGGTGGCGGCGTGGAGTGGGAACCCCATCGTGTTGGACGGCCCGGAGGACGCCGAGGCCATGCAGCGACTGAGGGCCTATACTGACCGGGTAAGTGCACCGTCACGGATGATGGATAACAATGAATGATAAAAGCTTCGAAAAGTCATGCTGTTTCCGGAGAGTAATGTTAGAAACACGGCATTTGAATGGTGCGATTCTATGGCAGGGAGCTCCTGAATGCTCCGGGTTCAGATAAGGATCTTTATTTACCTGATGTAATTTCCCAGTAAACAACTATCAAAAGCTTGTTAGAAATGACTGTAAGAAGGGCAAAAATGTGTAGTCATTTTTGGTTCATCGAGAACACTTCACGTCCTCATATCGTGAAAATCTTGATGAAAGTAATTCCCGAATCAAACACGTTTTCGCCTAATTAGTACGCTACGCAGAGTTTTGTCATTCGATTGAGGACCATCTGTGAAGACTGAGAGAGTGTGTTAGCCTTGACGATGTTTACACATGTGCATGGGGCAGATAACAGGATCGGCATTGCAGCCTGGTATTTACGAACAGCGCGGCGCGACGTGTGGCTGTCAGCACTTCTGGTCTGCCATATTTTGTGGCTGAATTAGTAGAAATGGAATTTAGAACCAGAGCTGGAGATCTCTTCTCGATCCAAGGGGGGGTAATTCCGGGTGGCTGGCACGGCAATACAAGCCCTATACATAGCCTATGGGAGACCCAAAATCCAGGGGGGGTAAAAGACCTCACCTAACTTAACTCGAGGAGAAAAAAACCTAACCCAAGCCCCAGGATCTCTACCCATTAATAGAATACCCCTACATGTTTCGCAGCCGATGCCGTTTATTTATTTATTTATTTCAACGTCACGGAACTCATGCATTACTATGGCTATTAGTGAGCCCAGGTCGGTAGGAGACAACCACACTGTTGAGTTGTGGTGGCCTTTTTCGGTGTTAAAATGTGCGTGCGGTGCAATCGGCATCCGGGAATTTTGTATTGTATTTTGTATAATTCTGAATTCAACAGCGCGTCAATTGGTGTCAAAATCGAAAATCTCTCATTTTGAAATTTCCACAATCGCGCGGTCGCACCAGTTCGCCTGCATTGGAGACCGAGTAGTGGCGTCATGACGCCATATAAGCGAGTTGATGTCAAGGTGACGAGGATTTCTGTCTGCTTTTAGCATATTCCCTACTTTTTCCCGCATAGTTACGGCATTTCCGAATAGGTTCTCAGCAGTGGCGGATCCAGGACTTTATTTCTGGGGGCTAGGGGGCTCTAGTCTCCCCCACTTTTGCCTCGGATCCAGGGGCGCAGCCAGAGCTTTGGTATGGGGGAGGGGACACACCACCTTTGAGGGGCACCCCGGGAGAAAAGGGCACCTTTTAACGTAACCTAAAATTTTACTTTACCTTAGTTTATATCAACTTTTGGCTATCTTTGGTCCAAGAAAAATGCGACGCGAAGAATTGAAGCGAATCAAGAATCCAGCGGAGAAGGAAAACTCGATTAAAACCGGAAAAAAGAAAGAAGTATCACCAAAATGTCAATTGAAGTAACGAAAACAAAACTGTTTTGGGATAGATTTAAAGACAAATTAGCCAACTCATGCAAATACTTTACATCAGAGAAATCAGCGGAGCCTGTGATATCTGTCACTATGTGCAAGCTATGTGCAAGCTAAGAAATGAAAATTCATTTATTATGCCCACTGGTTTTGTCGTGACGAGTGAGCCCTAGTTGGACGCAGATTAACCCTTGCCCCGGTGGCGGGTACGAGCCACCTTCGCCCTGGTGGGGGGCTAAAAAAGACCCCCCACGATCTCAAAAACTAAGAGAGCTAGAAAAAAGCGCAAAACGGCAATCGAAAGCTCTTCGAAAATGATATCGAAAATACTTCGGTCATTTTTCTTGTCAGGTCAATATCAAGGTCACCAGAGGTCAAAATAGGTCAAAATCGCTAATATGAGGTGTACTAAGAAAACCTCATATATCTCAGAAACTATGATAGCTAGAAACATTTTTCTAACATCATTCGAAAGCTCTTGAAATGCGCTTTCATTGCAGTGCCATTCATTTTCGTGTCAGGTCAAAGCCTAGGGAGCTACAGGTCACTGAATATTGGGCATATTCTTGGAAATGTCCATAGCCACCCATGCATAAGGGCGTTTACTTTTTCGCTAATAGCTTCCAAACCAAACATGATGCAGCCATAGTTTATGCACCATTGCAATCCTCTCGTCAATACGAATCGAATGATATATGATATTGCTATGCCAGGTCAAATTTAAGAATTTGACCTTACCCAGGTCAGCGGTCTGACCCAACTTGACCTGGTATAGTCATGATGTATATAATTTGACTTGCAGTGACTATACAAACACTTTGGTGACAAAATAAAAGTTCTATCTTATTTTATTTAAAATTTATAGAGTAAAACACCAAAAAATGCTTATTTGACCTAAGGTGACCCTTTAAAGGTCACAAGTCAAAATTTTTAGCATCAACTTCAGAAATGGGCTAAAAAAGTCGTAACCGTTGTTTGAAGTTGATTCCATCTATACTTACTGAGAAAAGCTCATTTCGTGATTTTCCCCATGTATTTACAATGGGGAGGTCATGCTCTGCACATGACCTTAGGTCACCAATATCAAAAATCCCGGAACATATGTTGTAGCTCCTGGTTAGCCCAATATGTGGTATGAGTTTGAACTTGATCGATTAACCCTTCTTTTAGTTATGCGGTTCTTAACATTTTTTGAGGTGAGGTCACTTCACCTGGCCTGGTGACCTGACCTGATATGACCTTGAGCTGAAATTTTCAGGAAAGATGTAAAAATGATGAAGGAACAGCTAGACCAAGTTTGGCGGCGCTGCGCGCCGCCGTTTTTTTGTCGCTTCGGAAAAACCCGAGGGGGTCTAAAAGACCCCCCCACCCGGGCGAAGGTTAAGTTCCGCGGCTCCCACAAGGGCTGTGGGAGGAGGAGTGGCATGGTGACATTGGAAGAGTAAAATTTTTGCTGTCCAAATAATTTGGGAGATACCTTTTTAACGCGTGTATAAAGCTCCATCTTTTCAAGGATCAGTCCCAGCTAGAGTAAAGAAAAGGCAAACAGGCCGGTGGTTTGGATGGGATGATGTGACAGGGCTGGAAATTGAGAATAACTAGTTATTCATTTAAATGAATTTGCAGAAATCTTTAAAGGTTTTGAAGTGCTGCGGCAGGGAGCATGATGATAAGCTGATGTGTTCACTGGCCTGTCCCCTCGAATCCGGAAATGTAAAAACACTGACGATCATTCCCAAAATCCACCAGTATAATAAGCAATTTATATAATCAGGGGTGCGTGGGCATCACAAGCCGTTTTAGCGATGGCTCATTCCTTGTTAATTCCATTTTACAGGGGGAATTTGCATTGCGTTCGTACTCCCCATCTATTGAAGACCAGCTCAGGGGGTCCCCTGATGTGGATCAGAGCCCCCCAGAGCAGCTTATGCTTCGCCCAGGGACTAGACAAGCTCAGTGGCCCCAGAGATGGGGGTCATCAGACTAGCTCAATGGGTCCCAGATAGGCCCATACGGCCTTGAACCAGCTCAAGGAGCCCCAGAACAATTTAAGGCGCCAGATCACATCAGGGCATCAGGCCAACTCAAGGGGCTCTCACAGGCTCAGCGTCCAGACCAGCTCAGGGTACCCCAAGGGCCCATACCAGCTCAGGGTACCCCAAGGGCCCATACCAGCTCAGGGCACCCCCAGGGCCCAGATCCACTCTTGGACTACACATCAGTTCTTGGACCCCAAATCAGTTCAGGGGCCTCAAGTCAGGTCAGGGGCCATATCAAGTCAGGGGCACTAAATCAGTTCAGGGATCCCTCACTAGCTTGGGACTTAATTAGTGCAGGTTCCCCAGAGCTGCTCAGGGGACACCAGATCGGCGCATGGGACACCAGATCAGCTTCGGGGATAATGGATCAGCTCAGTGGTCCCTGACCAGCTCAGGGGTACCAGAGTAAGTCAGGAGCCCCATACCAGCTCAGGGACCCTTATCAGGTTCTGTTAGCCCAGCTCAGCTCAGAGCCTGAAAGCTGCTCAAGAAATCACGTAATCAACCCAGGAGGCCTAGGTCAGCTTAGAGGGAACCATATTAGCTCAGGGGCACCAGACTAGCTCAGAGGACATCAGATGGGCTCAGGGGTCACAATGATGACTCAAGAGGCACCAGATCGACTCATGGGGCATTAGTTCAGCTCAGCAGATAATATGTCTGCTCAGGGGGCACCAGATCGATCATCTCGGGGGCCAGATCAGAGTCAGGGGCACTAAATCAGCCCAGGGATGCCTCACCAACTTGGGACCCAATCATTTTAGGAGACCCAGAGCTGCTCAGGGGACACCAGATCAACTTCTGAGATAAGGGATCAGCTCAGCGGTCCCCGACCATCTCGGGGCTCAGATCAGCTTGGCGTACCAGATCAAGTCAGGAGGCACTTAATCAGCTCAGGAGCCCTATACCAGCTCAGGGGCCCTCAACAGCCTCTGTAGGCCCAGCTCAGCTCAGGGCTTTAGAGCTGCTCAGGAAATCACGTAATCAACCCAGGAGAACCAGATCAGCTTAAAGGGCACCAGACTAGCTCAGGGGGCACCATATGGGCTCAGGAGGCAACAGATCTACTCAGGGGGCATAAGTTCAGCTCAGGGAGCAATATATCTGCTCAGTGGGCACCAGATCAATCAGCTCGGGGCCCAGGTAAGCTCCTAGTCTCCAGAATAGAGCGAGGGTCTAGATCAGCTCAGTGAGCGCCATATCAGCTCAGGACAAGGGATCAGCTCAGTGGTCCCCCGATCAGCTCAGGGCCCAGATCAAGTCGGGGGTACTAGATCAAGTCAGGAGGCACTTAATCAGCCCAGGAGCCCCATACCAGCTCAGGGGCTCTCATCAGCCTCAGTGGGCCCAGCTCCGCTCAGGGCCCCAGAACGGCTGAGGAAATTTCCTGATCAACTCATCAGCTTAAAGGGGCCCAGATCAGCTTAAAGGACACCAGATTGGCTTAGGGGCACTAAACTAGCTCAGGAGGCACCAAACTAGCTCAGGGGCACCAGACCAGCTCAAGAGGCACCATATTGGCTCAGGGTACAGTAGATCAACTCCGGGAGGCATGAGATCAGCCCAGGGGGCCCAGATTAGCTCAAGGGGCACTTAAACAGTTAATAGGGCACCAGGCAAGGTCGGAGGCATCAGACTAACTCAGAGATCATTAGATAGTTTCAAGAGGCACAATGCTTTGCTCTGGGGTAACCAGATTAGCTTAGAGGGCACGTGATCAGCTCAAGGGGCCAAGATCAGCTCAGTGGGCACCAGATGAGCTCAGTTGGCATCAGATGAGCTCAGGTGGCACCAGATGAGCTCAGGGGGGACCAGATTAGCCCGTGCAATTATTGGCAACGATGAGGCATTAGCTGAACGCGGATTGCGTGCCCATATTCTTCTCGGGTGCTTAAAAAGGCGACAGAATGCCCTAGCTGACCAAAAAAGGTTCTAAATTGTCAAACAATAGTTTTAATCGTTAAATGCGGTCTAGTTGCACCTAGGTTCAACGGCATATGACACTAAATTTCAAGCGGCACAGCCCAAACGGGGTACACCACCTAGCGATCAAAGGGCACTCTGGCACCGATGGGATGGCACGTGCCCCCTTTGTCCCCCTCCCTGGATGCACCCCTGATCGGATCAGCCTCTGCCTACTCATGAACAATAGGCACTCAAGACATTTCGGGTAGGCTTGAGCCCCTAGCTCCCACTTGTATTCGGCACTGGCCTCTAGCACGGTCAGGATTTGACCTTTATGACCTTGTGTAACTTTGAGACATTGACCAAGGTGGATGAAAGTTTGCTAGTGCATATGACAATAGCACCCCACACACCACGAAACGGGTTGTTTTCTACCTTTTTTGGTTTTTAGATCTTGGGGGTGGGGGGCCAACGAGGTCCCTCAAGTGCGCGAAACATTTGTTTTTTGCTCGGGTATCTTACTGCGTGAGACGTGCTTTAAATTACAACTACCCTTTCTTTTATACGTGCAACAATGTCGGGTCCAGAAGAGCCGAACAGAATCGTTAGCAGTCTCGACGGGCAGTGCTCAGAGTGTGAGGAGGTGCACCGGCGTGCCATCAGGTACGCCTGGAGGAGGCGAAGCTGATCGGGTCGGCACTGGTCCGACTGGAGGGAGACCGCGAGGTCTGCCGCCGCGAGGAATGCAATCTCGGCAACCTCATCACCGACGCCATGGTCAGAGCTGTCCTGCAGCCGACGGAGGGCGTCTGGAGCAAGGTAATTAGCCACAGAGCCCTGCGGCCAAACGACCGAAGCTGAAGGACTCCGGCTTTATGTGCGAGATTTACGTATAAAGATCGGAGCAGGAGCGTCGGAACTATGTTCAAAGTTGGGGGGCAGCGGGAATTTTCAAGTCATTTCTTTCCAGTCAACTCCATAGGGTTAATGGTTAAGAATCATCAAAGTTGGGGGGCAGCTGCCCTCCCCCTGCCCCCCGGCTCCTACGTCCCTGGATCGGAGTATTTTGTAATAAGAAAATGTAGCCAGTCCTCTCATGGAAATATTCAGTGACGCTTTCATAGAATGAGGTATAGCTCATTACCGCTAGTGAAGTGATGTGATGTCAAGTAGTGTGGTTCTTGCTCATCCTGTCTAAAAACTGAATTGTTATATAAATGATGAATTGCTGATTATTTTTCATGACCAATCATGCCAAGGTTGCATCAACAGTTCGTGCCAAAAGACTTATTGCACAGAGTGGTCTAATTCCGGGGAAATAAAGAAAAACATTAAAAAGACGTGCCTGACACAAGGTGACAAGGTGATAGGGTTCCAGGCATGCGAGTCAGAAGCGCAAATTTCAGTTCCGGCGAGGTGCGAGGTCTTAAGTATTTAAAATACCCTGGTTTTAAGTCTCCGATGGGCAGGCCTTGTCACAGTGGCGGATGCAGGATTTCATTTGGGGAATGGGGGCTCAAGACTCTCTCGCCGTTGTCTCGGAGCAGCCATCTCCTATGCATTTGCTATAGACACTGAAATTTCAGGGGCAGGGGGGATTGGGCCCCTAGTCCCCCTTCTATCCACCACTGCCTTGTCAGCTCATGTATGTACATACTTTTCAGGACGCTGAATCTTGCCGACATGAGTATGTATGACCCCATTGTGGCTTCCGGGCTGGTCTAAGAATCACCAAACAGGCTAAACATTTTTTCATACAACATTGATGGTTTTTAAGAGCGAAAATTTTCCTAGTGTGCTCATTTCATATCCGTCTTGGCTGCAACGATGAATCAGGAGTTCTGATGGTGTCTTATCGTCAAACATGGGTTTACTTTCTGTGGTTGCCTCTTTAGATTCTATATCTACCAGTCGCAGCATGACCGTTTCAACAAGAATCTAGAGTTGAAGTTTTCAAAGTCCGATTGCTTTGCATCAAATAAACGAATAATCATATCTATGTGGCAAAAAAATCCGCGAAAAGAGAAGATAAAGGTGTTGAATTGTCCGGCTGGAACATTGTAAACGAGCACCAGCTGCACTGTGACCCATGTTGGCGTGCAGGTGTCGGCAGCGATTTGCCAGGGAGGCGGTATCAGGACCTCAATCCTTGCCGGCAACATCAGCATGGCTGACGTCCGCAGCGTGCACCCTTTCGGCAATACCGTGGACGTGGTGACTCTCTCCGGCGAGACGCTGTTCGCCGTGTTCGAACACTCCGCCTCTGAGGTGGAGGAACTGGAAGGACGCTTCCTGCAGGTGTCTGGTGAGTCGACGCTGCTTTTCATTGGCAGGAGCTTAGCACATTTAAGTTGCCACAGCAGCCTCAGTAAGAGACCAGATGCCAATAATTTTAGTCTGGTTAGCCAATATATATATATATATATATATATATATATATATATATATATATATATAGCTAAGATAGCCAAGCCAAGAGGCTAGGTATAGCCAAGATGCTGAAGTGCCCAAAAACCTCAGCACACACGCACTCGATAATTTTAGCCTCTAGAACCAGCTCCGATTCTGGTGAGTGCTAAATATGAATATAAAATATATATATATATATTGTAGCGATCGACTGCTTTATTAGCACCGTTCAGCTGACTGGTGGCGCCACGCTGCGGCTGACCACCTCACTACACCTCCCCCAGTCGATAACCTCATACACTCCTCCACCAAAACAATCACCTATACATCATTTCTCGCACTTACGAGGCCTTCCCCTTCGGTGTATAACACCCTCGCCGCTTTCTCACATGCGACATCTTCAGGTTGTTGACATGCACCACTACACTTTTCCCTTCAGCATCTCTAATGCGATAATTGACATCAGACACCCTATGAGCTACCGAGAAGGGGCCACTCCAGATGGGCTGCAGTTTCGGCGATACACCGCGCTGATTTATCGGCTTCTTCCAAAACACAGAGTCGCCTTCCCTGAACTCTCGTAGTTTCACATGATTTGCCGCGTCGTACCCCTCTGCGCGCTTCACTGCCGCTCGCCGCGACGCCACACGTGCGGAGGCGCGCACCTCTGTCAGTCTGTGCATCAGTCCGGACTCCGCAGCCGATCTCAACGGGGCGTGCATCACATCAATCGGCATTCGTGCGCGACGACACTGCACCAACTCGAAAGGCGTAACCTGCGTTGTCTCACAAACCGCCGTTCTGTACGCAAACGCTAGGACTGCAGCTGCTGATCCCAATCACATTTTTGATCACTTACATAGGCCCTGATCATGTTCAACAGAGTACGATTAAAACGTTCCACCATATCGGACTGCGGATGGTATGGAGACGTCGTTCTGTGAGTTATCCCTAACTTCTCGCAAAAATCTTTGAAAGATTTGCTCATCCATTGAGGCCCCTGATCTGTGACGATCTCTGAAGGAAAACCGAACCTACAAAACACTTCATCGGCCAACCAACGCTGAATCACACTCGCTTCGGTTGATGACAGTGCTACACTATCTCTGGCCATTTAGAAAAGTAGTCCTGGCATACAACAATAAACCTGGCACCATTGTCCGAGCACGGCGAGATCGGCCCAATTATATCTAATGACACCTTTTGCCACACATCTAGGTTGGAGGTGTCCACTGACACTAGTGGAGCGGTTGGCACAGGTGTGTCCTTCACTGTGCAACAACATAAACACGCTTTACATGCTGCTTCACATCCTTTGACATACCAGGCCAAAAATATCGTTCCTGCACACGACGCAGTGTCTTTCTGGACCCAGCATGCCCAGCCAGCTTGTCATCGTGTAAGGCCACTATAACCGCTTTCCGTTCGGACGTCGGCACCACTAGCTGTTCACCGAATGTCAAGTGACGATGATATAACGCACCGCGAGCGTTGGGAAAAATTCACCCGGTTTCTGGCGCAGCAGCTGCTGGACCCTCTCGTCTGTGTCGAGCTCGGACCGCCAGTCGGCCAGACTGGCCACGCACTGCGGATTCTGCTCCGGAACAGACCTGCAGAGCGTCCGGTACAACATGCTCAGCACCGGCGACATATTCGATGCTGAAGTCGAATTCCTCAATCAGCAGTGCCCAGCGGCCCAAACGCCCGGTGAGATCCTTTTAGATCTTAACCACATCAGTGGTTTGTGGTCTGTGATGAGACGGAAGCGTCGCCCCAGTAGGAGATGGCGCCACTTTGTGAGCGCATGGATGATGCCGATGCCTCCTGTTCAATCACTGAATAGTTCCGCTGGCTCTTGTTGAAGGCCCTGCTGGAAAACTCCACTGGTTGGCCGTCCGCTTCAATACACACCCGATTCCGTCTCGGCTAGCGTCGGTGCGCACCGTGAACTCTGAAGACTCTGGGGAATTTTCAGCACGGGACGCTGCAGGAGCTCAGCTTCAAGCTTTGGAAAGCCTTCCCGTGCGCGCCATCCCACAGGAACGTTTTCCCCTTCTTCAGGAGATCTTGAAGGGGGCGAGCTGTCAGACTGAAGTCAGGCACGTGAGCTCTGTAGAAGCCACAGAGCCCCAAAACCTCTTCAGGGACGTTTGGCTGTCCGGTCTCCCAGGGACTCTATGGTCCGCACGTGCTCCTCCGTGGGTCGATGGTGCCAGCAGACACCTGAATCCGAGAAACGAGTCCAGTGATGACGTCATCAGTGTACACTTATCACTGTTCAGGGTGAGCCCTGCTTCTCTGAGCCTGACAGCACCGATCTCAGATCCTTCACATGCGTATCTTCGTCACTGCTAAACACACACCAGTCATCAAAATATGCGGCAACACAAGGTAGGTCTCTGGTTATCCTCTCCATGAGCCTGTTGTACGTTGCCGGGCCGTTACACAGCCCGAACGGCAGCACCGTAAACTGCATCAGCTGACCGTTGAACTGGAACGCAGTTTTCCTGCGGTCCTGCCTTCGAAGGGTATAAATACCCTTGGCGCGTCCAGTACAGAGAAAACCTTCGCCTCTGCAAGTTTCCGATGACATCGGAGACTCCGGTACCGGCTGCTGGTCCTGATGGTGACCCGGTTCAGTGCCCTGAAGTCAATGCACACACGGGGTACGTCAGAGTTCTTTTTTTCACCAGCACCACTGGATTCAAATAGTCACTGTTGCTGGGTTCAATGACACCGTCTCGTAGCATTTGGTCAATCACTGACTGAGCCTTTTCTTTGTACGCCATTGGTAGTCTGTACGGCCTTGTCACAACTGGCTCATCAGAGGTAGTTTCGATTTTGTGCTCGATTAAATGGGTGCGGCCTAACCCGTTCATCACATCACTGAATTCTCTTTTTAAAGACTCTATAGCTTCAGGGCTGTTAGGAACCTTATCAGTCTCTTCACAATCACTCATCAAGTCCTCACCTGTTACCATCGCAATTTCCATGAAGTCTCCTTCGTCTTCAGACACCGTCAACACAGGGAAGCTGTGGTCTTCCAGACAGCCAGCAGATGGCAGGTCAGTCTGCTGCAGCCTGCCGCAATTGTCATCGATACCATGCTCGACAGATGGCAGGTGAGTCGGCTTCAGTCCACAGTCAGAGCCACTGGTCCCGGCGGTCACCGGCCGGCGCCGTGCTCCGATCTGAGACGAAACCGCCCGCTCTGGCAGGAAACTGACGCTGTATGTAATTCCCGATTACCGAAGTCGATTTGTGCCCGTAGCTTCTGCAGCAAATCCATTCCCAATACTCCTTGCGTACATCTGTGATCAGGAACTGGTGTTCCGTGACCTGTTCCCCAGGCGCACATTTGCCTGATATGCACCATACACGGGCATACGAGTCCCGTTCGCTGCCGATGTACGAGTCTCCAGTGGCTCCATTCGGCTCGAAAACTGCCGACGGCAGACAGCTCACAGTAGCACCACTGCCCACCAGGAGCTGCACTGGCTCCCCGTTGATTTCCATGTCAACGTAGATACGTCCGTCGGTAGGCTGGCAGAACATACCCTGCAGCTGACTCCGCGCCGCCCCTGCCCGGAATCGCACTGTGCACCGCGCCCGCACATGTCCCGGCGTACCACAGCCCCAGCACACAGGCCCGGCCGGCCCCGGCCGACCCCTCCCCACCGCTGGATCCTGGCGGGTCATGTGACCGCGCCCGGCGGCACTGTGGGCGGTGCCTCGCCCCAGCCGGCCGCTCGCTGCTGCACATCAGTGCTGTGTTCACGGCATCTTCCAACTTGCGGGATGAACCAGAGTTTAGCACGGCAGACTTCATCGGCTCCGAAAGCCCGCACACAAAGAAGTCTCGTGCAAGCGCCGCCTTGTTAGACGCTGCAAATCGGGGATACACCTGCTCCACCAGCTGCACGACACGATCGCGATATTTCTCGATACTTTCAGTGCCCTCCAGCACCACTCTCATCAAATCAAGCATATAAGCATCGCGATACGGCTCACTGACACTGGTCAGGAACGCCTTCACACGTACAAAACTCTTACGATCCCCCTCAGGCAGTCTGCGAGAGCCGCACTTCCGACGCCCAGCAAGGCCGGAAATATTCTCGCTTGCACTGCATCGTCCCATCCGTTGGCCACTGCTACAGCTTCAAAATACTCTATATATTCCGCCATTGAGTTTTGCTCACTTTTCGGCTGCGGTGGCACTACAATATCAGCTGCAGCAACACTTAACCTAGTATCAGGCATGATGGTAGCTCAATCGGCGGAGCCGCCCACCCGCTCGTCACCAGATGTAGCGATCGACCGCTTTATTAGCACCGTTCAGCTGACTGGTGGCGCCACGCTGCGGCTGACCACCTACTACAATATATATATACTACGATACATATATATATATATATATATATATATATATATATATATATATATATATATATATATATAAAGGTTCTTCCTATTTCAACTACTGTACAATGTTTAAGGTAAAGGCCGAGCTAGTATTGTTTAGAACTGGTTTAATTTCATGTATACGGAGTGATTCTAAAATTCTGAGGTCAATGTTAGATGAGCTTCTACTTACTACCGTGAATTGATCTAAGGTTATGGGTGTATCACACTCAAAAGAGTGGTCTCTGATTGCCGAAGATGTCTCTGATTGCCGGAGTTGTTAACATTTTTTTAGTTCTTTCTGAAATTCCCTGGTGTTGCCTAACTCTGGAGATCAAACTACGCTGAGTAGACCCAACGTACGACGCTTGGCAAGAAGCGCAACTGTATTTGTACACTACTCCAGAGAGGCAATCTTTCGGAATCAAATCTTTAAACCGAAAAAATGAACCAATAGTGAAGCTGTTTTTTAGCACTATCTTTGGGTCCAGAAAGGGGTAAAACTTTGCTAAAATTGAAGTCAATTCCTTTTGCATGTTCAATGACTGTTTACCGAAATAGGGGAGGACAAAATATTTCACGAGTTTTGGAACACTTAACTTTTAAGGAGGGTTGGCGTACCGTTTGTCAAGGAAACTCTTTATGGCCATATTTACCATGTGAAGAGGGAAGCCATTACTGGAGAAAAACTTTTTTAGAAAATTAAGTTCGCCATCAAAGCTCTTGAAGCTAGAGCTGAGCATGAAGGCACGGAAGATGGCAGACTTAATGATGGACGTTTTTATCACCGAGGGAATAAAACTAAAGAAACTAGTTCCCAGCCCAGTAAAACTCGGCTTTCTAAAGACAGAGGTCTCGAGTTCTTACCTTTTCTTTCAATTCGGATGTCACATTGACCTCAGAATTTTAGAATCACTTCATATACATGAAATTAAACCAGTTCTAAACAATACTAGCTCGCCCTTTACCTTTTATATATATATATATATATATATATATATATATATATATATATATATATATATATATATATATATATATATATATATTCGAGTACTTCGGCAATATTTCTTCTTTTAGACAATGACGATTAAAATTGATAGATCCGTTGTTGATTAGTATCTCTTTTGATCGGTTGAACTCTGCGTGCATTTTGTCGTGTGTTGAGCAGTGGCGGATAGCCCTACGTATGAATAACACAAATACGTAACACAAATACGTATGGATACACAAATCACGAGGTAGACCACGAAATCAAACGCCAACTAGACCGCACAGAAACAGCAAAACCCACTAGTAAGACAACACACCACATCTCCTATAGGAACCACATGAGCGACGCATACAAAACTGACGAGAGAGTTCTACAGGACATGGTACGTCGAAACATAAAATGTTTAAAAGGCGAGCGTCTAGAACTCTACATCTACTACACGACAAAAAAGACACGCAACCTAGTCATGTCCAACAAGCCAGTCCAGGCGGAGCCGTTGAAGTGCACCAATTTAGTATTTAAATTAACATGCCCAATTGTGGGTTGCAGACCTCAAGCAGATTACTACATTGGCGTCACAACAACGACTCTGTCTCGACGGCTCACTATGCATCTACAACACGGAGCAATCAAACAACACATGAATGATGAACACAACACTGAGCTAACACGCAAAATACTAGTCCAGAACACATGCATTATCACATCCACAGACGACACACGCAAACTAGCTGTTCTCGAGGCACTCCACATACCCGAACATAAGCCATCACTAAACATGCAGATTAACACGCACCAAGCACTCACATTGTGGGGGGGTTAAATTGATAGTACCGCAATGTATTTGATAATTGATATTGCAGGAAATGTATACTGTGATTTTTATTGTATTTATGCATCCTCAGTGTTAATTGTGTTGTTAATCTGCTTAAAATGCTTCATGTATAGCTGAGTAAAACATAGTCTCTTGTATCAAATGTCCGATTTAAAAATGACTTGTCCCTATTTAGTAAATGATTGTTTCAAGCATTCTTTTTGTATAATTCCATTGTGACTTGTTAACGTTTGCCATTGCCTCATGGAAGTGTCCTAGTTTTTTAGCTCATTCTAATCAATCTAATTTTCAAATATATATATATATATATATATATATATATATATATATATATATATATATATATATATATATATATATATATATATATATATATATATATATATATATGAACTGTGAGCAGCGACATACAGTCCTTGAAAATAATTGTTTGAATACAGTAGAAACTAGTCGGAATTGTATGGATTTTGGATCATTGATTAAAGAAACAAACACCGCCTGATATAAGACTCCTGATACGAAAAGTAGAAAAACATCAAAAGAAGCTCTGAAAATGTGATTCATCTATCAATTTTAATCGTCATTGTCTAAAAGAATATATATATATATATATATATATATATATATATATATATATATATATAAATATATATATATATATATATATATATATATAATATTATTATTATATTACAATATATAAAATACTAAGAAAATTCAAACACAGAGAAAATAGCTCTTTCAGTCCATCCAGATTAGTATGCAATCTCAATCGTACAGTCCCCCGAGGAAAGACATGCTGAGACATGGCTTGACAGCTAGAACCTGACACCGTTCTTGCAGCTACGACTGAATCTGCACCCCACCAGGTCAGCTGAGAAACTACCGCACAACTGTGAGGCGTCACACCCAACCACGTGATTGTGAGTCACTTATTAAGTAGCAGCACTTCTAGATTGTATGGTGCATATTTTACCATTTGGACGGGTTGAATATCTAGCTACCCAGCTGAAACCCACCCATACTTTCCTCAAGGCCTGCACGGCGTTCCCCCGTGATGACTCCATACGTGTGACTCATGCACAGAGATGATGGTGTTAACCTATTTTATGATGCTTGGTCTCTGCGTAAGTTTGTTTGCATTCTTCTGTAGGCAATGTTTACAAATGCCTATCTGAAAGCTCCAAAAATTAGCACAAAAAACGCTTTAAATGCGACAAAATATGTTTCCCGACCAATCAACGTAAATAATTGCAACAATAAATTATTTTTTCAAAAGTTGTAGTCATCTTTATCACCTATCACTCGGCGCATCTGTGCTAGCACTTTCTATGAAACCAAATTTTTCAAATGGTTCTAGCATGGGGGCTGAACAGGCAATGACTGTTAGACCAAAACTATCAGTATGATAAAACCAATGAAGCTTTCATATTTTACACTTGAAACAGCATCCATCCACTCCGGAATCATCATCAGCAACAGTAGAGCGACCAGCACCAGAGATATTACCAATACCAGCAATAGACCGGCACCAACACCAGCACTAGCACAGCACCGGTGTGAGCGCCAGCACTGGCTCTGGAACTAACACAAGCACCAATACCAGTAAACCAGATTCAGCACCAGGACATCGGAACCAGCAAGGGCACTAGTAATTGCGCCACCACCAGCATGCATTAAACAAATTAGCACGGCTGAAAAAATAGCACGGACGGCGTCCGCAGCTTTTTGCATCTGGTGCGTTCCAGCATAGATTGACCAGGTCCCTACACAGCATAGTCTCGGATTTCGTTCCAATTTCGTCTATTGGCTTGTCCGGAGCGTGGAATCCTGATCTGAGATTATTTATTTTCTCAGACGTATGGTTTCGGAGTTATAACTGGAAGAAAATCGTGAAAATCGACGACTTCGTCAAAACATGGTGATATACAACGATTATTTCCAGCCTTAAATTTCATTTCTTAGCTTCAAACGACACGGGATTAGATTAAGCATGTAACAGAGAAGTTTAAAGAATCTCGTTTTTTATTCGAAAATTTCAAATTTTTTAAAATATTTTGACAACTTTTTCCAACAATTTTTTCAAAGTGTGGCCAGTAATTCACGTTAGAGGTGTTCGAGGAAAAATGCGCATTTGCATCTCCTCTGTTTAGTAAAGCCAATAATTGTTTGCGTTCTTTACTTTATCAATGTGTAATTAGCCATAGAATGACGCCATGCGCGCAAAAATCGGCCGCCCGCGCGCCCGGCCGTCGTCGGCGCGGCCGCCGGTGCGTGGGCACGGGCAGTAGATTGACTCGAGAGCGTATAAACTCTTACAATCGTGATTAGATGTGGGAAATAAAAGCAGAAGAACACGTGTTCATCAAGAGGGTTGAATCAATGCAATTTTAATTCCGTTAAGGGTGTACGACTTGCCATATCTTAAAGTTGCCCACAAAATCGATTACGGATTTGAGTCATACATCTGGATTTTGAAAATGAAGAGACGTATGCATTTGTGCAAGCTTGGTCTGTTTTGCGTGTTGAAACGGCATCTTATCCAACACGGATGAACCCTGGCCGCAGTTGTGCGGCCTCCACCCCGGTTCGTGCGTCTGTGCCTTTATGACACGCGCGAGGTGTCAGATGTCCAGTGCGCAGCTCTTGAAGCTGGGAGCACATCCTCCACAGTTAGTATGACATTGTTACTGGGGCAGTTGGGTGTCAAATGGAGATAAAGCATGGCTTCAAGGTGGCTACTTCGTTTCGTACGCCAGTTTTCTGCTGTTGGTGTTGGTGTTCAAACTTTTGTGCGACGTAGGAGTGGTAGAATGCCACGGGATAAGAGGACTTATTGTGCTGACTAGAGGATTTACTTTTTCTAGATTCCTGGTCCCGGCGCCAGTCCCGGCGCCGGCAGGCCTCGACTGGTCCCGGCAAGAGCCAACGTGGTCCTTGCATTGGTCCCGGCAAAAAAGTCGGGTTAATAGGAACAAATTGCAGCCGTGTCTTATACATCTCAATCAATGACTTCGATTTTCTATTTCAGCCATGAATTATGTGTAATTGTATTATTTTATTTCATTTTCGTATGGAGCTTATTACAACTAAATTAGGGCTTGTATTGCCCGTGCCGTTAACCCATCCAAGACCCCCTGGATCGAGAAGAGATTTGCAGCTCTGATCATGGAATATCACTTTTTCGGCCCTCACGCCCCCCCCGTGGCGTCATTTATGAACAGTCCCATATAGCCTTAAGTAAGACAATATGTGTGTGCGTAGTTAGCCATATTAGGATATATATTCGTCAAATGCTAAGGGAAAGCTAACTTAATTGGTTAAGGATTAACTTATCTTTTTCTGATATGGGCCCCAAAGGAACACAGGTCCCAGTTAAGCTTATTACGCCCTCCAATCCTCAGAGGTCCCGGCACGGTCCCGGTACAAACCCAGTTGATCCCGGCAAAGTCCCGGCCGAGCCCAGCATCCGGTCCCGGCTCCGGGACACCGGGACCAAAAATAGAACTTCTGGTACTGACCCCGTCGAATATTCTCCGCAAAAGACGCCTACTTACAAGACAGAGTAAATTTAAATTCGGAAAACGTCACAATTGCTCAAAAAGAGCCAGACAGCAGCCGGAGGCAGTAACTGAAGAGCTGCTCGCTGTGGAGACACAATCATCATCGACTGACTCACTGGGCGTTCCAACAGTTCCAGCCGAAGTCGATGTTTCCCATTTATTGCCGCTGCTGGACGGGACTACCGTCAAAACAGATAGGCTTTTGGTCCTACTGATCCTTTGAAGTTGGTTTATTCTTCGCTATGTGCTTTCAATTCCTTATTACCGTTGTGAACCAAAGAAGGTCACTTTCATACCTCAATAGAAATTAAAACTGTTTTTTGGTAAGTTGGTGATAAGTTGATAAGGTGGCCTGTCCCCTCGAATCCGGAAATGTAAAAAACACTGAAGATTATATATTCGGGCACAGCCCATCATCAGAATCGTGTAGAAAATATAAAAATTATCGGTCATAGTGTAGCCAGCAGACTCGTTGATGACTCAAATTTTCTTGAGTCGACTCAACTCTGACTCACAGCTAAATGGCTGACTCCGATTCTGACTCGACTCACTGAGTTGAAAATGGTCTGGCTACAAGCCAGACCTCGAATTGAGCTTCACACAAATGCCTTTTAGAATGGAAAAAATTGGATGTCGTGACAACAACGATCTTGGTACCTCTAACCTAAGAGTAATGCCGACAATACAACAAGACTAGACCAGTATTTGTGTGACAGACTTTTCTATTATTTCAGCCAAACAATAGATTTTCAATAACAATGAAAAATTCGCTGAAGTATCTTAATCGGTTATTTGTATGCTTCTGTTCTTATTATTTATATATATATATATATATATATATTTTGTTTTAGTTGACCGCAGCTAAAATGCTCACAATAATTACTTATTTAGCACTAGTACACGTGATAATAGATCGGTGTAATGACTGCAATCTTTCCCCTTTAATTCAGCATAAGGCTATATCTTACTATAAATGCCTACAAATAATTGAATAATAAAAAATAATTAATAAATCAATTAAAAAACACTTACTATAAATCTTCAAATAATCATTGATAATACTTTTCTGCAGCCAGATGTATACCCATTCGACGCTTAACGTTGGGCCAGAGGTACAGGCTGAGGAAAAGTATTTACCAACGATTGATCACATTAACTAGCTATGAGAGATGTATTTGTTTAGGGGTACATACTATGGGGAAGGGTTGTTAAATAAGTATAATATAAAAATTGATGTTTTTTGCATCCAGACGCATACTCATTCGACGCTTAACGTTGGGCCAGAGGTGCAGGCTGTGAAAAAAGGTTTATGAATTACAAACCGTATTAAGTAATATTACGTAATGGATTGAGTTTAGGGATGAGTTGACCCTGACCACTAAGTACAATCTTAATTAAATAATTCGAGCGAGGCATTTATAGTAAGATATAGCCTTATGCTGAATTAAAGGGGAAAGTTTGCAGTCATTACACCGATCTATTATCACGTGTACTAGTGCTAAATAAATAATTATTGTTAGCATTTTAGCTGCGGTCAACTAATATATATATATATATATATATATATATATAATAAGAACAGAAGCATACAAATAACCGATTAAGATACTTCAGCGAATTTTTCATTGTTATTGAAAAGCTAGTGTTTGGCTGAAATAATAGAAAAGTCTGTCACACAAATACTGGTCTAGTCTTGTTGTATTGTCGGCATTACTTTTAGGTTAGAGGTACCAAGATCGTTGTTGTCACGACATCTAATTTTTTTCATTCTAAAAGGCATTTGTGTGAAGCTCAATTCGAGGTCTGGCTACACTATAACCGATAATTTTTTATATTTTCTACACGATTCTGATGAAGGGCTGTGCCCGAATATATAATCTTCAGGGCTTTTTACATTTCCGGATTCGAGGGGACAGGCCACCTTATCAACTTATCATCATGCTCCTCGCTGCAGCACTTCAAAACTTATCAACTGTTTTTTGGTACATTGATTCATCTTCCTCTGCCTCCTCTGCTGGTAAACCAAACCAAATGCTACTAAATCTAATACACTACTCTCATAACAACGCCCTTTAACTATGAATTCGCTTCCACCCAAGACCTGAATAATATTGATTCCACCTTGCTTCAAAACACAAGCTTTATCACGCGCCCCGCAGGCAGGGGCGAAATTCGCCCCCCTCCTGGTTTTCCCCAGATAGCTCAAGAACGAAGAAACGCAGAGCAACGAAACTTAGAGTACCTTATCCCTGATGAATTATACACATCTGACCAAATTTTTTAGCTAAGGCCATGTCAGGTCAAGGAGCTATTCAAGGTCAAGTGACCCGACCTCAAAACCTAAAATGACGAGTTTGAAGCGGCGCCCAGGGAACATCACCGAACCGATCAGCTTGAAACTTCCACAATATGATAAGGTCATTAGGGTCTACAAATCTGCTATCTCGGAATTTCGATATTGTTGATCTAAGGTGGGGTCAATTGTTTGGTCACCCCGTTATAAGTCTATGGTGAAAAATAGAATGGGCTCATTTCAGTAAATACTGGATAGATAAAGCTGAAAATCCTCAAACCGTCTATTCTTACCACGATCTTGACCATAAAGTTAAGTTTTTGAGCGTCTGACCTCTCAAAGGTCATGTCAGGTCACAGGAGCATAGAGTGATGGTTTTGCCAATAACTTCTCACTGAATTGAGATAAAGCTCCCATTTTGCTTGCATTGTGCTTATATTGTCACGGGGAGTCGATTGATATGCAACATGACCATACCAAATCACTCTGTAACCCTGACCTAGCTCGAGGTCAGGTCATTTTCACTATTTGACCTAGCAATGTCATATTATACATCATTAGATTCGCCGCGATGAGAGGAATCCAATGATGCATAACGATTTGCTCTAGCTCCCCTGAAGGCAAATCTACACTGAGAAACGTACACTGCTCTGCTGTAAGCCTATGGAACCTTCTTTGACCTATGCTAACCTCAATATTGACCTGACATAAAACTTATTCGTATAAAATATCTTCGTCTTGTCAAGAGCTTTCGAACACCGCCCGTAATGTTCCTTTAGCTTTCGTGGGAAATGAGATACGGGAGGGGGCGAAAAACGCCCCCCAGGGGGTGCGTCATACCAGGGACCCCAGCGAGGCGCGTGTTATAACCTATGCTGTTTACGTTGTTTACTCTTAATGAAGTTTTACTGAAGCCGAAAACAAAAGATGAAAGAAAAAGGAAGTCTAGAAAATATTTTTGTCAACGGCACACCCTCACTTTATGAAAATTTTCACAATACCATGTGCTTATTTTGTAGATGCATGCTTCCCTAGCAACAAACTTCTAACCCATAGTTTCCGCTGAGCACCACACGCGTGCGTGTCGTCGGTTGGCAGAAGTGCCAGTCGGCTATCGGTGGGGCGCGCCGGGCGACCGATTTTCGCGCGCATGGCGTCACTCTTTGGCTGATTAGACATTAATAAATTTAAGAATGCAAAATTTAGTTGATGTTATTAGAAAACACAGAAACAGGGAAACATTTTTTTGCAAAAGGTCTTTTTAAGGTGAATCACTGGCCACATCTAAAAAATATTGTTAAAAAAATTGAATACAAATTTCCAAAACCTGAAAAATATTTGTTTTTGAAAAAAACAAATTCTCAGAGTTAGATAATATAATTTTAAATACAATCACGTTTTAAATAAGCATCAATAACGAAGGACTACACAGAAAATAATGATTGCATGCCACCATGTTTTGCTAAAAACACGGATTTTCACGACTTTCAGCAAGCTGTAACTCCGAAACCCTTATTTTGAATAAAGAACTATTCTCAAATCTGAATTCTACGCCTCTGATAACCGTGTGTACGAAGTTAGAGCGAAATCTGAGGCTATGCTATGTACAGTCCAGGTGGTTCCTGGTCGATTTGTCCTGGAACGCCCCATCTCTGCAAATTGTCCCTACATGATCTGTTCACCAACGGATAGAACCATGGGGTAATGAACTGTTTCAAGGTCAGTGCCCGGCGAAGAAATACGTGCAGTGACTGAGTGCACCAGTTCTCTGCTGTGGCGGATACAAGGGGGGCTAGGGGCTCAGCCCCCCCCCCAATGCCACGAGTGCCTGTAGTTAATGAATAGCAGAAAGCGTTTCCGAGGCAATGGCGGGATAGGCTCGAGTCCCCTAGCCCCCCCGTGAAATGAAGTCCTAGATCCGCCACTGGTTCTCTGGCTAACATGTTCTGCAAACCGGCAGGCCTACGAGTCACGTATGACTTATCAAGGCCGGTGGGCAGTCGCGTGCTCAAGTTGGAGATCCTCTGCACAGCATGTGAGATTCCGCGACTTCAGCCGGTCACCAAAGAGGGCATTTATCGGATCGCCGCGCCAAACTACTTAATCAGGGGAGGAGACGGCTACTCGGTCATCAAGAATAATCACCTGAATGTTTCGAGCATTGGTGAGAGAACGCATCGAGGGCCATGTGGCGCATAGTGAAATGACACATTCAATTAGGTTGCCTTAACAGATTCTCCTTCCAAATTTATGAGTTAGAATTGAACGGTGACTCGGACGGCTGTGGGTCCTCCGCCGTCTTGCTTCGTCGCTGTGTTTCTAAAAACCTTGAGCAGATCCCAGTAGCAACAAGACACCTGTATCTCGCCGTCTGACAGTTTTTCAGTACTAGAGCTTATGTTTATCGCCACCAGGCGTTGAATTCGGGTGACTACACTTGGACACATAGTGACTGATTGGCATTTGCAAAGGAATTTAGTTTCTTCCAGTATACCTCAAGTGCGTGTCTTCCATTACTCAGATAATTCGATATCAAAAGGACGATTATTTCTGACCTTTAACCCTAGCCTCAGTGGAGGGATGTTTAAACACCCCCATCGGGATTTTTTTCGCCGGCAAGAAAAAACGGTGGTGCAAAGCGCCGTCCTTGTTGGCACACCTTATCCTTGATAAATTCCGCAACTTTCCCCAAAATTTTAAGGTTGGGTCATCTAAGGTCAGGTAACCAGTGCAGGTCAAGTGACCTAACCTCCAAAACTGTTTAAGGTGGCATAAGTAGGAAATGGGTGAACCTATCGAATTCAAACTTATACCACATAATGGGCCTACCGGGTGCTACAACATATACTCCGGGATTTTTCATATCGATGGCCTAAGGTCAAGTAGGAACCATGACCTCTCCATTGGAAATATATGGAGAAAAACAGGAAATGGGCTGTATTTGTGTAGATACAGCTGAGAATACCTTCGTATTCTCCAAATCGTAGTATCCTGTGCCCCTTTCCAGGTTCATGCTGCAATTTTTGACCTGTGAACTCTGAGAGGTCATCTGGGGCTATTTAAGCAGTTTTCAGACTTGGTTAGTAGCTTTGCAGGAAATGATGATAAAGCTTATATTTTGATATCATTACGTTTGGATTGCTATTGCGAATCGATTGATATGCATTTTGACTTGCTAGGTTGAAAAGTGACCTTGACCTGACCTGAGGTCAGGTCATTTTTTACCTAGTATAGTCATATTATACATCGTTGGATTCGCCGTGACAAGAGGAAGCGAATGGTACCTAAAAACGGTTCTAACTAAAGTCTGTCAGACGTTAGAGCCCAAAAACACTACCCTAACATGCAACCTCCTTTGATGTGTCATGACCTCAATATTGACCTGAGCCAAAAAGTGACCGATGTAGTTTCTTCATGAATTTGAATGAGCTATCCAACAGCTTCGCGTTTTTTGCTATTCCGCATAAGAGCCGAGATCGAGGGGGGGTGTTTGAAACCCCCTTCCCCCACCAGGGCGACGGTAGCTCGGAGGCCCACCCGGGCGGGTGTTAATAGGGTGTCTGTGCTTTCCAACGGCACAGCGTAGGCATTTTCAAGGAAATGCGTACGCCGAGGGCATTCCCCGCTCTCGAGGCTGTGTCTAACCCGCTGCTGTTGGTGGTGCCTTCAGCTGCACTGGATGTGGACGTGCTCCGCGCCCAGATCATGCGAATGTCTCCAGTCATCACCGGAGTGGAAGGCCGCATCGTGCTTCAAAAGCAGTCGCAGAATTTGGATAGCAAAGCTTCACCCTCCTCTTCCTCTGCCACCGCCAAGGGGCTCAGCTGGCAGATCTCTTCTATAGTGGCAGCTACGACCGGCTTGTTGTCCGCTAAAGCAAGCGAAACTTAAACACCTCCAACTTCGCTGGATAGAGGAAGCTTGGACGAGCTAGCTTGTTTAATGCGGACTTTATGTTACGATAGGTCTCTCATGGAAGTTTTAGGTTCAGAATTGCGTTTTTTCTTCCAATTCGTGAACTGCAGTGGAAAGAAGTTGCGAGAGATTGATAGAGTACAAGGGTTTCACTGAACATGATCACGGAAATATACCGCAGCTTGTATGTAGCGCGTATATGGGGCTGCAAAAGACAGCTATGGGTACCATCCCTAGACTTTGTTCTGGATCAGAAATTTCATCGGTACACCAACACAATGAACGATAGATACATGTGACCAAAATGTGATAGGGTGCGGGCATTACTTGTGTATTTGGGTGATTAAAAAGTGTAATGACTCATCATAAAACGTGCTAATGGGGGAATGCAGGCTTTGGTAGAGGAACAACATGCGCACTAACTTGTTTGGTGGTTTTAATCCTTATACACAATGACTCACCGAGGTTCTGGAATGTCTAAATGCACTTTTTACTCAAATATAACTGAATTTTAAAAAGAGGATTTGAGTCTAGGAGAAATTACCAGAATGTAAGACACCTTGTTCGATGCTCAGAATTACTACAACTGTTAAAAAAGAAAACAGAATACTGGGGTTCGATGATCGTCAATCTAGGCATAGGTAGCCATCACTTAATTTAATCATAATCATAATATAATGACTTAATCATATTATAATCACTTCATTTAGGCATAACTTTTAAATGACGGTCTCCCTTGTTTGCATGAAACGCATGGCATATATATTATATTATATTCACTCTTCGGCACTATTTCACTGAGTGAATTTATATAAATGCATTTACGACACCCTCCCCCTCGCCCCAACCCACCCGATTCTACGAAACGCTTCACCGAGTTGATTTCCCACTATAAAGTTGCCGCATTCACTAATTGTCACGAAATTTTCGGAGAGAGGGCTCGACATATGTGTATACCAAGTTTTGCTAATGCGACACTTTTTCGTTCTTCCGATTTGATTATTTCGTGACAAATATTGGAGAAAACAAATTTTCATTTACGAGTTGCTTCAAAGAGACGTATCTTTAAGGTAAGCACGATTGTCGGCCATTCCCTCGCCATTTTCACATACTTTCCTTTCTATCACTGTTGATGATCCATCTGAAAGGGCTAATTTTCAACTGCGGTGAATGTGAGTTTAAGACATTTCTATTATTCATTTGTAATATTCAGATCAATCATTTTACAGAATAAGTACTTTTGCACAGCTCAATGCCAAAGCCTTTGGAAATTTAGCCCCACCCGTGATTCTGGAAGTCTGAGCAAGCACCTTTTTAGTTTGACAATGGCCCTTGCAGAGTTAAGAAGAGGTCAAGGGTTCACCATCTACGGGGATATCAATTGTGAAATGATTAATGATAAAATCATATAGACATGTCACATACTGGGGAAACGCACTAATTCTGCAGCGAAAAATATCAGCTCATAAAAAGGGTAAACTCTGGTTACCAAAAACCCATGGGCTGCACCTTTCCTTTTACTGTAATCATTAAAAAAATAAAAACAGTGTGCAGCATTTCCACTTTATTAACAGAGTGGGGCTCTACAGCAGGTTGACTGGCAGCAAGTGGGCAATGGAATCGGGTCGAATGTGAATATGTCACTTATGCAAAGAACGACATTACACCAATACATATGCCAGGGTTAAACGACATTTTTCTCTTCACACAAAACGTCGCCATACAGGACAATGGGTTGAAGCAAGCTAAACATATCAGCTTATGTACCCCGCACCCCGGAAGGGGATGCAACGACAGCGCCGGGCTGAAATGACGAGCTCTGACGCCTTTTCAGCCCGCGCCGATGGTCTTATTCTACCATACATCCGTTCGAATTGATTACACGGAAACTTTTCCGGTTACCATTTTTCGCATATATTCCACAATATGAATTCAGGATTTAAAATACTGATTCATTCATGATTTAGGTACTCGTACACCACTTATGCCTTAGCATATTCTACTATAGAGAGCACTAACAATCTGAAGGAGCTTAGTATTTACTGCGTCGTAGTGCGCGTTAAAGGGAATGTGGCACCTTTACAACGTGATTTTAACTGAGATCGCCAAGTTATAGAAGATTATTGCCACGGGGAGTCGATTGACAGGCAACATGGCCATACTAGGCCACCCTGTGACCCTGGCCTAGCTCGATGTCAGGTCATTTTTACCATTTGATCTAGCAAGGTCATATTATACATCATTCGATTTCCCACAACGAGAGGAATCCAATTATGCATAAATATTTGCTCTAGCTCCGCTGAGTAAAACTCTAGGGGGAATGTAAACTGCCCTGTTGTAAGCCTATGAAACCTTCTTTGAGCTATGCTGACCTCAATATTTACCTGACATAGAAATACTTCCTATAATTTCGCTTTGTCTCGTCCAGAGCTTTCAAACGCAGTCCATAATTTTTCTTCAATTTTCCTGGGAAATGAGACACGGAGGGGGGCGAAATACGCCCCACCCCAGCGGGGCGCGTCATGCCAGGGACCCCAGCGGAGTGCGTGTTAAAGCGACGTTCTTTAGATTGATTGACGCAAAAACCGCACTGAACGTTTTTTTTTTTGCTTGCCTACATGTTTGGGGCTCTTTTGGCAGAATTTCAGGGGCCCTTTTGGCCGCCCCCCTGAGCGAAATCCTGGCTACGCTCCTGCCTGTATTCGTGTGCACCCAGAGTGACAACTGGATCCACATCTAGACACGAGCCTATTGATTAATTAAACCTTTACAAAACATGGTGAAAAATTAATGAAACTGATGACTTTATCAAAGATATCATAACTCACTCGTTAAAATGTAAATCGCCCCGAAATAATTTACATTATCTGCACACACAGCCTTGCTTGTGGCCTAGACATGCCTGAAGTTATCTCACTGATCGGCTTTACCCATTTAACGCGCGTAAAATTTCTGCGGCAAAGAAGTCGCGCGTTAGAGCCAATTCATCATACCGGAAGTTCGAAAATGATAATGCGAACGCATTCTCGGTTTTTTCAACCTGATTATCTGAATCCGGTTTATCATCACGATCGTCGCTTTATGACCCTTCAGATGCAGCGTTCCATATAAAAATTTGATAGAATCAAGAAACTCATAGGTTTGTATTTATTCTCCAAGCCAGTAATATAACAGTGATATTACTAAATTGTACACAGTTTTCCGATGTGTTTGAAAAGATCTGATGTTCTCTTGGGGGTTACTCGGACTTCTCTATCGATTCAGTGTTATTGGGGAGGCCCGGTGAAGACGAACTGAACCTAATCACGATTTTTTTCAATTAACGAGGAAACTTGTCAGACTACTTCTTAAAGTTCAAAAATAATTTCTGAAAGGTCTAGGTCTGCGCTCCTCATCCACCACCACCTGACAGCGGCCTAGTGACTTCACTCTCCGTGCCGAGGGCAAACGATTTAAACGATGATAATGCACATGCTATTCCAGTCTATAACTAATAGGTAGTGAAGCTAAAGCGGCAAAAACGAAGCAACGTCCGTATTTTGTTATTGTTCTTCCTACAGCGCACAGCGCTGGCGTGGCTTACGTCCCTTGCTTTTATTCGTCTTCCATAAGACTGGGTTGTAGAAAATAGTGGAGTGTTACATAGGCGTAGGAGCCCGGGGGGCAGGGGGCCACTGCCCCCTCCTCACTTTTCTGTGGTGGGCCCCCGCAACGGAGATAAAAGTATCGGCACCTGTAATATCAAACAAGAAATTCCAACTAGTCCCATAGCTTGCTTGGGAAGCCTCTTAAACTTACCGGTGCCCCTAAACTGATCTGAGGTCCTACGAGTCGATTTTAGAACCCCTTTGCTGTTCAGGGCCCTGAACTGGCATCTGATTCCATATGAGCTAATCTGGTTCCCCTTGAGCTGAACAGAGCGCCCCTGAGATGGTTGGGTAGCATAAATTTATATAGGATCCCTAGGCTGAGCCAGGAGCCGTGAGCTTGAACGGGGCCCCTTGAGATGGCCAGAGACCCTAAATCCGCCTACCAGGGGGCTCCTGAGCTGCGCAGGGACTGTAAAGCTAATCTTGGCCCCTAAGCTAGTTTTCGCCCCCTGTGCTGCATGGAAGGCCCTGAGCTAATCTGGGGCCTCTGCAAGTGCACAGTAATAGAGCCCCTGAGCCGAACCGAGCCCTTAAGCTAATCTGGTCATCTGAACTAATCTGGGCCCCATGTGTTGAACTGAGGGCCCCTGAGATGGTCTGGGACCTCATAAAATGATTTACAGCTACTAAACTTGGAGCCGTGAGCTAGAATGGGCCCCTTGAGCTATTCTGAGACACTACATCAGCCGACTCACTGTAAAAAAGTTGAGCACTACCATATGCTAAATGCGTGCTATAGCATACATTTAGCAGCATAAATAGGGAGCTGAAGAGCCAGATGGTGCTTGCATGCAACATCCGCGGCTTTATTTTTACGAATTAGCTTCTCGGATTTAATTATGTGCTAGTGTGTTGCTGTTTTTCAGCACCTGGTTACCCACAAGGTATGTTTTTCTAGCATCTTTCCGATTTCCGTGAAAAAACGCGCGCAAGCGAGTGCGCGCGCGAGCATTTCTGGCTTGATTAGTCTTAAAGTGCTATGTCTGAGCATCTTAACCCTCGCCCCACCGGGGGCCATCGATGGCCCCCCCTAAGGTTTTTCCGGGATAGCAGAAAAACGACGAGGCGCAGCGCCGCGGTTGAGGGCTCTACCTCTCACCCCATCATTTTCCCATCATCCCTGAAATTTTTTACCCCGGGTCACCCAAGGTCAGGTCACCAGACGAGGTAAACCAAGGTCACCTCACTTCAACTTTAGAGCTCTGTAAGAGCTACATTTCGAAGTCGATCGATTTGAAACTTCCTACTCTTAATGGCCCCTCCAGGGTCTACAAGGTGTATATCCGGGATTTTTCGATTTCGCGCCCTGAGGTCAGGTCACGAGGTGACCTCTCCCATTGAAAAAGCATGGGGAAAAGCTGTCTTATGATCTAAAAGTCACAAAAACGATTGAAAATGCTCAGCTTTATCAGAAAAGCGTTCTTGGACACCCTTTCACGGATTCCAGGGGCCATATTTGCCATTTGACCTCTTCAAGGTCATCCAAGGTTATCCTGCCTAAAGTATCAGAATGGTTCAAAGCAAATCGTCTATCATTAAACGCGTCTAAATCACATTATCAACTTTACTCTGGGTGTGCATTGGAAAATCTTGATGTGACTTTGAACAGTGTACAAATCTCAAGCGCGAAAAATATACGTTATCTAAGAATAAATATTGACGACAAATTAAAATGGGACTCTCATATTTCAAATTTATCCACAGTTATAAGTAGGAATCTCGGCATAATGAGCAGAGCTAAATTCTTTATGTCAACACGTGAATTGCTTTGTCTTTACAATGCCTTAATCTTGCCCCATTTAAATTATTGCGCGCTTGTCTGGGGTAGTAATTATGAATCCAGACTAGACAAAATCATTAAATTTCAAAAACGAGCAGTTAGAATTATAACGAAGAAACCCTTTTACTATCCAACGAATGAACTATTTCTTGAGCTAAAAATTCTGAAGTTTCCAGAACTAGTATCGGAACAAAAAATAGTTATTCTATCAAATGTGTTGAATGGTACGATACCAACTGTGATGTCTTCAATGTTTCAACTCCACCGAGCAAATAACACTAGACTAGTACAACATTTTGAAGTACCTTTAGCCACCGCAAATTACAGAAAATTTTCTATTACATGTTCTGCACCAGAAATTTGGAATAAAACTTTATGTGCCAAATTTAGGACTACGGAAGATGTACCCCTAAACAAAAACACACTAAAAAAACATGTAAGGGATATCTTCCTTGCCAAATATAGAACAAATAATTAGTAACCAACGTGACCATGGCCGTGAAATTTATAGTGGGGGAAGACATGTGAACCTTGGTAATGGGGCTGCACATGGAAGACTGTAATTGTGTCCCAATAAATGCTTCCTAGTGTATGTGTGGGTTTGTGCGTGTTGCATGGACGTTGTGCGTGTGTGCGTGTACGTGTGGGTGTGCGTGTGCGTGTGAGTGTGAGTGTGTGTGTGTGTGTGTGTGTGTGTGTGTGTGTGTGTGTGTGTGTGTGTGTGTGTGTGTGTGTGTGTGTGTGTGTGTGTGTGTGTGTGTGTGGGTGCGTGCGTGCGTGCGTGCGTGCGTGCGTGTGTCTGACTCCCTGCTGCGCTTGCTTGCTAGTTTGCCTGCTTGCTTGCTTGCTTGCCTATGCCTGCATGTCTGCCCTAATTTGCTTACTGTCTTCCGAGTTCTCTGGCGAATGTTACTAGGCCTCTATCTTTTCGCCAGAATCTCGGAGGGGCTAACACGAATCTCCAGTTTTGGGTAGTCCCGTTTGGAAAAAGACTAACAATCTAACCGGTAATGGGCTAAATTATTGTGCATTTAACCTAAATAGACCTGTATTCCTGCTCCCTGTATATTTACAGGGAGCTACTACTGTCAGTTTTTACTAACAGTATTGATATTTATTATGCTTTCTTTAAATTACTTTCTTTTTCCTAGCAGGGCGTGCCGCGACTTGTAATATTTTATGTTCTGGTGGTGTTAACGTAAGGGTACTGTTGTCGTTGGGATCGCGGAGGGGGCACGCCTGGCTACCCGATTAAATGGGTGGCGGACCTTTTCTAGCAATAGAATTGCATAAAAAAAGAGTGGATTTGCTGTTTAACTTTGTGGGTCTGTGAAAATGGTAACACACTCAAAGTTTATTTCCGAAGGTCCGGCCCAAGCACTGCTTCATTGCTATCTTCGCCGATTTAAGGAGGCACCTCAATGGTGGTGCCCCCTGGTGCGTCCAAGGGGGCCAGGGCACCGTGACCCCCTCCCGTTCCGCCGCCTATGCTTCCAGTGCTTGATTGCGCTCAACCTGATCCAGCAGTACCTAACGCAGGACAATATTTGAGCCCGAAGAGCTGGAACGTCACACAAATTTTAATGAAGGGAACGAGGCATTTTGATACAAATGATACCAATATGAAATGTCCTTACCTCATTATCCTCGTAGATATCCTGGTACAAATCCACCATTCACTTATCACGTCTTCGAACTACGACCGTGCTCACAGTAATAGAAACACCAAACAAAACAAAAAAAACACTAGAGAATACTGGTCTTGCATTCCGGAAATGTATTAGTCTGATGTCTCGTGCTGCTCGTCTCGTGCTGCTCGTGCGCCTTGAATAGTTTTATCCGGAAGCACCTCCCGCTCCGCCAACTCAGATTTTACCTTTGTATGTTTTTATCCGAAAACGTATTATGACGGTCGAAAATGATGATCGACAGTCGGATTAATGTATTAAAAAATGCGCATGTGTGAGCTTGGGCGCCAAAACAAAGATAATATTAGGATGTCATCTTTTTATATGAGGTGGTTGCTGACATCGTTTCAAATTCGGGTACCATCAATAATTTTCAGATATCCACGGGGCTGATCCAGGGGGCATGTGGCACGTTGCCTGCTATCCCCACCGAGCCTCAACGCCCCCTGAAACGTCGTTTCCCACGCCCCCTCCCTCCCAGGGTGTAGGTACATATCAGTGCCCCAACGATAAGATTCCCCCTGATTATTTTCGCCGCTCATGACATCACATGACAGCGGGGTACAGCTGTCAGAAATCTTGGATCCGCCTATATCGCAATTAAGAGCGATGTTTAGTGATTAGTCTTTTATATTGTTTGTACATTAGCTGAAGCAATGAAACCACACCATTAAAATCTCAGATTTTGGCACCCACAAATGAAGTTCATAAGCCCATATGACCACAATGACAAAATTGTCGAAGGCACCGCGCGACGAAATCAGTGTTTCTTTTCCTTGAGCCAAATCACTGCTAGTATTGGGTTAGTGAACACCGTACCGAATGCAGAGGATCGGATCCCACGATGCTAGTACCATTTCATGCCGCTAGGGTGACTGCCGCACAAGGGAGAACGCGGGGTTCTCTGCGTGATGAGGCAGTGTGATGAGCGCGCGGTTCGCGTGAGGGTGGAAGCTGTTGAGTGCACCGTTGTGGCGTAGGTCTTTGTGGGTCGGTTGTGCAAGGGCTGCAGGACGAATATTATCTTACGTCCTGAGGTTCAGTTTTTGGCAGGCTATTTTTCAAGAAATGAGCGCTCGAGTGTTGTATCAATGAGCTGATAGCCGTTAAAACACGCACTTTGTCGCTCACTGCAGCCATGGCGATCACTTCGCTTTCTGCTGAAACCCTGGACAGTCACATATTGACCCTAATCGACAAATTGGACCACGTGCAGGGCGATCTGAGTGTCCCGCCAGTGCGGCTGCCCATGCACGTGGAAGTGCGGCGCCTCGAATTTTGGCGGGCTATCATTGCGGAATGCATGGCCACATTTTTCTTCGTATTTTTGATCTGTGCTGCAAACGTTCCGTGGAGCACTCACACAGCTTGGACGTCCCAGAGTTTGTACGCCGGAGCATTCACGGCCGGATTCGGGGCCGCGGCACTCACACAGTGTTTCTGGCGTGTGTCCGGCGCCCACATGAACCCAGCCGTTTCACTAGCCCTGGCAGCGACGCGGAAGATATCGGCGCTGCGCTGCCTGCTGTACATGACGGCTCAATGTGGCGGGTCTATTGCCGGCGCTGCTCTACTATACGGGTATGTAACTGTGTTAATGTCGTCACAATTAAACCTAGAGATATTCCTGGATTTCTTTTAAAATAATTTTAATAATAATGATATTTATAATATTTTTTTCAATAATGATAAATCATAAGCCGATCCAGAATTTCCGATTGGAGGAGGCAGGGGGCACATTGTCGGAAGCAGCCGCCCCCAGTGAGGGGATGGGCGCTAAGACCTACCGTGCGGTAGTCAAATCCTATGGCGGGAGGCATCCTGGGGTTTGTGGGAAGCGACCTTTCAGGGGGGTGGGGGCGCCGAGAGTGTGATCATTTCAAGAGGCGCCGTGTTCCGATGGATGGAGAGGAGTAGTGCCTCTCTTTTCCCCTGCCTCCGCCTATGCTAAAAACATGCTTTTGGCCATGACTGGGGTCTTCGGGGCACCGCCAGATTTATCCGCGGTGCTATATTGTTATCGGTATGTACGATTAGGACTCGAGTTTCGTGCCCTTACGTAAACTAAGGTGTACTGACTTGTCTTTATGAAATGAGCGTGTGCTTGGGAGACAAATAAAACCGACTGAAATAGGCGGACCCAGGATTGCCAATGGGGGGGCAAGATACCTTTACTTAAAGGTACGTTCAAGAGGGATTCCTCCACGCCCGAGTGACGTCACACGGGCGTGGAAGAATTCCTTCCTCCCTGGGCCGTGTGTCAAACTGCTAATAATGGCACTGCCCACTTACGAGTTTGTGCGAAAACAGGGTAATCAAATTTATCCCAAACGTAATAAATGAGCATTTCAGCTTCGAATCTGGGCCTCTTTATGCAAATGTTTGGGTATTTAAAAATGTTTTTCCCATGTTATATGCTACGAAGTGTGACGTCACATCCGGTGATCTGCGCTTGCTGTTGGAGGGGGCTGAATGGGGGGCACCTTCCCGGGGGGTGCCACTTTGGACTGGTAAAACCTATCAGGTGGGCTCAAAATCCTATCGGTGGGCGCCGATTTTCGCATCCTGGGGGAGATGGTAAGCGACATTTCAGAGGGCGCCATCGACCTTTCGGGGGTGCTGTGGCCATTCCAAGAGGCGCCGAGGGTCGATGGGGGCACCTGACCCCTTTGCCCCCTGGATCCGCGTATGCTGACTAAATCTTTAGAAATGAAACAGGCCATTCTGGTTTCGGATGGGGGAAGGCCTCGGGATTTTAAAACCTTTTATCTGGTTAGTATCACTGGTGGCGGAACTGAGGGGGGGGCACCGGGCCTGTGGCGGATCTAGCTGGTCGGTTTGGGAGGCGAACCAAAATCGAAAAATTGTGCTAGAATATGACTTGACGGTAAAAATTGGGATATTTGAGGCGAAAAAACAAAACTTCGCGGGGTGAAAACAGGGGCGGACGCAGAACCGGGTTTTGGCGGGGGGCAAACCATAGGCGGATCCAGGGGGGCAAAGGGGGCACCTGCCCCCTTCCCCCGATCGACCCTCGGTGCCCCCTGAAATGGTCACGGTGCCCCCCTGAAAGGTCGATGGCGCCCCCTGAAATGTCGCTTCCTACCCCCCCAGGATGCGAAAATCGGCGCCCACTGATAGGATTTGGCGCCCACCTAATAGGCTTTACCGGTCAAAAGTGGCGCCCCCTGGTCCGGATGGCGCCTCCCCCCAATCGGCAATCCTGGATGGGGCAAACCCATGTCTGCCTCTCCTCCAAGGGGGAGGGGGTGGGACGTGCGATTAGGGTGCTCGACAGACCTAGTATAAGCTACCTCTCCAAGTACATGATCGCTCTCCTGGGGGGAAGGGGGTGGTGGTGGGAGCGAAGATTTTTTGCTCGACAGACTTAGTGTAAACACCTTTTTCAAAAATTTATCCGGCGTTTGGGGGCCAAACGATAGTTTGCCCCCCTCCAGCGCTTTGGGGGGCCATGGCTGGAATGCCCCCCCCGTGTCCCCCAATGGGTGAAAATTATGGGCTCAAGGTACTTTTTTCCTATGCAAGGCTTAATATTTACACTGAACTTAACTGGTTCTGTTTGAAGTTGAGAGTTGAAGCACCAAAGTCTTCCCTATAAACTAAAAAGGAGTCGGGGCGAAAAGCAGGTAGACCGCTTTGGGGGCGACGGTCGGCGACCGTCCGGTTAGGACACCGGGTCCGTGTTTATTGCATTTTCTAAACCGTTTTTTAGTATTTAACCTCATGTCAGTGCAGTCAAAATGTACCCTGTCGTGCATGTGGCTCATCTTGCAAATATGACGGCTATCATTGAATCCGCTGGCGAAAAAGAAGACTTAGAAAACTGGAGAGAAGAAGATTCTTCTGAGAGACAAATCTAAAACAGGTGCGGCAAACTCGACACTTGAATCAAAACTGAGCTCAGTCCCTCCATTTTTATTGGAAGAAAAACGTGACGTCTTTAGCAAGACTCCACCGGCAAAAGATGTTGTATAATACCCCCATCATGAAGCCTCCTTGAAGCTGATTTCTAAAGATAACTTTATTATTGGTATTTATGCATACCTCGTGCATACCGGGCGTAGGTAATTTATTTATCCCGCAATATGTAGAAAAATATCAGGCTACAAGATTATAAGAAGATAATGATAGCTTAATTAACTCATACCCACAAGATGTAGTTACTTGTAAAAAAAAACAGGACCAACAAACTCGCGAATGCATCTCTACTTAGCCGACCAAACCGACCACCGAAAAGATTGGGCCAACGGCCAACGACGATACCTTAGATCGCTCAAGCTGATCAAGGCTGCAATTCGGGTATCCCAGCCCGGGCAACCATCACGAAAACGGTTCCGAAGACAGCCACCTCCGGTCCCGAGAGGGGGCCAGGTGGGACCTGGACGGCGGGGACGGCGCAACGGCGCGAGTCCTCGCCACAACTCGGCTGTCATCCAAACCGGAATCGCCCAATATTCTTCCGGCGATTGGGGCGACTTTAACGAGGCGCCCCCCACATGGATATCCTTATTCGACGGCCGGAACCATCATCATCATCACCGCTTGTGGGGGGCAAAAACATGTTTTGTCCCCATCTTTTCCGTTTGGGGGAATGCCTTTGTCCCCCCCCTCCCTGGATCCGCCCCTGATTGGGGCACGGTGCCCACTTCAATTAAGAAATTTTAACGCTAGCCCTATGGCATTGACTGAAAAGAAATGTGTTAAAAACTCCATGGTGCCCCCCCTTAAATGCGGACGTCGCGCCGTCACTGGTTGGTATGGTTGATATGGTCATTATGGCACCCTCCTGGGCTTCACGGCACCCTCTGAAATCTCGCCTACCTTATGACAAAGCTTTTGTCATTAACCGAGCGCTTCCGGACTTCACTGGTGATGAGGATGATTGGGATATTAGGGCAGGTCAACTGCTTTGGCTGTGTGTGGCCAGTGTTCCCACTGGGCGGTCACAACTACCGTAATATATTGGTGCCCTTTATGACTTCCCCTCTTCCTTTGGAAAATGTAAAAGTTATCAACTGCCACGACTGTAACCTTGTACCTATGTAGAAAAAACAGCTTTTCTGGAAGCATCGAAAGTATACGAAGCGGGTCGACAACGTTTTCGGTGAGGACATTTCTTATTTGATTATAGTTCACACTTATTTAATCATTCTGAAACTGACCCAACATAATTATTATTTATTAAACAAGCCGTTTCAGCTAAGGTATTAATAGTACCTAAGGCCTTAGATAAGTACGTGTCAGGGTAGGGACTTTAATCAGGCTTAGATCCAGTTTTCTCAGAAGCCCACCCGTCCTAAATGCGCTGGCCCATTCTGCGCACGCGTCATTATGTGACCGCGAGATTGCAGGCCAGCCGCCGTCTATCTCCTTTATCTCTCCGCGTAATCGCCCGGCCCGAGTGCCCGGGCGCAGCGACCACCTGCCCCACTTGCGAGGTCAGAAAGCTCGCCCCAGCGACGGGCCCGACGGCGGCAGCCTGTCGCACGGCGTGAGTACACCTTCGCTAGCCTTGGGGCTGCTGTGCGGGCGGGCTCCCGGCGTGCGCAATTATTCAGCGTCCGGTGCCTAGTCGCGGCGTCGCGATGCGCTATTGCGGGCTGCCGACTGCTGCCTGTGCGGCGCGGCGCGGCGGGCGGCCCGGCGCGGCACCTGGCAGGCGGCGGCCGGCGTCGCCTCAGGGGGCAGGTGCGGGACGGCCGGCTCCCACTCCCGTCTCTCACCAACCAGCTGGTACCCGCTTGGCCTCGGCGTGCCCCCGGGTCTGCGGCTGCACGGACTGGGCCAGAGCGGACCGTCCGAGAGCTCAGCTCACCGGATCGCGATTTCTATGAATATGAAGAGTCCAGACTAGGCTTATTGCGCTTGGTGCTGGCAATGCATGATATATGCATACTGCAAGTGTACCAAGGGTTTTCTGGCTCATTTGTAAAACGTCAATTGTCAAATTATAACTTACTTCATTGCTTTTGTTGGCCACTTTATTTTCTCCGGCCTAAATACAGAGCTTACTATCAATAGAAGAAAAGTGACGTTTACGGTTGGTTATTGTTTCCATTGGTCGGTTTAATGGCGTGTACCAGCTGCTGAGTCTATGCGACTTCGGCAACACGCACTTTGTCGGGAGAAATTTTGCCCACTAGATAAAATTCTCGGGAAGCCGCCGAGACTTCAACCCGAAAGATATGGCGCGGAAAGCAGAGGCTGTGCCTCTGAGCCATGATTTCCCGTTGAAGTGCGGAGTACCATAGCATCAGCTTGATTGAATCTGTCTGTGGGGTTTGTGGGATTTCAAATAGACTGGCAAGTACGGGGGTGGATTCAGGGGAGAGGGGTAACCCGGCCATGCTCCCCTAAGCGAATCAGAGGGGCCAACGCCTCTTTTGCTCCTTTCACCCAAAACAAAAGAGTGTTTCATTTGATCGTCAGTAAAAAAACATGTTTAAGCTTCTTTTACGTTTTGGAGAGAAGGGGAGACCAGGCAGTGGCGGATCTAGCCGGTCGGTTGGGGGCAAACCAAAGTCGAAAAGCAAATAAAAATTAATCTGGTCAAAAATTTTGCCACAATATCTTAACGGTAGGTTTTGGGGTACCCAAGTCGAAAAGCAAAACAAAAGAAAAACTCACTGGGTGAAAAATATTGGCACAGGAGGCTTGTTTTTGCTATCCAAGACCCAATGTTTATACTGAAGTTGACTGGTTCAGTTTGAAGTTGAGAGTTCAAGCACAAATATATTGTTTATAAACTAAAAGAAGTCGGGACAAGAAGGAGGTCGACCGCTTGTTGGGGGGGCAAAAAGTTTTGCCCCGAGCTTTTCAGTTTGGGGGCCAAACGCCTCTTTGCCCCCTCCCCTGGAACGGCCACTGAGACCAGGTCTGGTAAAAGCAGTTTCTAGAGTAATTCCCACCGTTGTAAATATGTCATAGACTTTCGAATATTCGAGGCTGTCTTTTAGAACAACGTTATTTTCAGCCCAGTGTGGTATACTTTGTTTTCCTGCACACAGTGGCGGATCCAGGGGGCAAAAAGGCAATTGCCCCCCAAACGGAAAGCTCGGGGCAAAACTATGTTTTGCCCCCAAAACGATCGACCTCCTTTTTCCCCGACTCCTTTTAGCTTGTAAGCAAGATTTTCGTGCTTCAACTCTCAACTTCAAACAGAATTAGTGAAGTTCAGTGTAAATATTGGGGCTTGGACAGGAGAAAAAGTATCTTGAGCCCATATTTTTCACCCCGTGGCGTTTTTTTTTTGTTTTGCTCTTCGTCTCCAGTTCCCAAAATCCTGTCAAAAAGGCATATTGTAGCGCAATTTTGCACCGCGTGACGGTTTTTTTTTGCTTTTCGATCTTGGTTTGCCCCTCCCAAACCAACCGGATAGATCCGCCACTGCCTGCACATTAACATATATGGCAACGGTGATCTTCCAAAAATAACTGTGCAGCTGATGCAAACTACAACGCCTCCGGGGCAAATTGAATCAGCTTTCCAGCAAAGGTTTTAACGTCCAAAATGAAGGTGAAGAGCAGTGGATGGGCGAAGTCTACCATCTTCCTATTCGGTACTTTAACGGCCCGATCTATTCACAAAATATGGTAATTGCACAAGCGCGATGTATGTAAGTTAGTCTCTTCTAATATTTTCCAATGCCTGTCCACATTTTTTAATAATGGATCAATTTTGTAACCTGCCTTAAGAACAATGATCCATTTAGCCCATGAAGAAGCCAAAAAGGTAAGCAATTATTCGGCAGGATCTGAGCAATGCATAAAAAAGACTGCAAACGTTCTATCATGACACAACCAAGTTCAGAATAGCTGCCTGTGTGAATGGCTTTGAACGTGTAATTGAATTTTACTTTCGGCTTGAGAAATTATATTTAGGTGGGTTCCTACTAAATCTAACTCTTCCTCCAGGCCAAGATTTCAACACAGGATAAATTGTTCTTCAGATAGGTTTTACACAGAGGAGCTTCTTCGGAGCCTGTATTCATCGTTGTTTCATGTCTGGTTTTCTAGGTATAGCCATTGATGCCTTCATCTCGTGATGCAACTAGCCTCGGTCTGCCTTACTTTAAACGTGAACTCTACTTGGAACTCTTGGAGCGTGACAGAAATTTTCCTGGGAAAAGAAGAAAAATTCAATGTCTTATCCGCATTTTTAGCGATCGCTTAGGAGTTATATTTGTAAAAATATATTCTCTGTTGCAGGGGCGGACGCAGACCCTAGTTTTGGGGAGGGCTAAACCCATGTCTGCCTCTCCTCCTGAAGGAGGGGTGAGCGAAGATTTTTTTGCTCTACAAGCCTAGTTGAAACACCTTTTTTCAGTGCTCGACAGGCCTGGTATAAGCTACCTCTCCAAGATAGCCTCAGCAGCTGACGTGCCCGAAAACCCCAATCATCATCATCATAATCCAAGTACATGATCGCTCTCGGGGGGGTTGGGGGTGGGGGCGAAGATTTGTTGCTCTTCAGACCTAGTGTAAACAACTTTTTCAAAAATTTCTCCGGCGTTTGGGGGGCAAAATATGTTTGGCCCGCCTCCAGCGCTTTGGGGGGCATGGTCGAAATTCCCCCTGCGTCCGCCACTGCTCTGCTGCGGTTTGATCTGGCCAGCCGGCGTCTCCGCCGCTCAACGCTTGTTTGTTTAGTGTCCTAGGCTGACATGTGTTTGCTCCCCTTCCCTGTGGCGGATCCAGGGGGGGCAAAAAGGCATTCCCCTTCCCAAACAGAAAGAGCTCGGGGCAAAACTATGTTTTTGCCCCCCCGTCTAAAGCTGTCGACCTCCTCAGTTATTTTTACCCAGACTCATTTTTAGTATAGGTATAAGGAAGGTTTTGGTGCTTCAACTCTTAACAGAACCAGTCAACTTCAGTGTAAACATTGGGCCTTGGATAGGAATAACAAGCATCTTGTGGCCACATTTTTCACCCCGCGACGTTTTTTTTGCTCATCGATTTTGGCTTGCTCCCCCAGGCCTACCGACTAGATCCGCCACTGCCCCACCCAACCCAACCAACCGAATGGATCCGCCCCTGGTGGTACCCAATTAGTAGCTTGAAAAAGACCCCTTCCTTATCTTTACAAGTGTTTATCATAACGTGTTTTCACTGACGGAACTTCCTGTAAGGGCCAAAGAATACCAATTACCTGGAATCTGCGAGATCTCTGTTTTGGACATCCCGAACACAGGAGCCCAGAAATAGTTGAAATAACAACAGTTCTTCTGCTCGGCACGAGAACACTATGCAAAAATTGTCTTTTCTACATTTGCATGTTGCGTACAACACTAAGCTGCAGAGTATAATGAAGGCAACGTTTTTATTAGACCTAAGCAAAAGAAGAATTTTATTAGATCATTTCTGAGAATGGTTTTTAAATTCATCAAGCCTTTCCCGTTTCTGAAACATTGCGCTTGATCAAGAGATGTCGCTATAGTGTTAGGCACCTGAGAGCATTGTTGATTCGGCATTTGAGTCGGAATTTGCTGACGAGGCCTGCTGGCGGCTGTATCTGGGACGATCTCGGGGTAAGGACGCCCCCTCCCCTCCCCCCACCGGAGTCTGACACACGATCGCTGTGTAGGGGACACACGACCGCTGTGTGGGGGACCGAGCCAGCGCGCTGTGCGTCCCCTCCACTGGGTGTCGCCTGTCCTAGCTCACGTCTGTGCTGCCACAGCTCGTGAGCTAGCCCGCCGTACCACGGCTACGGTCGCGCTGGCCGAATGGTTCGAAGCTCAAACATCGCTTCATGTTTTTTCACCTCTCGTTTGACTTGTTTGTTGTGTTTCTACTGATAGACATGTTCACGTATTTTGGATAAAAGACGATATAACCGAAAACCCCTTCTTCCTGAAGGTTTGAACTTGGCCTTGCACTCTCTTTTGCTAGGCGGTAGTATAGATTTCTGGGGTGAAAAGGGGCCGCCCTGTTATTTTCGCCCTGCGCCTCGTCCCTGTTTAGAGGAGCGGCGGTCGGTGGTGCGCCTCTGAGGCCCGGTGGCAGACCAGGTGCCCCCAATACCAGAGGTGGCCGACAAAGCGGAGCCGCCCCAGCCCGGTATCCTTTCATCCCCGCCGCTGGGCTTCGCTTCACCCTGCCGCCGTGGCAGACGGGGAAGGCAGGGGCCGCCGTCCTACCCCGCCACTGCGGAATGGCTGTAAATCCTGAAGCGAAAAGTCAACCCGACGCCTCTGCTGGAGATAAGGGCCGAAACTTTAGAATCCCAATGTTCACAATTAGCGCGGATGCGTAAGCAAATCCAGAATGCTCTTTTTACGTTCCAGCCGTGGGAACGGACTTATCGACTCGTGTAACTGGGAGCACCGGCGGATCCAAGGGGGAACAAAGGAGTCCTGGCCCCAACAAAGCCTAAAATATTATCTTTGGCCCCCTCAAAGGACCAAATTTTTATCGTTTGCTGTTAGAAATTGTATGCTTTCGCGATTTTTTCTCGATTTAGCCCCCTCAAACGTTGGTTGGGCCCCTCCAAAAATAGCTCCTGGATCCGCCCATGTCCGGGAGTCCCAAACGCAGACTCCTGGTTGCATGAGTCGACAAGTCGGTTGCCGTGCTCGGTACTTAAGTAGAGCTATTGAAGCTGCTCATGATAACAGTCGCAAAATTGCTGGGCGGACGGGTGAATACCGATCTCGTTGGGGGTTTGGGAGGGCGGGCAATTGCCCGGTTTGGCCTCCCGCCTTGATCCGCCAGTGATTAGTGGTAGTCCAAAACCGAAAAGTTTTTGTTACCATGAGAAGGGTAGTTTCCTGTCAGTGAAGAGATGAAAGCTTTAGCCCTGTTCCAGCTGTCAGCACAGTTTTGTCAGCAGGACCTCTAACCTCTCCTCCAGAAAAGTAACATCAGCGCCATAATCGCCTCTTGTTTGTGCTAAGCAAAGGAAACTCAAACCTTTACACCATTAAAAAATATTAGACTGCCACTTCGTGCACTTAATATTTTTCATCAGCGCAAACAGCAGGCCATCAGCCCGTAAAACCTCTAGAACTAGTTCCCGGGGAGAGGCTACAGTCCTGTGACGTAGGCGCAACGCGGCCCGCTGATTGGTGCTGACAAAGCTCTGCTGACAGCTGGAACAGGGCTTTTATTTGCACTTCGCAGCCCCCCGCCTCTCCACTTTTTGGCCGGTGGAGGCGACACTGTCTGGGGGCTCACCCCTGTTGTGAACCTTCCTTTGTTATTGTCTCGCGAGCACGGAAATGTCGATGAGAAAAATCGGGGGCGTTACCGACGCCTCAGTGGTGGACGGTGCAGGCGCATTTGGCGCCTCACTCGCAGCCTGCGACAGTCTCAAGGGGACGTGTGACAGGGGAGTAAGGGGGCCCGCAGACGAAGCCAGTGGTGGATCTGTGTGGCGACAGACGCCGCCAGGGGGCGAATATGACGCGGGTACGCCGCCAGCTGCCGAGTGGCCGGTACTGATGGCCCATTTCCGGCGGGGAGGAGCAGCAGGGGACGCGCGACAGCGACGCTCCACGTGCTGCACGCGCGGTCAGTCAACACCCTCACGCATGGCTCACGCATTCCTATTGTGTCGCGTGCTGGAGATAAGTTCCGCCGTCGGTGCGCGGATGTAGCTTCTGCCAGAGGGCGTACGTGATTAAGTTTGGCAGGAGCCAGGTGGGCCAGTGTTGGCCCTCGCCTCAATAACATGGGCTATTGGGCTGCTGGGCCCCGTACTGCTGGGAGCGCCAAGGCTTTTGAGGGATATGATATTGGGATGTTTATCTTTAACCTTTTGTTTACGTCCTTGACTCTTGTGTTGGAGACGAAGTCCGGAGCGCCAAGCGCATTGTTTGATTGAATCATCGCGAGGTCTTATGGGTCCATGCGATCATTTGATCCAAATTGACTGCACCGTGGCGTGGAACATTACCGGGAGTCCAAAACCGAAGTTTTTGTTTTCAGAGTGGTAGTTTTTTGTCAATGAAGAAATAAAAGATTCATTTTCAGCATCTCCCTCCCCAATTCTGCCATCTTCTGCCATCTTCTGGTAACTCAGTTGGTAGAGCGCTGGGCCCTGGCCCGCTCAGAAAATTGTGCAGTGACAGTGCTTCTTAGAAAACTTGGGATCTATTCCCCTGAGGCGCTCCGGCGCTCAATATTTACCTGGCGTAGGTCGGCTGGCAACCACTGGCAGATCCAGGAGCAGCTTTTGGAGGGGACCAAACTTTCGTTTTGGGAGGCTAAATTGAGAAAAACCGCAAAAACGGTATTTTTTAAGAAAACCGTCTAAAATTTGGGCTTTTGGGGGACCAAAAGAGACTAATTTAGGTTTCGGAGGGGCCACGACCCCTTTGGCCCCCCTCCCTTGGATCCGCCAGTGCTGGCAACTGACTGATGAGAGGGTGATCTGACCGAGGCGGCCGTCCCTGTGCGTTGTGGAAAGTTAAACTTTGACTTCTAAATTTACCCGTCATTGCGGGAATCGCTCCTTCGGTTGGTGGGGTCAGAGTTTCCGTGACAAGTCCCTTGATGATTTTAGTGAAGCTTTGATCCAAAAGCTGAACCTGTATTAAAGTGGAAAAAATTTAATTAAAAAAGCTACGGGTGTTGAGGAAAACGAAATCCTTCTTTTGCTATACCTAATATTGTTTTTGGTAAATTTCCTGCTGATACTACGTTTTAGAAGAGTGCATGGAATGTTTTACTCCACAAGACAGTCATGACTTGTATGAAATGCTTTATTTCACAGGACAGTTATCTTCTGCATGAAATGTTTTGTCCTACAAGAGTCATTTTCAAGGCAGGTTCAGTGTGGACCTCCTCCATGTCATGAGCCTTTGATCAAAATTGTTTTTTTTATTCCATTGATGACTTTTCTGGCTGGGATGACGTTAAGAGAGCTGATTTTTCTGTGGACCGAGCCGAGAAAAGGCATAACTACAATTAAAGCTCGAACCCGCCAGAGTCGTGCCAAATATCCTAAAACCGGTGTTAAAATTCTCAGTTTGTGAAAAGTGAAAAGCGCTCCCCCAATGTACACAAGTGAGAATTTCATCTGACGTGCATACGTATATAAGCCCCGGATAACGATATCACAATATAACGACTCACAAAGTGCCCAGCACTGGCTCAGCCAAAGATGGTGGTGGCGACGAGAAAAGCCACCGACTCTCGCCAGTCGTCTTGTGGCAGGGACTCGACCAGTTTTGTTATCAAACCGGGCTATAGGCGGTTCCAGGGTTTTTTATTGATGGCGATATCCGGATAAGGGGCAGCCACTTTTGGTTTATAAAATATCCGGTGGGTGCCAGATCCTGTCGTGGGGGCGCTGACAATCGCATCCTGGGGGACGACATTTCTGGGGAGCGTCATCGACCTTTCAGGACAGCGCCGTGACCACTTCAGGGGGCGCCGAGAATCGGCCGGGATGCGCAAGTGCTCCCTTGCCCCCTGGATCCGCCTATGAATCCGGCGCTTGCTTCGCAGGATTGGTCTAATGACCAGCGAATGACACGGCTCGAAGGCCGGGCGGCACGTTACCAGTGTGTAACCTGCCATCGAAGCTCAGAGATCACGTTTCACAAATTTAGTTAGTCAGTAATGCTCCTGAAGGTTGCAACATATGCAATAATCCTCTCGAGTGCTTTCACCAGAACTCGGATGGAAATTTGCTTATCTATGAGCTGGCCGCTAGAGTTGAAGGTCAGTTTGTCAGTCCAGTTTGATCAGTTTCCAGTGTTTAATCAATCCAGTTTGATCAATGGGGATAATCTGGAGGACATGCGTGACCTAGTATTGGAGTATGCTTTCCCAACCATAGTTCCTAAGTTCAAACCCAGTGGGCTCAGAATAAGTGTTATCTGATGCCTGAATTACCACTCGGGAAGGTGATACAGTCGGCGGCGCCCAACGCTGGCGAATACTTTTCGAATGCCTTTTATCAAACGTGACAACTAGTGGCGTGTTACTCCGTTAGCAAAAAAATAGATGCAATAATTTTATACGGAGGCTCTCACACAGCCTGCTATAGCGCACTGCCCCGGAGCGTGTGTTTGTGTCGGCGCCAAACTCGGCCGCCAGCTGGCTCTACCAAAGGCCCGAGCAGCTGGTGTTGTGGCCCGATTGCCAAATCGTCTGTGAGAGGTGAGGCCGGTGGTGTATGTGCCCGGGATCCGGGCGGAGGGGAGCGACCTGGCCACAAAGCGGCGCGCCGACCGCCTTCAATAGCGGACCCGTTTTCACCCGAGCTCCCCTTTTGAGGGACAGATCGGCGGCGTTAGCTCTGAATACAGACGCGGAGGCGCCGAGTCCGGATGGTATGGTAACTGCCCCGGCAGACGGTGGTCTCTGTAGCCGCGATCCCCGTTGCATCACGGTGCAGCAGCATCGGCGTCTCAGATCCAGTCGTAGAGCGAACAGACACCGCCGCTTGAAATCTGACTGCATCATTGCATGGTGCGGGATGGCTATGTGCTCTGCTCACACTGGGACATATGCGGGATGCTGAATATTTTTGTGTTGCCTCATGTCGGCTTAAATAAGTTTGGAATATTGCTTCCACCCATTTTAGACTAAACCAAATTCGACCCTTTTCTGTGCGCCGCGCTGTGCGATCTGCGCTCGCTGTTCGTTAGTATTTGGGTTCGGCCGGCGGCTGGGCTGGCGCGTCTGGCGGACCGCTCCGAGGTGGTTCAGCGGCGACATTCCTGGACGGCAGGTGTCTGCTGCCGCTTATCCTGTCCCCCTCCCCACCGCGTCACCGTCGCCGGCCGCGCCGCAGATAACACCGTGTGGAGGGCACCGCACACTCGCTCTCCCTCAGGTTTGGTTCGAGGGCAACTTACTAAACGTGCTTACCTTGACTTGGCGTGATTGTGGCTTGGCTAGTGAGCTAAACTAGAAATTTGTGGCAAATGCCGACGGCAACAGCATGGCTTATCAGTGAAAGCTCTGCTTGTGGCGTTGTGCCAGCGTACCGGCAGGGGGTCATATCAAGCCCTGCGTCATGGTTATTGCCTATTTTGTAATGCTGTAAGGTAGGAGAAGACGTGTAGATAAATTTATGGTGGCAAATGGTGCAAATCAGTCACCACATAGTTTCACGTCCAGTAATAAGTAGGAATGTTTTTTCTTCGACGCCCGACCGATGCTGGGTGGAGAACTGGGAGGGAGGTGAGGATCAGAGCTGAGGCTGAACGGGGTGGCAGGTGAGGATCAGAGCTGAGAATGAACGCGATGGAAGGCAGAGTTGTGCGTTTCAGAATTTTCTTGAGTCGAATCAACTCAACGCAAGTGCTGAGAGCGATTGACTTAACTCATGATCAAGAGTTCAGTGAGTCGACTCAACTCCGACTCAAGGCTAAATTCATCCGACTCAACTCTGACTCAACTCACGACTCAACTCAACTCAAATTTCTACTCGTTTTCAAAATAAAATAAATAAATGATAAATATATACATATTTCTTTTTTAGTTAAGAAACAAATCAATAAACCAGCAAAAATAAGCTGTTCAGAAAGTCTGACACGAAGTGTAAGATTAATAGAAGCAAAATTAATTAATTGGCATTCAAACATTGGTTAACAATTAGCCAGCAACCATGCATAATTGTTTAATTCTTCCAGACTGTCACTGCCCAAAAAAGCTACCACATGCTGCAATTATTTCTAAAAGGAGCATTGCATATTAAACTAGGTAAATGAAATGGAAAGGAACCTAAAAGGGCTAAGGTTACACCAACACAGGCAAAAATTGAGTCTCCATACTGTCAAAAAAGGTCCAAGCTAAAAAGCATGAAATAAACTGTATTTTTAGGGATGGTATAGGTATTGTTTTTTTCTGTTAAAGAACGATGCTAGGTAATTTTTATAAATTAAACATTGCTATGCCATGAGTTTAATCAAAAGTTAAGCAATAATTACTAGAGTATCTAGTTGCAATTGCTAATTCTAAGAACTACAGCAAACCCTAAGAAAAAGTATACATATATGACAAAGGACAATATAAATGGAAATTCTATCAACGTGTTGGATTTTAATATATTCATATTTTAAACCCAATCCAATTTTTAGCTTGAGAACCTCCAATACAGTACATACCTATCGCTCTTCAAAGTTGGAGCACGATCTCATAGAAAATGTATAATGTATAGCTTTCTAAATAAAACACGGACGCCAGGCGAGGGTTTCTGATCAGACAAAACCAGTGGCTTGAAATAATTCCTCTGATTCTTGCGATAAAGGCGTCTCAACATTTCTGTCCAATCAGTGGTCCAATTTTTTCTATGCTTATAGCAGTATCTGCTTTTAATAGGCAAAATGAAAAGAGCGGCGGCAGACGACGCATTTAGGACAAAAGAAACAATGTAACATGTAGGTATACAAATATTTGCATGGCTTTATGAATTATCACGTGCTGTTTACACTTTTTGCCTTGAGGCTAGTTAAGCTTGAACCTGTACTCGGTTGAATTTGTTCTTCAAAGACAGCAATGGCGCACACACTATTCTCAGACGACGACCACTGACGACAACAATCAGCGACGACGACGCGTGTTGTTGGAGTGGTTGAAGTAAAGAAGTAATCTTAAATATTGAAGATGAGAAGTTTTTGAGAGATTTGAAATGTATTTTGTGATGCGTTCTACCACTTCAAATGTTTAAGACAAGGCCAGTGATAGGAACCTGTTAAATTTTTCGAGTAGATGTATTATTTTTGCCTAGGGATTTCTTCAGACCGGATGGGCCTTTAAAATAAGCAATTGAACCATATAATTATTGATATATTGAAACAAACTGAAACTTTGATTAAACAATTGAAATTCTGGAGGGAAAAGGCATTTAAAGGAGATTAAAGGAGGTTTGCAAAAGGTAGGCAAATTCAAACACTTTTACTTGACATCATGTTTACCTGTTGAGCCAACTTTTTTCGTCAACTCATTTGACTGGCTGTCTTCACAACTCAACTCTACTCATTGACGTGTTGTGAACCGCCTCAACTCAACTCAACTCACTTGTCAAATTTTTTCGACTCAACTCAACTCAGAGTCGAATGAGTCGGGATTTGAGTTAAATTCTGACTCATGAGTCGCACAGCTCTAATGGAAGGTGAGGATCAGAGCTGAGGCTGAACTGGGTGGGATCCTCCTGCGGGATATATTGCCACCCCGACTGGTTCCGTACTCAAAAGATCTTAATGTCGTAGAAGGTAGCCAAAAGAAGTTGCTTTTACTCCTGCGGTAATGTTAGCAGCTGCGGCTAAGTTCTTATTTACCCGAAGTGCCTTATCGGGACAGTTAGGTAAGCACCTCTCCTAGATAATATCGTGTCAGATTCGTACATACAATGTTTCGAAACTCATTCAATGCGGGTGACACTTTTCTGAACCTTCTTTGATAACGAAGTTGAACTTATACGGCTGTCCCCTATTCCGACTTTACTATTTTTCATCGGTGCACTAAACTGTTGTGCTGTCTGGACTAGGGCGTCCGAGGAGAATTCATGCACGTAACTTATTTGATACATTGCAAGGCTATTATCAAAGTTAAGTGTTAGACAAAGGAAGGGTGTAATACAGGACAAAGGCAGCAAGCCTGGTGCTTAGCGCTTCACGCACCTTTTCCGTGTCTCAAAGCCTCATTTTTTCGTAAACGAATTCTTAAAGGGTCAGTAGGAATCGAGAGTGGACCGGGAAGTCCCATCATCGGTCTGGCTTGAGGCTTATGCCCTTAACGCTGCTGCGGCTCTATTCTACGCGTAAGCATCCCGCTGGCGCCCACCCAGACCTTCCTCTAAATTACAATATCGTGTAAAAATTGGTCTACCCTAACAGCCTGTAAATTCCTTTATCTTCCAGCAATGTGCAATATTCCCCGCCCTTAGCGAAGGCAGATCCAGGGGAAAGGGGTCAGTTGCTCTCCCCATCGACCTTCAGCGCCCCACTGAAATGGTTACGCCCCCCTCCCTCGAGAGGTCGATGGTGCCCTCTGAAATGTCGCTTCCCGCCCTCCTCCAGGATGCAAGTATCGTCGCCCCACGATAGGATTCAGCGCCCTCCTGATATGTTGCGCCGTCCAAAAGTGGGGCCCCGACCATTTGCCCCTGGATCGACAATGTTGGATCCGCCTACGGCGCGTAAGGCTCATCATGTGAACAAAACAATTTTTGCATCCACAAAGCGCGCGATTTGAACACATTCCGTCAGTTTTAAGTGAACTTAGCAAAAAGCTAGAATTCGATTGGCTATGATTATCCGGAAGATGACGGGAATACCGATTATTTCCGAGATTAGAGGTGCCAATTCCCGAGTCGCGAGCTCCGACGGTGGTATAGCCAGCTGCGCACGCGTCTCGGAGAGCAAACACGACACGATTTTTCTCGGCTGTCTGGTGGCTCATTCCACCCGGAATGCGCGTTTGCGGATGATCCTGTCCTGGGCTATGGTGAGGAGGGAGAGAGAATCCTACCAGCGGGGCCACGTGCCCTGACGGAAATCGCCAGCACTTCCGGTGTACGCTATCGGGAACGATATCTCATCGAATCCCCATCAAGTATCCTCCTCTGGGCACCGACCCCGAGTTGTCTTGCCAATAAATACACCCATTTCACACTTTCCCCCATAAGAAAATATTCTTTCGCACTCGCCCGACGGGTCAGATCAGTCGCACCCATCATAGGCGGATCCAGAGGGGCAAGGGGAACTCCCTCCGCTCCAACCTCGGCGTCCCCTGAAATAGTCACGGCGCCCCCTGAACGGTCGATGGCGCTACCCTGAAATTATGCTCCCAACTCCCCTCCCCCCGCCCCACCAGCATGCGAGTATTGGCGCCCCCGCGATAGGATTTCGCGCCGACCTGATAGGTTTTGGGTCCCCCTAGTCCGGACGGTGTAGGTTTTGGGTCCCCTAGTCCGGATGGTGCCCCCTGCGAACCATGTTCCCCTCCCCCATGGGAAATCCTGGATCCGCCTATGGCACCCATGTATTTCTCATTAAATCTGAGGTTTGGCGAGCAAAAGCGTTCCTCTAGCCCGACGTTCGAACGGCAGTTCTTTGCTGACGCCACAGGGGTATGAGGGGCCAGGAAGGGGTGACTTACTGACCACATGTGCCAAATGTGTGCCTGGCAGCGTGCTGCGACGCCGAGGTCGTCTCGGATTTCGCAAGGTTTGTTGACATATGCCTTGGGCGCGCGGAGGAACTGATGTGGCACACATGTTGGCAGAGGCAGGATGTTTCAGCACCCCCAACTCTCCGCTGTATCCTGCCTTAATTGTTTACCAGTTACGGCTTCCCCTTTAGGGGCTGTTCACATTTGACATCAGCAATGGGCGTCGAAAGCAGGGGAGGGACGCGTCCGCTACAAATTAGGGGACGTCCCGCAAAGTTTTGTAGCTCACCATTTTTCTTTTTCTCCGTTACCTGCTTCAATATACGTAAATATGTTGAAGTGCATCGTCGTTAGTGTTTCATATACATACAGCCAAAATTCTCAGAATTTTCCTCCTCCCTTCCAGTCATCGCCAGTCCGGGGTCCGTCCCCTCAGTAAAAATTTCGTGATGTCGGCAAACTTTTGGGGTTTAACAGACCCCTTCTCCTTTGTCCGCAACCGTTAGTAAATGGCTGACCTCCTACTCTCCTTCGTCAGCAATCGCCAGCAATTGTCAGGCCCCTCTCGTCCAGCAATTGGCAGACCCCACTCTCGTCTTCAAAACTTTCCTCCACTTCAAAGACAAAGACGCCAAAGGTGCAAGAAGTAAAAGGTAAAGAAAAGGTTCGCGGAAATTTAAATTTCAGATTCTCCGGTAAAATTGCTTTCCGTTTATTCACGCGCAGATCCAGGGGTGGGGAGGGGAGCAAAAATGAATTTCCCCCTCAGAACCCCCTATTTGCGCCTATTTAAGAAAAATAACTTTCACCATCCATCTCTCTGGGCCCTAGTCGGGCTGCACAGTTGTCGCTCAATAAAAAATTCCGGTCCAGCCTACAGGGGGAGGGGGACACAGGGGCACATGCCCTCCATCGGTGTCGAAGTGCCCTTTGATCTTTAGGCAGTTTACCTGCCCCGTTTGGGCTGTGCCGTTAGAAGTTTATGGCCCTACGCCGTTGAACCTAGATGCAACTAGACCGCATATAGCGATTAAAACTATTGTTTGATAATTAGTATCTTTTTGGTCAGCTAGGGTATTCTGTCGCGTTCCCAAGCACCCGGGAAGAGGGGAATGAGCACCTAATACAGGTCCAGGTATTGCCACATCCTCGCCAATAATCGTACGGGCTAAGCTAATCCCTTGAACTCACCTGGTGCCTTTTTTATAAATTTTGTCCAAGTTGTTCCCAGTAAGGCTGCTGGAGTCTGAGTCTCACTAAAGTCCTCAAGAGACTTGTCACGGAAAACCCGACCCCATCACCGGAACGAGCAACTTCCACAATGAAGGGTTGATTTAGAAGCCAAAGTTTAACGTCCCACAAAGCACAGGGACGGCCGCCCGGCTCAGGTCACCCTCTCACCATTTAGTTGCCAGCCAACCTACATCGGAAAAATAATTGAGCGCCGGAGCGTCTCAGGAAAACCGATCCCAAGCCGGAACATGCACTGCCACTGCATGCATCTGAGCATCGGGCCGGAGCCCAACGCTCTACCAACTGAGCTACCGGGGCGGCTCAGTTGGCTGAGGCGGCTGAGTTCGGCTTGATCCCTTGAGCTGATCACGTGCCCTCTAAGCTGATCTGGTGCGCTGAGTCAATCTGGTGCCCCCCGAGCTAATCATTATGCCTCCTGAACCTATATATTGCTCTCTGAGTTACTCTGATGCCTCCGAGCTTGCCTGGTGCCGTATTGGCTGCTTTAGTGCCCCTTGAGCTGATCCGGGCCCCCTGAGCTGATCTCATGCCTCCCGGAGTTGGTCTACTGTCCCCTGAGCCATTAGTTCTAACGCCAATAGTTCTAACAAGATAAACAAGGATAGTCCTCATCACTTTTAGTAGCATCATGGTCGATGTCGTGATGGAGATTGTATTATATGTGTCCACCTGCTTTTTATGCTTTAAGAGTGCCTTCTAAGCCATAGAGGGGCTGATTGTAGGCGTATTTAAGAAAGCATGTAAGTTATTGAGGATGTATGCGTGAATTGTGTGGTCTGTGAGTTCGTAAGGAATATTTGACGATTTTAATCAATGACCTCAGCCGTAAGTGGGCCCTGGCCTGTGGTTGTTTGCGAATTATAAACAAGGACCGTGCGGAACAGTGTATAGCTTCACTGGGCTTGCACTCGTCGCTAATGATTGCCCTGTCTGGTTTCCAGGTCGTCCACCACCAGCCTGCAGGGTTCGCTGGGGGTGACGGTGGTGACGCCGCCGCTGACCGCCTGGCAGGGCTTCGGCGTCGAGTTCGTGCTCACCTTCGTGCTCATCTTCGTCATATTCTCGGTGACGGAGCCTTCGCGGCGGCCGCTGGCCAGCAGCTCACTCATCATCGGCCTCACCTACCTCACAGTCTCCTTGGCCGGGGTACGTAGAGTCCATGGCCAGAGCGGACTTATCAACGCCATCGCGGGCGAGCAGGACGTGCAGAGAGCAACTATTTTTATTCTCCCAGCTATTGGCATGCCTTGTTTCTCACTTGTATTTCACTCTTCATAAACGTGCGCAATGATAACGGTGGATACTTGAGTACGCCCTCGAGGTGATCAAATGAGTTTTATCTTCTCGCTCTTCCATAAGGTCATGCTTTCATCAGATGCATCATTTGCACTTCGAAATGGCGCCATAGATTCGCGCTCCCGTACGACCCATTTTCTAGATTGCCTGCTCTGGTGATGCGGGTCTTTGACAATGCAAGCCGTGCAGTTGCACCAGTTTATCTAAATTGGAATCATTTCGGCTCAGACGGCCATCTGAGATAGTTGGCCACGCTGTGTGATCGCACAACTCTCTCTTTGCAGTCGTTGCACTACTGTGTAGCGCTGCACTTCGTCACAGGTTTTTTCCTACGTGGTGGAATTGTTGGTGTCTGAAATATAAGATGGCGAAAAAATTAAAATATGTTTTCATTGATATCTTCATGCATATGTACAGTGTTTCTGGGAAAAGGAGTCAAGGGCTTTTCTGTTTTACACCCAGGCCCATTTGAGCTGACCCCAATGTTCCACCTTTTTCCACAGCGAAAATATTTCGGAGAAATCTTTCGCTGCCATTCATTGTTTGCCATTGATTGCCACCATTCAGCGTCATTCATTGCTTTGTTCTGACATCGAATAAATTAAGAGATGCATGGACAAGATGGACGAGTGAAAACAGGCTTTATGAATAAATGCATGTAAAATGTAAGAATGTACCAGCGTAAAAGGCTGATTATGTAACAATTGCCGTGCGCGTCACCAATTAGATGATGTCACGGCTTCATCTTGTTCGCATTCTTTTGGCTTCATCGTGCTCTTTTGTTATGTATATTATGTGTCCGACCACCCCGCTCTGGCAGTATTCGTGCTCCTGTAACCTTCCACACACAAATAACGAATACGCTTCCTGGTTAGAATATGCTTCCTGCTTCCTCCCAATGCGAGTTCCCGGTGGTCTTCATCCACGGCTGGCCATTTACTGTCAGCTGCCCTTGGGTTGTAACGTGTGCTTCAGGGCCGTGCCCGACTCTCGTTCTTGGTACTGAGGTCCTTCGCAGTAGACGTTGTTCAGCAGCAGCTTTCACTTGGGTCCAGGGCTGGGTTTAGAACAGCCTTCCTTTGCAGTGCATCACTTAAATTGACACTTGCTGTTGGATTCTCTGTTGGGCTTAGAAACGTAACGCAGCATTACTAGCGCACTGACGTCACAGCGTGCCATTTGTGATCACGTCGCTCCCACGGAACCAGGGGCCCTTGCTTTGTACTGTCACGGGCTGAGATAATTGTACAAGAATTTGAACTTTCGTTTATAGGGGAATACCTAGCATCACTGTCGGGGTTTGAATTTGTATCTGTTTAGGATATCATGGCACTGCGAATCAAATGAGGGATAACCCAGCAATATCCCCCATCAGTGGCGGATCCAAGGGGGCAAAAAAGCATTTGCCCCCTCAACGGAAAAGCTCGGGGCAAAACTATGTTTTTGCCCCCCCCTAAGTGATCGACCTCCTTTTTTCCCCCGACTCCTTTTTAGTTTGAGCAAGATTTTGGTGCTTCAACTCTCAACTTCAAACAGAACCAGTTAACTTCAGTGTAAATATTGGGCCTTGGACTGGAAAAAGTATCTCGAGCCAATATTTTTCATCCCGTGACGTTTTTTCTTCTTTTCGCCTCAAATGCCCAAAATTCTACCGGCAAGTGATATTGTAGCGCAGCTTTCACGGCGTGGCGTTTTTTCGACTTTTGACTTTGGTTTGCCCCGCCCGAACCGACCGGCTAGATTCGCCACTGCCTCTCATATTAGTAATTTTCATCCTAGGGGCTGTGGGCGGATTTGGTGCCTTTCACCAGGGTTGTGGTAGTGCTGAAATAACAGTGTCAACGTATTTTCGTTAACTTTTTCCGATTTGATATTTTTAATGTGGGTACCGTACCCCAATAATTTTGGAAAATCGGTGTCCCTGATCAGGTATGTGTTTATTCTTAAAGTTGAAATGGAGAATCGGGAAATTTGTATTCCCTTTGGGGTAGAAACGATTAATCGTTCTGGGATGGGAATGTAGTGGCAAAAATGAACTACTCGCCAGGAGCTTCCAAAGTTATGCTTCGGATAGATGATGAACATGGTGATGAACATGTTTTGAACGACACAGATATAAATAGCATATGAGCTTAAATGATATAGGCCTAACGTAGACGCGTCTCTGAAATTGTATTGCTTCCGTGAAGTCGTGCCTTCACTTTTGCTCATGCCATTGTAGAAAACGAAAGCCAAGGCTGAAACTCCATGTCCCACTCACCGATCCAAGCACCCACTCAGCATCTGCAGAGAGGAGCTTGCCACGTGCACCATCCCATTTTCTGGCTGCAATAGCATTGCTACAGTGGCCCCGCCCTGGTTGCTCAGCGCGCATCACGCGATGTGGAGATGGATCCATTCCACGAGCCCATAAAGTTGCACGATTTCTCACGGTGTTTCTCTTGCCGCGCAGATCCGGTGCACGGGCGCCTCAGTGAATCCTGCACGCTCTCTGGGACCCGCCTTCGTCATGAACATCTGGAAGGATCACTGGGTAAGTGATAACTGGAGAGAGGACGTTCGCAAAATAGGAAATGGACTTCGCTTTTCAGGGGAGCTGCCACGTGTAGGTTCCTTCTGAGAGCAGACGTGTGATAGAGAGAAAAATCAACAGGATAAATCATGACATACACTTCAAAATAGTGGGTGATGTGGTGGGGGGAGAGTAAGCCTTGCCCCCCCCCCCACTCCGCTTTTCATCCAGAGTTTATTTAAGCTAAACTTGGAAGGAAGAAAACGTAAAATTGTGCAACCATCCAATGTAGAAGGCAACAGTGAGCCCCAATGTGATGGGACTTTGGTTTCTTATCAGCAGCGGGTTGAGGATCGGCTAGCAACTTCCTTTTTAGCCGTTAGCGGCGCTTATGGTTGTCCCCGCGGACTCTTGACATCTCTTCAATGCCTTCTTGGAAATAGGCTGAGTTTAGATGTGGAGGGGATTCGAGAGGTGGGAATGGTAGAGCCACGCTCGTGGGTGGCCGCTGAGGATACGGTTCGGCTTTACAGCCAACTGTCACTGATACGACCGGACAAATTACAGCCTTGTTGGTAGGCTAATGTGTACAATCTCGGGTGGTCTCATCACGTATAATAGGCGTGAGAGGCCGTTGAGTGCGGCGCCGCTCCATCCGGTCTCCTTTGTGCGGCCGGCTGCCGCTTCTGGACTCGTCACGTGTACACACATTTGTTCCCCCAGTGCCATAGCCTGGCGGGGTGGCCCCGCAGCCAACGGCTGGGAACCACAACAGACCGCCACCGACAATTTAATTACATTGAAGCTCGCCGCACTCGAGCGAGAGACAGAGGCAGCAGACTCCGTAACGGCTCTGGGAAGTGCCCGCCGCAATATAGCTGATAGCTTTGCTGCGCACGCTTTGTGTACCAAGAGTAATAAATGATATTATTTCAAGGGCAAGTTGCGTACACTTGCATTAGAAGCTGATCCCTGTACATCTCATACATTGCGAAACCGACGCGATCCATTTGGTAGGCGAAAACGCCATTTTTCACTTTTTGCTGTTCAATACCTGGGTCATGCTGTCAGCGATCTGGGCGATACATGGCAGTTTCCTGCTATTTGTTCAGCGCCTCATAAAGTTTGGTGTGTGAATTGGAAAGGGGTGGAGAGAATGGTGGAGTTTGTATTCGCCCCCATTGTGTTGACCAATATTGGAGACGGGACATTTTTGCGTTCAAACTGAGAGCCACTTTTGGTCCCCATCCCATCCCATTGGTCGCCAGCCCTTCCGGTCTTTCTTTAGCTTGGACCAGTGACCTTTTGGTTCCAAGAAGCTGCATGTCCCTTGCTCAACAAATGGCATTGTGCATTTAAGAGCAATGCCCTTCTGTCGAATGTACCATTTGGAGCCCTTAGAGTGCCAGCTTCCCCGTTTGGTATTCAGCGATTTGAGAACACAAATTTGATTATATAAGTGACCTGAGGGGGAAAAATAGATGTATGTTCAGTGTTATTAATATAGGAAACAGTAAAGCAGTCCAGGAACGAGGCTTCCGCCTGGTAAAGCTGACATTCCCGCACATGGTTTCAAAGGCGCTTTTCCGTACACAGTTCTGGGGACGTTTGAATGTTGTGCTCCCCCGTCGGAGCTTTATTCTCTGAATCGAATCAATTTCTACATTTCTATTGGGGTGCCGCGTCGTTTCATGAAAAGGCGCCCTTTGCATTTAAAGGCGCCCGCCAGGCGATTGTCCTCCGCCCTTTCTCTGATCTCATACCGCTGGCCGTGACACCTCTGTATCCCCCTCTGACATCGTTGCCGCGCTGGAACGGAACGGTGCCGACAAAGAAGCCAGAGGGGGATGGCCTGTCGCAACCGTGAAGTGCACAGATGGTCACTGGAGGGACGGCGCGCTGCGAGACGCAGGCGGCCACCGTGCAGCGCTCTTCCTGCCTCAGTGTTTTCGCTCTGGTGGCTGCCACGGCCCTCACGCTGCCGCGACACGTCACCGCCATCTGGTGATGATTTAGCGAGGCGGCGTCCCCCACCGCTCTGGCGGGGGGCACATGCGACAAAAAAGCACCCGCTGAAATGAGCGGGGTACCGAGAGCCATGGACTGCAGACTCTTATCAAACGCCTGTGTCATGTCCGTGATGAATCGGTGCATATTTCAGCGTCGCAGTCTGGCGGGCGTAACGTTGGAAGGAAAGTTTTGTTGTGGGTATGGAAGAACTTTACACGCATTAAAACAAACAAGCACAAATCCGAGGGGTTAAAGTCGTGCAACGTAATGACCAAGTGGCGGATCCGGGCTTCATTTCAGGGGGCTAGGGGACTCGAGCTCCCCCGTCATTGCCTTGGAAACCCTCCGACTATGCATTAAAGGGAATGTGGCACCTTGGTCGAATCCTGGAATTTGGTGAAATTAGGCGTACTTTTAGCCAAAAATAATGAAACCACTCATGATTTCTCTGAAAAATGTTCAATAAGCTCAATATTTTGTTTTTAAAAATACTCCTCTAGGGCCGCGTCCCCCCAACCAGGGGACGTCCCCCAAATTTTGGCAATGGTCATTAATCGCAAGTACCGAATATACCAAAATTCGCGGTCAGTACCAGCCCGGGTCCGTCCCCCGCGAAAATCCGTGGCGGCGCCCCTGCCTCTAGGAAAATAAATAAATATCTGCCTGTGGATGATGTCATGATCTGGCAACCACTACCATACTTAAAATGCTTCAAGGGCTTCGATTGGCTGATGCTCATCGTGACGTTAGCATATGTCGTCACACCAGCAGCTCACAACAATGGCCGCCCGGCGAGGGGTTGATGAGGGGTTGGTGTCAGGTAGGTTTTAGTTTTTTCTACGGAAATATCGAGTTTCAAGACAAATGATATATGGAGTACCGGGTTTTCCGACTTGCTTTACAACTTGGCTATCTCAGTTAAAATCACGTTATGACGGTGCCGCATTCCCTTTAAGTAAGACATTAACATTTGGGGGAGGGATTGAACCCCCGGGGCCCCCTGTATCGGCCACTTCTATGACCTAAAGTTAATGTGTTGCACATCTTCCAGCGATGGGATCGTGAAGATCGCTTCGTTACGAAGCATGACCCGCCGCGAGACTAACAAAACAACCGTTCATTCCGAGCCACAGCGGCATGAATGCTGTGTGCCCGCATGGGTCGGTGCATTCTGAGGCCCAGAGAATTAATCAGCCAACAGCCGGTAGCCGCGTACTGTGATTCCGCAGATTTGATTGAGTTCGTCTAATTCTACAAATTGTTTCCGAATTCTTTGAAAGATACACTGACTGCTGTCCCAGTCAAGTTCTAACCACATCGGTTGCTAGAATCAATGGGAGGGGTTATTCTGCTGGTTTCACTAGAATCAATGGGAGGGGTTATTCTGCTGACTTCACTAGTTGTTGCCCACGAGGCCCTTGAACAATTTCAATGATGACAATCTCAAACGCTCAAAATGATATTACTTGGTATTTCGATGTTATCACATGCCAATTTGTGACTGAGTGCTGGGGCACCTTGCCTGAAAAGGCAGTTTTAAACGTTTTATCTGGAATGGGATATGTGTGGGTGCAGATGCACTTAGCCTCACGAGGCCCTTTTAACCGTTTTATCTGGTATGGGATATGAATGAGTGTGTATGCACTTGACCTGGCAGAAAGGTCATTTTAAAGTATGAAGTTGAGTGAGTGTGTAATCCTAATCCCATGTTGTTGTTACCTGTAGCGCATGGTTGTTGCCTGCAGCACATGAGTGAAGCTTGCCTCATACTGGAACAGAGTGAAGACAGCAATGCTAGCTATACAGCAACGCTGTTCCATAATCGACGATTGACTGCTGCAGTTCTGATCACATAAATATGTTGAGGTCTCGCGCCACCGGTCTCGGCCTTTCCTGGGGTCTCGCGCCACTGGTCTTAGCCTTTCCTCTTATCTTCCTATGTCCCTATTTCAAATGTTGGTTTCAAATGTTGCCTGTTGTTTTTTGTTGTTGTTGTTTGCTGTTGTTTTTTGTACGCATCCTAGGAAAAAATAATGATGATAATGATCATGTCAATTGACAACATCACAACATACTAAATAATGATAGCCATCAGCAAATTGTGGTGCAATTGATGATGTTCCAAGCCTTCATCCTAGTAACTGAACCATCCTAGTAATTAAGCCTAATTTATTGTTCTAAACTTTCATTTAAAGCAGTATGTTGAAGTGTTTAGGTGTCTAAGTGCTGAACTCAAAGCCTGCAATCATGACTTTGTGTGTGGTGCTGGATATCTCATACGGAGATACACGGGCGTCACCTATATAAGTTAGATGGCGCTGGCGCTGAAAACTCAACTGCGGTACCATACTTCTATGGCTGATATACAACTATGAATATATGGTCTCTAAAATTTACAAATTAATCCGTTTTGATCCACATTATATCAAGTAGGTTATACTCTAGCTTTTGGTGGATGGTCTTGTGAACCCTTGGATCCTGGATTCCCTGGTGATGAAAAATTCAAATCTACTTTTGTACATAGCTTATGTGTTTCATGTGTCTCTCTTTTTTATTCCGTGTTTTGTCTTTGGCAGGCATTAGGGATGAGTATGAACCTCTTAGGATTATTATTTGGTCTTCAGACCTTGGTTGTCTTTTTCATGTGCAGCACCGCCCCGCATCTTTCTTCCCTTGTGGAATGTGTTTCTTGTCACGCATTGGTCATTTTGAAGTCAGAAAAAGGAAAAACTTTAACAACTTGAAATTTGGTTGCTATATTATAAATAAAATTGCTTATATGAATAGTTTTGAACTAAGACTGGAAATGATCTTATTATACATTCTTGAAAAATAACGATATCATGGTAAAAGGTCTCTTTAGTCATTTGCTTTCACATCCCACAACTGAATTTGACCATCGCTTTGACAAAATAACATCAGACTGTCAATACCATATGCTTCCGATTAACACTGATGTTAAAGAAACATTTTCTGTCATCCATATTAACGCCCAATCAATTAAAAACAAATTTGATGACTTCCGTAACATACTTAGCAAGTCTGATGTTAAATGGTCAGTTATTTGCATTGCGGAAACATGGCTTAGAAAGGATATTGAGAAATATTTTGAAATTGACGAATATAACCTTTACGCCACCAGTACAATTAACGTCCAGGGGGAGGAACAGCTATCTATGTACATAAACAGTATGACAGCAAGAGAAGGGTGGATCTTGAACTTTCCCAAACTGAATCGACATTCGTTGAGCTGACTAATTTAAAAGGAAAACATGACAAAAAAACTTGTGATTGGTGAAATTTACAGACCTCCAAGTCAAGACTACAACATATTCATGGAAAAAATTGAGAGTATTCTAGGACTATTAGATAATTGTCAAATGAAATGTATATTGGCAGGAGACTTTAACTTAGATCTCTTAAAAATGCAAGAAGACAGAAAAGTTCTGATGTTTATGAATTTGATGCAATCATAAAATTTATTACCCTTAATTTCAAAACCAACCAGAATATCAACACATGGGGGCTCCCTTATCGATAATATATTCATAAATGATTTAAATCAAGTGCGTTCATCGGGTATAATAATTGATGACCTATCTGATCACCTTCCTATCTATATGTGTATCGAAGTAAAATCAATAGAATTTAACAGAAGGAAACCAGTAAAAATTTTTGATAAGAGAAAGGAAACTGAATTAAATGACTTCCTGGTAACCAAATTGCAAAACTTTCAGGACATAACCGATCCAAATGAAGCTTGTAAAGTAATCATAAATGCCTATAAAATGGGAGTTGAAGAGTTTTCTAAGTCCTTTGTGCCTAGTAGAAGAAAAACCCCAATAAAGCCATGGATCTCACCAGGTATTTTGGCTTGCATTAATCAGAAGAATAAACTCTATCGGAAATATATTCTATCTAAAGACAAAGATAATTCAAATAATAGGAATGTTGGTGAACCAAACCATGAGGAAAAATATAAGCAATATCGAAACATACTGACTAAAATAATTAAAGATACTAAGCGAGATTATTATAAACACATGTTTGAGTTGCATAAGGGTGATGGAAAACAAACATGGAATTTACTAAATGAAGTAATTAATGGGGCATTCCAGGACAAAACGACCAAAAATATTTCAATTTGACACCACCATGTCTAGAAAAATCTGAAACTTTGTCTCCGGGGTAGTTTTGGGCCAGAAACACGCCTGTGAGAATCTTAGCCCCCTCCGACCAACGGTGACCGAGTTATAGCCCGAGGCACTTTCGGGAGGTCACGTTGTAGACTCATGTTTGATGCTTCATAACTCAACAACGCATCACCTGATTAATAAGTTTTGTATATCATTGAACTCGTCTTGAATTATAGTTTATTTTGAAAAAAGAAAATTTCAAAATTTGAAAATTTTTGACTTTTAATTTGTTTGACCTTTTCCTTTTGACCTAGCTTGACCTTTTCCCAGTTGAAATTGCCCTTTTAGACACCTCAAAAATGTTTCTTCATAAAATATCTTTCGATAGCAAAAATAAAAAAATGCGTTCTTGCTATAAGTTCCGAATATTTAGCACCTAAGGTAGGTATGTACACGGTTTTTGACCATTGCGGTAGTACAGCCTTATGTTTAACGCCGCAAATATAGCGATTGCTTTTGTAATCGGTCGCTGGAAATCATACTCCATTGTCTTTACGAAATTTTAATCGTACAAGTATCCGAATTTATCACAATTAACACGCGCCCACCCGAGGGGTGGGCAACCGGCCTCCTCAGCTCTCTACAGGTAGTAAAAAAATACCTTCGCGCAGCGCCACCGTACTCTATCTACCTCTAACACAACATTTTGCAACTTCTGGAAAAATAATTTAGGTCAACTGGGAGGTGGTAGGTACCGTAAATGCTGAAGGCCAGCAGGCAACTCAGTGGTGAGGGGGTGACCTGAGGTAGACAGTCGTCGTCATGCCTTGTGGGACTTTCAACTTTGTTTCCTTGATTAATACTTTATCGTGGGAGTTGCTCGTTTGGGTGGTGGGGTCAGGGTCTCCGTAAAAAGTCCCTTGATGACTCTAGTGAGACACCTACTCCTAAAACCGCCTCCTTGCCGCCCCGGTAGCTCAGTTGGTAGAGCGTTGGGCTCCGGCCCGCGGCTCAGAAGCATGCAGTGGCAGTGCATGTCCAGGCTTGGGATCGGTTCCGCTGAGACGCTCCGGCGCTCAATAGCTTACCCGACGTACAGTTCGGCTGGCAACTGACTGGTGAGAGGGTGACCTGAGCGGGGCGGCCGTCCCTGTGCTGTGTGGGACGTTAAACGTTGGCTTCTAAAATCAACCCTTCATTGTGGGAGTTGCTCGTTCGGATGGTGGGGTCGGGGTCTCCGTGACAAGTCCATTGATGACTTTAGTGAGACCCCGACTCCAACAATCGAACTGAGAACAACTTGTACAAAATGTATAAAAAAACTGAACTGGCAACAACTTGGGCAATATTTATAAACAGAAAAACTGCAGCCATTAAAAGTGATAAAAAGGGATTCCTTGTTTCGAGGGAGACGAGGGCAAATGAACTTATTAATAATGAACCTTTCAGCCTTAAACGAAAATTTACAAAAATGTCGCGACCTTATCAATAATTGAAACAAGTATAACTTATCCTATGAGCACCACGAACTCACACAATTACATCGTTCCCGGAGATAGAAAATAGTATCGATGCAAGCTGATCCAGTGCAGCACAGCATATGTTTGAGAGGATTCATGCAATGTAAACAAACGTGTCTGAAAGGCTTTCATTCCCAAAAAAGTAATTTGAATCTGCTCATATATTCGACAAAATGTCCTGAAATTGTAACGCATTCGGCTTGGTCGCTTGAACAGGTTGCCTCATGATGTTTTTACAAGGTGATCATTTCATAGCTGACACGGATCCGAGAATCCCAGATAAATAATGACACAGTGCACTGGGAGTGATGCCGCTAAATAGCCAGTTTTAATCATTACCGAATATGTTACATACAATCGTTTGGTCGTGTCGCCTTTGAGGTTGCTCAAGGTCACAGTATTTCTTACGGGAACTAAGTGGAAACCTAAATTTTGTGGCATAATAGGTGACAGAGAAGAGCCATAGAAAGAAAAGTTCAGCACCATTGGAACACTCTTGTTGAGCCCAAACGGATTATGTATCTTATAATATTGCCTAGTCAAATGTCAAAATTAACCTGCTATGACCTAGAGCCAGGCTTAGGTCTGTATGGTAAAAAGAATATTAATCAAACTGCAGTGGCAAGTCAGACACGACAATGTAAAAATACAACCTCCATCGCAATTCTCGACAATTCTCAATTCTCGCAAGTTATCAAAATTTACCAATCGCCCCATGCATTTATAATGGAAAGATCATGACCTTTACCCTGCTCCCGGTTATCGATATAGAAATCCTGCTACGAAAAATTATCTTGCTAGGCGATCTTACTATGTAATGCGATTCTAACCACGATAGGCTAAATTTGATATGATTTATGCACCTCCCAAAGTTTGAGGTTAGGTCTCTTGACCTGGGTTGGCGGTCTGACCTGGTATGACCCAGACCTAAAATTTTGCCAGAAGCTGCAAAAATTTCGAGTTAGAGGTACATGAAGTACGGTGGCGCTGCGCAAGGTGTTTTTTTTACTACCTGTGGAAACCTGAGGAGGCCGGTTGCCCACCCCCTCGGGTGGGCGCGTGTTAATTGTGATAAATTCGGATGCTTGTACGATTAAAATTTCGTAAAGACAATGGAGTAGGATTTCCAGCGACCGATTACAAAAGCAATCGCTATATTTGCGGCGTTAAACGTAAGGCTGTACTACCGCAATGGTCAAAAACCGTGTACATACCTACCTTAGGTGCTAAATATTCGGAACTTATAGCAAGAACGCATTTTTTTATTTTTGCTATCGAAAGATATTTTATGAAGAAACATTTTTGAGGTGTCTAAAAGGGCAATTTCAACTGGGAAAAGGTCAAGCTAGGTCAAAAAGGAAAAGGTCAAACAAATTAAAAGTCAAAAATTTTCAAATTTTGAAATTTTCTTTTTCAAAATAAACTATAATTCAAGACGAGTTCAATGATATACAAAACTTGTTAATCAGGTGATGCGTTGTTGAGTTATGAAGCATCAAAGATGAGTCTACAACGTGACCTCCCGAAAGTGCCTCGGGCTATAACTCGGTCACCGTTGGTCGGAGGGCTGAGATTCTCACAGGCGTGTTTCTGGCCCAAAACTACCCCGGTGACAAAGTTTCAGATTTTTTCTAGACATGGTGGTGTCAAGCCTTGGTCGATCTGTCCTGGAATGCCCCTAATAGAAAAACCTCTAAAACTAGCTCATACCCCAAAGTTTTCACTGACGAGAAAAACAAACGTTATGAAAATGAGGATATCTCAGATGGTTTCAACGATTTTTTCTCTTCCGTAGGTTTGTTTCTCTTCCGAAACTTGAAAAGGAAATCCCAGTGTCTGATGTAGATCCAACAAGTTATATTGAAAATTATACACATCCCCCACATCTTTCGGAACTCTCAACTAACCAGCAACAGATTGAGGATGTTATCAAATCGCTAAATTCTGTGGGTGGTGGCGTTGACGGCATAAATACTCATCTCCTCCTTTGCACTTACAAAAGATGCCTTAACAACTTGACATACTTTTTCAACATTTGCTTACAAAATGTGTGTTCCCAGATATTTTGAAAATTGCATCGATTGTGCCTGTTTATAAATCTGGCGAAAACGATAAATTCACAAACTACCGTCCCATTTCCTTGTTGCCCATTTTTTCCAAGATTCTTGAACGACTGATTTATAATTACTTTTCGGATTATCTGACTCAACATGATATTTTGTACCCATTGCAATTCGGCTTTAGGAAGAAGCATAGTACCTATATGCCATTGGCGCACCTCTATGACAATGTGACAAAATCTCTGGAAAACGGTCATGTTTCGTGTGGAATATATCTTGATTTGAAAAAGCGTTCGATACGGTTAGTTTAAGTATACTCTTACGTAAAAAATAAATAAAATTGGCATACATGGAAAATTATATAAAATCATTTGCTCCTATGTATCAAACAGATATCAAAAGACAAGGATAAATGAAACTCTATCAAAACCTAGAAAAATAGACACTGGTGTTCCACAGGGATCAATATTAGGGCCTTTGTTATTTATAGTATATATAAATGACCTTTATAAAGTATCAAATGACTGTACATTTTACTTGTTTGCGGACGACACTGCTATTATCATAACAGAAGAAAATTCAGCAAAGCTTCAGCTTAAGGTAAAAATATCCTGCCTAAAGTATCAGAATGGTTCAAAGCAAATCGTCTATCATTAAACGCGTCTAAATCACATTATCAACTTTACTCTGGGTGTGCATTGGAAAATCTTGATGTGACTTTGAACAGTGTACAAATCTCAAGGGCGAAAAATATACGTTATCTAGGAATAAATACTGACGAAAAATTAAAATGGGACTCTCATATTTCAAATTTATCCACAGTTATAAGTAGGAATCTCGGCATAATGAGCAGAGCTAAATTCTTTATGTCAACACGTGAATTACTTTGTCTTTACAATGCCTTAATCTTGCCCCATTTAAATTATTGCGCGTTTGTCTGGGGTAGTAATTATGAATCCAGACTAGATAAAATCATTAAACTTCAAAAACGAGCAGTTAGAATTATAACGAAGAAACCCTTTTACTATCCAACGAATGAACTATTTCTTGAGCTAAAAATTCTGAAGTTTCCAGAACTAGTATCGCAACAAAAAATAGTTATTCTATCAAATGTATTGAATGGTACGATGCCAACTGTGATGTCTTCAATGTTTCAACTCCACCGAGCAAATAACACTAGACTAGTACAACATTTTGAAGTACCTTTAGCCACCACAAATTACAGAAAAGTTTCTATTACATGTTCTGCACCAGAAATTTGGAATAAAACTTTATGTAAAATTAGGACTACGGAAGATGTACCCCTAAACAAAAACACACTAAAAAAACATGTAAGGGATATCTTCCTTGCCAAATATAGAACAAATAATTAGTAACCAACGTGACCATGGCCGTGAAATTTATAGTGGGGAAGACATGTGAACCTTGGTAATGGGGCTGCACATTGAAGACTGTAATTGTGTCCCAATAAATGCTTCCTAGTGTATATGTGTAGGTTTGTGCGTGTTGCATGGGCGTTGTGCATGTTGCATGGACGTTGTGCGTGTGTACGTGTACGTGTGCGTGTGCGTGTACGTGTACGTGTACGTGTACGTGTACGTTAGTGTACGTGTGCGTGTGCGTGTGCGTGTGCGTGTGCGTGTGCGTGTGCGTGTGTGTGTGTGTGTGTGTGTGTGTGTGTGTGTGTGTGTGTGTGTGTGTGTGTGTGTGTGTGTGTGTGTGTGTGTGTGTGTGTGTGTGTGTGTGTGTGTGTGTGTGTGTGTGTGTGTGTGTGTGTGTGTGTGTGTCGTGCGTGCGTGCGTGCGTGCGTGCGTGCGTGCGTGCGTGCGTGCGTGCGTGCGTGCGTGCGTGCGTGCGTGCGTGCGTGCGTGCGTGCGTGCGTGCGTGCGTGCGTGCGTGCGTGCGTGCGTGCGTGCGTGCGTGCGTGCGTGCGTGCGTGCGTGCGTGCGTGCGTGCGTGCGTGCGTGCGTGCGTGCGTGCGTGCGTGCGTGCGTGCGTGCGTGCGTGCGTGCGTGCGTGCGTGCGTGCGTGCGTGCGTGCGCGTGCGTGCGTGCGTGCGTGCGTGCGTGCGTGCGTGCGTGCGTGCGTGCGTGCGTGCGTGCGTGCGTGCGTGCGTGCGTGCGTGCGTGCGTGCGTGCGTGCGTGCGTGCGTGCGCGTGCGTGCGTGCGTGCGTGCGTGCGTGCGTGCGTGCGTGCGTGCGTGCGTGCGTGCGTGCGTGCGTGCGTGCGTGCGTGCGTGCGTGCGTGCGTGCGTGCGTGCGTGCGTGCGTGCGTGCGTGCGTGCGTGCGTGCGTGCGTGCGTGCGTGCGTGCGTGCGTGCGTGTGTGTGTGTGTGTGTGTGTGTGTGTGTGTGTGTGTGTGTGTGTGTGTGTGTGTGTGTGTGTGTGTGTGTGTGTGTGTGTGTGTGTGTGTGTGTGTGTGTGTGTGTGTGTGTGTGTGTGTGTGTGTGTGTGTGTGTGTGTGTGTGTGTGTGTGTGTGTGTGTGTGTGTGTGTGTGTGTGTGTGTGTGTGTGTGTGTGTGTGTGTGTGTGTGTGTGTGTGTGTGTGTGTGTGTGTGTGTGTGTGTGCGCGCGTGCGTGCGTGCGTCTGACTCCCTGCTGCGCTTGCTTGCTAGTTTGCCTGCTTGCTTGCTTGCTTGCTTGCCTATGCCTGCATGTCTGCCTTAATTTGCTTACTGTCTTCCGAGTTCTCTGGCGAATGTTACTAGGCCTCTATCTTTTCGCCAGAATCTCGGAGGGGCTAACACGAATCTCCAGTTTTGGGTAGTCCCGTTTGGAAAAAGACTAACAATCTAACCGGTAATGAGCTAAATTATTGTGCATTTAACCTAAATAGACCTGTATTCCTGCTCCCTGTATATTTACAGGGAGCTACTACTGGCAGTTTTTACTAATAGTATTGATATTTATTATGCTTTCTCTAAGTTACTTTCTTTTTCCTAGCAGGGAGTGCCGCGACTTGTAATATTTTATGTTCTGGTGGTGTTAACGTAAGGGTACTGTTGTCGTTGGGATCGCGGAGGGGCACGCCTGGCTACCCGATTAAATGGGTGGCGGACCTTTTCTAGCCATAGAATTGCATGTAAAAAAAATTGTCAATAGCATCGCTCTCTTTGCCTTTCATTTGCAGACATCTAACGTGATCTGCCGCCATGCAGGTGTACTGGTTCTCTCCGCTGACCGCCGCCGTTATCGCCGCCTACGTACACGAGTACATCTTCAACCCCAGCCGGCGGTACCGCATGAAAAATTCAATGGACACAGGTACGTAGCATGGTTGGTTGTGTCGTGGGACACCGTTAATTCAGCTAGCATTGAAAATGGGTAGCGAACAGGCCCCATAAAAAGAGACTAGATCGTAATGTACAACTCCAATACGGGTCAATTCCACAAAGGTTCCATATTTTTCCTTGACGTCCTCAAAATTGTTCTGCTTTCTTTGATGTATCAGGTGAAACTTAGGTTGAAGGATCGCGACCCTCTGATGTGGGTTTCTCATAAAGTTTCTATTAGCACGTCCGTATGACCTGATCCAGGACCCCCTCCCCTGGATTGAGAAGATATATCCATCCATGTATTTCAAGGCCCGTGCAAGCTCATGGCGGTAAAGAAGGTGGCCTCCACTCAGCTGTTCCGCTGGTTAGCAGCATGATTCTGAAGTGTTCGTCACTGATTCAGCGTTCTCCCTCCTCGCTCTCAGAGTGGATCGTCATGATCTAGGGATGTCCATCACTGACCCAGCGTTCTCCCTCCTCGCCCTCAGAGTCGATCGCCGCCCACAGTGACGACGAGGCATTCGACGACGAGCGTCCCAAGCTCTCGTCCCCGGATGACTACAACACGCTGCGCGCGCACAACTACGCCACCTACGGGCCCGAGGGCAAACCGAGCCCGGCCGGCGGCGCGCGCTCCGTGTTTTCTGTACCCGCCTACCGGGTACACCGCACCGAGTCTGTGTACGGCGGTACCAAGTCGCTGTACCACTACTCACCGCGTCCGAGCCGCGCCAACCTCGCCAGGTAGGCCGGGAGGCGAGAGGGCTGCCCGGGAAAATGAGTGGTGGCCCAGATGTATGTTTTGTGGCGACTGGTAGTGTTTATTTGTCCATGAATGTTCTTCCAGTGCGCGGTAGTAAAGCCAAACTTCCTTGCACATATTCATGAAACAATCTGTTTTGAATCAGTATATTGAAGGTAGCTGCAGTATCTGTCAGTGCTAAGTTTCTTTTGGGCGCAATATCCCGGAGAAGCCTGACACACCCGCGCGGCGAGCACTTCACTTTGTTCATCTAAGGTTTATCGGTTGTGACATAGAAGGGTTTCAGAAGGGTTTATCGATCGTGACAGACGTTTGGCCGCCGCAGGTCGCAGTCGGTGTACGCCAAGGAGTCGCGCGGCGACGTCTCGTGCGGCGGCGGCGGGATGACGGCCGCGCAGAGCGTCTACCCCCGCATCTCCGGCGGCGCCGGTCTCGGCCACGCCGACTCCATGTACTCGCAGCGGCCGGTCTGCTCTCGGCCCGAGCCGCTGTACCCGCTGCGCCGCGAGCCGGCCGACCAGCGCAGGCCGCTCTACGCCGCCAAGGAAGACCCCTACTTCAGCAAGGACGAGGCCAGCGGTGGACACGGCTCCATTGCGGCAGCACGTACCCAGGACTACGTCACAGCCGTGACCTACACAGCCACCTCCCGCCCGGACGACTACGCCTACGGCAAACAGCCCAACTACGGAAAACCGGCCGACTATCTCAAACAGGCCGACTACGGCAAACCGGCCGACTATCTCAAACAGGCCGACTACGGAAAGCCGTCCGACTACGCCAGGCAGGTGGACTACGAGAAACAGTCGGACTACGCCAAACAGCCGGAACTGTACTCGAAGCCGAGCTACCCTTCCTACGGGGCGGCGGCGGCGGAGCGGGAGAACGCCCACAACCAGCGGAGCGCTGCGGGCCGCCTGGTCGGCACCGGCCCCACCAGCCCGCCCTACGGTAGCGGGTACGGCCGGGCGGGGCCGCCGCCGCCGCCGCCCCCGCCGCCGCGCAACGGCACCATGATGTCGCCGAGGTCGACGCTGTCGGACCCTCCCTCCGCCCTCACCACGCCCAACTCGATCGCGTCCTACCGCTAGCGGACTCAGTTTCGGCCTCGGATGCGCCGCGCAACATGGGACAAGGACCAGTTTTAGTGATTACTTGAGGGAATATCGATTCTCTCGGGAAACATTTGAGGCGTTAAAGAGCTCACTCAGGTCATCAACATATATAATGGTTTTGAACGTTTTAAACCAGCGCGTGTATTAACTGGAAAGTGGAATGCTTCAAAGACTCACGCATGGGCCACGGCGGGCGAACAATCACGAACACCACCTCACGAAACCCCACGCATCGCAAAAATGGGCTGCCTTTGGGGAGCCTGAAACCACGTGAATTGATCGAAAGCACCTGCTTGTGAAGATGTATGTGGTTTAGTGTCAATGCACGGACAGGTGTCGGTATTGTGACGACTTCCTGACCGTGCAAGAGGCCGTACTCGTTGACAAGCTGTCAGTGTCTCTCGGGTCAGAGCCCCGAGTGAGAGGTTTGAACTTGATGCGTTCAGAAAGTCTGGAGTAACTGATTTCCATGCGCAAAGGAATGAAGCCAATCGACATGGTATTCTCTGCGGGAGGACGCTCGGATGTCAAAATGCCATGTGTCGAGTACCTGAGTTAGGAAACAGGTGGGGGCCATCGAGTCCTTCAGCTTCGATGTTTGCGAAACTGGCAGGATCTCACTCCTCGGACTGCTGAGATTGAGCTGAGCTGAGAAAAGACCTTTTGTAGAGAACTTGCGCATGGGCTGTTTTAAACTCCGCGTTACTAAGTCGTGAAGTATGTAGTTGTATTATGTGCCAAGGCATGTGTGCCAAGTCATTTGCTTTTATAAACATTCACCGAGTCCAGTGATGAATATTTCCCTCTCAGAAAGTTTGCGTTTTTGTTTCAGAGGTGCAAAGGATGGATGTAAATAGATATTTGTAATTGTGTTCGGCTGAAGTGAAGTGAAGAGATGAGACCTGCAGCCTTAGTTTCGTTCGTTTTTACAACAGGTGCTGTAGTGCTACCTGGAGTAATATAACTTTGGAGATGTCTGAGTCGTTTATGAAGCAATTCCTACCGAATGTGTTGGATTCAGAATAACTGTCGTTTAGATTCAGGTGGATTGCTTGGTCAAGTTTAACACGCGCATTGACGGGAGTCTGAGCCACCTTCGCTTTGACGGGGGTTGCGAGTACCCCCCCGAAGATCTCGAGAACCACGCCAGGTAGCGAAAAACGGTAAACGGCGTTGGGTGGCCCCTCCACTCCTCCATCGAAAATATTTGAACCATTTTTTGTCAGGTCACATTTAAGGTCACTAGAGGTCAAAACATGCCTTCATAGGGATAACATGTAAATGAACGTCTTTGGTCATTACATCGGAACAAGTAAAGATGGAGCAAAACAACTGAAACTATATGAATCCTCGCAGCAAGCCTAATCAAATGATATATAACATGACCTTTGCTAGGTCAAATCAGGGATTTGACCTGACCTGAGGTCAGGTCCAGGTCAAATTATATAAAATGCATACCACTGGAACTGCAGGCAAGGCGAATCTAATGCAGCTAAAATAAACGCTTTATCACCATCCGTTACTAAGTTATTCGGTTAAAGCCATTTTCCCCATGTATTTCCAATGGAAAGGTCATGGCTCGTACCTGACCTTAGGTCATCGCTATAAAAAATACCACCACATATTTAAGAGAATTCGATATGCCCATTATGTGATGAGTTTCAATCGGATAAGTTCACCCTGTTCCGACTTATGCTATGTTAAACTTTTCTATCAGTTCACTGGCGCTACGCGCCGCCGTATTTATGCTGTCCTCGAAAAACCCGAGGGGGAGCGAATACCCGCCCCCGTCAACGCGCGTGTTAAATAGGCAATTCTAGTAGGACAACATACATTTACACACGACACTGTCCAGCAGACCCACCTTTAGTTGAGATAGCTTTCAATTCCTTGGTACTGTTAGCAATGCCGCGATTCCAGCGGCCATTGATCTGCCATCTTTGGAGAAAGAAGATCGATGAGTTTCCCAGGACATCCCCGTCGTTGTAAATAATCCGCCATTCCATATTCAGAACTTGTTGCATAGTCATTTTGACCTTTATCATCTTGAATACAAACCTGGGTCCAACGCTCTGCTAAATATTACCATCAATAATTTCCCAATGGTGGGAGCTTGTGTTCGAGACTGGTTCTGCAACTGTGGTCAATTCGAGGCAATTGTATGAAAATGGAAGGTTTCTGCGACAACAAAGCCGCCGTCCTAACAGGACGGCATTTCTTCCATCTAGACGGGTGCCTCAGCACTTAGTATGAATGCTTGGAGATTCGAACGGGTATAAAAAATGTTTATGAACGCCAATATTGCTTCCGAAAAAAACAGCCGAATTTGCGAGGATTGTGGGTATAAACGGAAGGCATGAAGTGCTTACCGTTTCGCATAGTACAGCTAAACTACATGGATTAATATTTACATTGATTACTGATAAACTACATTGGTTAAAACCAGGGATGCGGAGCCGGAGCCAGTCGGAGCCGACCATTCTGCCCTGAGCCGGAGCCGCCGAAACACTTCCGAGGGTGGCCAAAGAGCTCTAAAATTACCAAAAATCAAACGTGAAATGGTCACATTTTACCTCGTGAGATTTGTCGCACGGAAACAAATTTATTTACCTGAAATATTACATTTTTTAATATGTTATGCATATCGAGATTAGTGAAATATCGCAACTAGGGTGTTCCGTAGACGGTCTCACTCTCGGGGCAGAGGAATGCGCTCCGGCCATTTAGCATGGGCAGAAATTGGCAAAAAATGAAAGCATTGGCGGACACTGGCGGATCCATGGGGGAAGGGGGGGGCAAAAAGGCATTTTCCCCAAACCACCCAATTTTTGGTGAGTTTTTCCGATTTTCTTCAAAAAACCATATGTTTTTCACGATTTACCCCATACCGTCGGTCTGCATCCGCCCCTGTTGGCAGACGCAGGGGAGGCCATTCAGGCCATGCCCCCCCAAAGCCCTGGAAGGGGGGCCAGACTATCTTTTGGCCCCCCAAAGGCCGAATATTTTTTTAAAAGGTGTTAACACTAGGTCTGTCGAGCAAAACAATATTTGCTCCCACCCCCGCCCCCTCCGGGAGAGTTATCATGTACTTGGAGATGTAGTTTATACTAGGTCTGTCGAGAACCGACATCGCACGTCCCGTCCCCCCCCGAAAGGGGGAGAGGCAGATTTGGGTTTGCCCCAAAACTGGGTTCTGCGTCCGCCCTTGATTATGAAAGTGTATGGTTCTTGTTTCTTAAATTATTTCCCAAACATTTATCTATCCAAAAACCTAAGTTCCAATGCAACCGTGCCTCAAACCTATCCATCACATCCGTTAGAAAATCAACATTTCGATTTTCCCGTCCATCCTGGACGGCGAGTTGGCACGCACATGGTTGCAGTGACGTCATCAGCGACGCCGTAGCAACGGCCGTGTAAATGGTGTTGTCATGTTTTGCGATGAAGCTACTGCTTACTGATCTCAGGTCCAGACTAAGAGCAGACATACTGGAGGCAATGTTGCTGCTCCGCTCCAACCGCGATTGGGTGGTGTAGTGAGCGAACCAGCTGCTGGGCCCTGGAAATGGGTTTTAACGACGCACCAACCCAGGGCACGGCGTCGCCAACCCACCCGTGGAAGGATTGGTCAGATCGACATTCAGAGGTTCCGCCGGACAACCCGGACCGGTGGCTGAAACAAGGGTGCTATCCACAAGCCACCCATCCCCAAAAAGGGCCCTGGGCAGTAGGGTGGTTGGTTTCGATTTTTCTCGAAAAGGAATTAGGCCATCAACCTATCTGATGTGTTTTTCGATGTTGAACAATGTTAGCTCATCGAAGTTTTTCTTTGCGGGTCGTCCAAGCTTTACTTGATCGTTGAATCTTTAATTTTTTATGTGGGTTTGCGGACATGTCTGACCCATATTTATGTTTGCCAAAACAGTGCAGTGCAGTTTGCCATACGAATACACTGCAGTGTAGGTTGGTCCAGTTTTGAGGTTCACTGGTCTATTAATCGACTATATAATCACTACGTACTATATACTATATATGTAAGTATATATATATAATATAATATATAAAATATATATACTTATATACTATATAACCACTTTGTATCTGATGGACTTTCACGCCCTTGAGAACGTGTCGATTACATTTTGGATATAGGTACGTTGCCGAAGGCGGAGCCGGTCGGAGCCGACTATTTTGCCCGGAGCCGGAGCCGTTAGGACACTTGAACCCGGAGCCGGAGCCGAAATCATAACCCCGGACCGGAGCCGGAGCCGTCTAAAATTTTCTCGGCTCCGCATCCCTGGTTAAAACTTCAAACGCTACCAGGTATTCAAAAATCTGCAAAATGCTTGTGAAGGTCCACATTAATTTTTCAGCACTACAGAGGGGTAATCAAGACTTGTGCAGGTGTGTTGGGTGCAAGTGAGCAACATGGCCCAATAACGCTCCTGGCTGAAATTGTTACTGCGCAAAAATATTCGCTCCTTCGGTTCGACGGTATCTTAAATTCATGTTTTCCGACTCGGCATGCGCCTCCTTTGAATACAACGGGGGTCCATGACTTACAATACGCCAGTGGTAATACAGGGTTCCTGCGACTGGCAGAAGCGCCCCCACGGGACACCGGGCCACTTGTCACAGAAAACCACTGCTTCTCGAGATTCGGACGGCGCCCTGTACAAAAGTCATTCTCTTTAGCACGAGGGGCACCATGTGAAAAGGTGCGGGAGAATATGAACACGTTTTCCACGCCGCCGACACCTTTGCGGTTTCTCCTTACTTTGCATGTTACAACGGCAAAAGTCGTCATCCTTGTGGAAAAAGCCCTCCCAGGCCTCGGGATAGCATTATGATAATTTTGTGTACAGCAAGATCATGTGGGGCGTATCTCATCTTGATTGTAAAGAGCGTCATCGTTTTTATTGCAGCATGTTCGGCAGAATGCACTTATGAAGAGCGGTCTTTATCATAAATGTGTCCGAAGATAGCCAGCATCTGAAAACTGTTCTTGATTATGTTTGCCGTTTAGTCGGAGCATCGTTAATGTAGAACATAGAACACTTAGAATGTTCTATGTAGAACATAGAACGTAGAACAACACCGGGGCATAGCTTCCGAGCCGTACGTCGCACTGGTTTGATACACCCACACCCTCCAGGCAACTGAAGAGTAGTGGCTTAAAAACAAAACCTGCTGACAAAAAAATAATTTAGAAAGAAACAACACACTAACTGTAAAATAGCTAAGGGTGATCATTGGCAGATTGCGTGGATATATTTAGAAACCCAATTTCTTCGCATATTCGCCGTCCAAGGGAGCATCATGGTTAAAGAAAAATCGTTTTCTTCGTTTGGTTTTAAGCGTTGGGATCTGAGCGTAGCTGGACATTAACTCTGGTTCCATACGTCACCAATCGGAATGGACTCGCATACATAAATGCACTCTGCCTGCGATTTCAGCTTCCAAGCATCGCTCCCCAAGCTGACTTTCAAAAACCAGTTCGCGTAATCTTCGTTTGGGGGAACCCCAGTTCGATTCCACCTCAAGCCGCCACTACTGCACGACAGGGCATCCAGCTGTCAAATCCGCCGCTGTGGCTCTGCCGAGCACTGCTGCCTCTTCAGTGTCGCACGGCGCAGTCTTGTGCTCTCTGGGCGGTCCTGCGGCGGGAACTCCGCCGGGACACATCCTTCCAGCCGACGTCAGCGCCGGCCCGGGGAGTGGTGCTGGTTGCTACTCCGGCTACTGGAAGACTTGTTCGACATGGTCGACCTGGAGCGCCCTGCTGGGTTACGCTTCTTCGTCGCTGCGCGGCTGCTACGCGCACTCAGAGGAATTGCGACGGGCCTGATACGGAGGAGACTCTGAAGGAAGTTCAGTCTCTCCGAACTTGCGTCCCTTCCGACACGAGTCAACAGTCTACCTAGCCCAGTGTCCGACCTATCCGAGTCCCTGATCTCCACCATCAGCTTTGAGATGACATCGGTGGAGGCTTCGGTATGGCCTCCGAATGCCTCCAGCCGTAGCATGGCCAGTTCCCAGGCCATCTCACTGCGTAGCATCCGCTCAGCCTGTTCAGAGGGCAGCTCACCCCCGGCCAGAGGCTGGAACAGGCCGTCCGACCGCCGCAGAGGGCGGGCCACGGCGCGGTACACTCTCCTCGGCTTGATAGCGCACAGACCCCGCGCATTAGGAGGCAGCCCTGAGATCATACACAGCCAGCCGTCCTCGTCGCAGAGATCCAGCAGGCTGTCCTTCGGCACGGACTGCTTCAATCGCTCCCGAAGGAAGTCCAGCAGCACGCCCACCATGCAGTCGGCGTTGGCAATCACTGTACCGTCTTCGCTGTACTTGACGACGATGTAGGTCATAGTAATAGAATGAAGGATGGTGGTTGTGATGTACGGTAGATGCGCGGCGCAATTAAATAATACTTAGATGTTCCCTTTCCGATTTGGCGAATGTTACTGAGAAAACTAAAGAGTCAAAAGATTATCTCTTTTCGATTGGTATTCAATTCACGATCGCCTCACGTACCAAGTTGTTTCAAACTTAAACAATAATCTTCTTTGAAGTATTTAAAAGCAATCCCAGCCCCCCAATCCCCACCTAACCCCTTTGATCGGTACCCTTCCAGTTGTATTTGGCCAAATTTTCAGTGCTGAATCATTTTTCGGTCCGCGTGATAAAAAGGCTTGGGATATCTTTCTATGTAGAAATTGTCCTTAGGCAAGTAGTAGAAAATAATTAGTGGTCGAAGAATACGGCAAGCCATTTTGCAGGGACGAAAACTCAGCACTGATCATCATACATAAAAATACCAATATATGTACATGTACGAATGAAAGAGTATAGCGGCATCACGTATTAAAGGGAATGGGTCACTTTGTCGCGATCCTAAATATTAGTGGAAAAAATGCGCCTGAAAACTTAGGAAACCACATTTTGTTTCCATCTTTGATCGCCCCAAAACAAGTACCGCCTCTTCTATTACTACCCTGGGCTGACCAAGGCATCGCGTGTAATTACGAAGCTCAGCTCAGCTGGCTGCTTGCAGCATGAAACATTACATAGGCCATGCCATTTTTATCATTTATCACGTGGCATGCGCTATCAGATGGAAAAGGATTCCTTCGTGGTTGGAATTATGGACAAGCGCTTTTCATTTAGTTCTTTAAGGTGTGCGGAAATTAGGGCTTTGGATGAAAAAACCAGAAGTGGTTCTCGGCACGCTCTACCAAACTGCTATCTCAGCCCACAGCCCATTATAAAAGTGAGACTCCCTATACGGCCAAAATAGGGGACAGTGCCAGAAAACAACACCCTCCAGATCAAAACAGGACAGCCCCCCGGTCAAAAACAAGATTCAGCATCAGTCGCAATTCGAAGCTGTGAGATCTTGCGACGAAATGTGGAAAGCCGAACCCATAACAAACAACAAATTCAATAGCGTCTGTTTTAATCAATCTCTTCATGTTTTGTATGACTGTGTGTTTGCATTCACTTTTTCACTGAACAAATAAAACAAGGTTTTACCGGCTTCCAGCGCCTGTTATTGGTCCCAAACACCTGCAAGAGCTACCCCCACAACAATCGTCATATAGCCTCCAGGACAAAAACTGCTCGGTGGCCAATTGCTGACGATCTGGCAACACCGCTGCCTGGGGCGATTTATTTCCTAACGTGGGAGATTCATTGAACCGCCTACCAGGGCCGATTGAAAGCCGCCATGCATCACAGGTTTATCAAAGGCAGCCGCCCAACGATACCAGTTAAACAATGGTGTCGGCAACAAGACGTCACAGATCTTACACGAACAATAACGGGCCCGCCCACATAAAGATCTCTAAAAACCACACAAGACACTTACATTTGAGCTCTTTGCAGTTGCCAGGTGATAAGAGAGCACTCGAGATCATAGAGTCGAAAATAACAGCGATGTAAGCAGCTGTTCTTCGGGCTCAAACCAGAAATGCCGCTCTAAGGGATATCGCAAGAAAATATATATATATATATATATATATATATATATATATATATATATATATATATATAGTTCGGGCAATAGTATATATATATATATATATATACAAAGTTCCGCTTCGAGGGGTGGTACAAAAAGGTGTGCCCAAAAAATGTTGTGTACTCTGCCAAGAAGTATATATATATATATATATATATATATATATATATATATAAGATACAAGAAATATATATATATATATATATATATATATATATATATATATATATATATATCTCAATACCTCCAAAAAATGATGTGGAGAGGGATGGGCATGCAGAAAAAACCACTCAGGATGTAGTTTCCACGGATTGCCTTTGAAGGCACAACTATTCTTGGCAGAGTCCACAACAATTTTTTGGGCACACCCTTTTTGTATCACCCCCTCGCAAGCGGAACTTTTTAAGAGCCTTACACACAAATTGCACCCGTAAGTAATCCCAGAAGATATCTGCACGACTCGAAAAATCTCCAGTTTGAGGTTGCCAATACGATGGACTAGATTCAGGGAGAGCTCAAATCTCGCAGGATTCTACTGGCTGCAACCAGCGGATAGTGTCCCCGCCATACGATGCAAGGCAAGGGACAATACGAGTAGAAAGCCGCTCAGCGCCAACAAATATTGCAGCCAGTTCATGGCACAATTTTCGTCGCGTCTTCGCTTCCTGTCACGGATCAAGCAACAAGACTCGGAAAATTAGGAACTTTTCCATCAAGTTTCCTCAGGCACTGATTGAGCCCACCTTGTTGATTTTACGAGCCTATAACCAGTAAGACACCTTTTTGAGTGATAACCGAGAGGACGTTTCTGTTTCAAGATGAGAATTGAAGGATGGCTGAAATTTTCTTAGATGGTTCATGGTGTTTGTCAAACATAATCATGACGATATCGCAAATGAGTTCAGCTTCCAATAATTCATCCCTTACTTGGAACCAACTAACATGAAACACGGTTCAAAAAGTGGCGGAAAATAAACCGAATAGAATTAATTTTAGACAATCCATTATGGAATTAATATCATCAGAATTTATCTCTTCGGCTTGAACTTTCTGAATCAACTAGCTATTCGGATTTATCGTTCGCAGCTAGCGTGTAACAGCTCTTAACAAATATGAGCTTCTTTATCTAAACACACGCACAAAACGTCTGCAAATATATCGTTTTTCAAGCACTGAAGCTTTAAAAAATCACTGTTCAGAGGGTGTTGCAGGGTCTCACGGAAACGCCCACCCCTGATATGTATTGGAACAATCTAGCTTGAAATTTTGATACATTAAATTGAATTAGTGCAGCTGCCTGATGGTGTCAATTTCATTTACCCACCTTAACTACTCGCAGAGAAGTAAGCTCGCTAAAAGCTTTAGCACGGCCGGGCCGGTCTGAGTGATATGTAAATTTGTCTACTAACTCAGAGGTAGAACCAAGGTAGAACCTACAACATTCACATTCACAACCCAAAATACTTATAAACTAGTACTTGTACGGAAGTCCATCTTACCCAAAAGACGGAGACATGCAATAAATAATTTGTTCGGATCCTAAGGAAGATTTTCCTCAAAACAGTTCATCAAAAGGCGAAGCATATACAAGCATTCTTCCCCTAAGCGAAGAGAAATCGCACGCTTATCGGACCCAAAAACGCCCCTCCCCAGACTATCTAATCTAAATAGTCTAATCCCTCTCATACCTCCCAACCCTGGCCCTCCCCATCGGTTCCCTCTATAACCTATTCGAGTGCGAGCTTTTCCCATCTATGGTCGCGCCACACACAACCTTCCAACGCAGTGCTATTCGCGGCCCTTCAACCAGCCCAGCACATTTGGAGTGTAGTACGAAATGATGACGTCAGCACCTGTGGAACGGGACGGTGTTAGACAGCCCAAAGCCCTGCATGTATTACAAAACAGGTAAGGAACACCGAAAGATAATTTTCCAACGAGTATCAAAGATGTTTAATTCTAGGCATAATTGAGTTTAATTGAGTTTGATCTAAATATGACACGAAACAGACTGTATGAATATGATGGTACTATAACATTGAAGTTATTTTATGTAATTGTAGGCATACGCATCAAGGCACGTGTTGCAACATGGCCGTACCTGCGCGGCGCATGGCCGTCAGCGCCTCCATCACCACGGGCTTCAGAGTGAAGGCGCCGTTACTGGCGGCGTGGTACAGCATGGCGTACTCGCCAGACACCTGCAGGCGTGGAGAGAACTTCACTGGCACAGCCGGCACATCACGCTAACAGGCACAGCGGAGGGATTTTATCGCCTACAGTTACCGCGGGAGTCACAGTGTAATCAGTAAATGACGGAAATGACAATGCCGAGGCTTATCTTCCAGGAGAATACTCATGGTATTGTACCTGTTCCTGAAAGGTGCCTTTGAATCTTTCAGTCTGAAATCAATGGAGGCTGCATCAAAGCTGTCTCAGCTTAGAATTGACGGTTAAAAAATCCCAGGCCACAGCGACCCCACAGAATGACTCCATGATCCACTGTTTAAAGGGAATGTGGCACCTTGGTCGAATCCTGGAATTTATTGTAACTAGGTGTACTTTTAGCCGAAAATCATGGAAGCGTCCATGATTTCTCCGAAGAAATGTGCAATAGGCTCAATAGTTTGGTTTTTAAAATGCTCCTCTAGGAAGAGAAATAAATATCTACCTATGGATGATGTCATGATCTGGCAACCACTACCACATTCAATAGGCTTCAAGGGCTTCCATTGGCTGATACTCGCCGTGACGTCAGCATATGTCGTCACACCAACATGGCTGTCAACTGTGACCTGCTGCTAAGGGTACATGTAGGGTACATTTTAGGTAGTTATTAGCTTTTCTCTACGGAAATTTTGAGTTTCAAGACAAATGATATATTAAGTACCGGGTTTTCTGGCATGCTTTACAACTTGGCTACCTCAGTTAAAATCACGTTATGAAGGTGCCACATTCCCTTTAACCCTATTTCCGTCAGGCTCCCGGCTACCCCTATTTCCGGCAGGGGGGCAATATCGGCCCCCCTAAGATCTCGTAATCTAACCGGCCGATTTTGAAAATTCAAAGTGCTATAGATTCCCCTGACGCTAAACTTTATTTTGAAAAAAAGAAAATTTCCAAATTTTGATTTTTAAGGAGACGGTCGTGCAAAATATACAATTTGTGTGTATTTTTTAGATTTTCCATAACCCTTGTCTCTGTTGTACGATTTTCACAAAACTAGTTCAGATTTACAAATAATTGACCCAAATTTTCATATACTCGAGTTACGCAAAAATTGAAATTCAATGGCAGTTCCAGGACCAGGACTATGAGGGGAAATACATACAACCTAAAAGTTTTTGTTACGCGGATTAGAAGTCGTCATATACTGCTTGGCATTTTTGACACATAAATAAATGAGAAAAAAAGTGAAAAACTCATCAGGGGCGGATGCAGTAAGGTAAAACAGTGGGGTAAAATACATACCAACAATATGCGAGTGGTAGGCATGATTATATTAGTCCCTCGACTAGTTGAAATTTATTTCTAATAATTTTTATCCTCCCATGGCAGCTCTGGGAAAGGGGGTGACATAGGCGGATCAAGGACTCGTCGTGGGGGGTGGGGGGTGATTGGAAACACATTTTCAATATACAACGATATTGAGTCGCGGCGGTGATACTGGCTGGGAATATGCATTTTGAAAATGTGTAGTGACTGGACACGCCTCTGGTAATCTAGAATTGGTTTATAACTATTTTGAATTTTCATATACCCAATTGTATTCGCCCTGGCACGGCTGTAAGCAGGTTTCTCACTTACTAACATTTAGTCCTTCTTGATAACATTCCCCCCATTTTGAACTGCTGTAACCGCCCCTGATGAATACAAATAGTGACAATTGTGAATGCACTATCATCTCACATAAAAAATGATATAATAAAACTATATAACTGGTATCAGGATCAGCAGAGACGGCTTCCTTTTACAAAGAAATCATCGCATACGATAATACTTGGTTTGTGGATAGAACCTCCCCAAAAACCCAGCCATAGCTCCGCCCCTGGCAAATATATAATCTTGAAAATTTCAGAAAACCTGCCTGTACTAGTTTTAGGAAAAGTCAGGAAGTTTCAAAGTTCTATCGCAAGCCGTTTCGGAGATATTCTCGAAAAACCTGAAGGGGGGCAATATTAGCCCCCCTGCCGGAAATAGGGTTAAGACATTGTTGTACGACAAATAATTGACTAAAAACCCCACGTTTCGCAACGTTTTGCCGTGCTGACTAAAAGGAAACACCCTGGTCGGCATGCAATCTATTGGGCGTAAGTCAATCAACATAGTCGGCGAGTTAACAAGACGCGCTCACGAAGGAGTGCTAGTAAAGAACGCGACATATATGCATAATTCCCTGAAATGCTACAAACCGCAAGGCCCCATCTCTGTTCAACCTCACCATCGCATCCCCATTCTCGCCTGGTATATGAAGAGCGGGTACTGCGGGAACTGCTCCTTGGTCTGCCGGACTATGTCCAGGTAAGGCATGCCGGGCTTCACCATCAGCATGTCAGCGCCCTCCGCCACGTCACGGGCCTGTAACAATCACACGGACGTCACTTCGGAAATTTCAGGCCACAAGAAGACAATTGAAACTTTCAGTGTACTTAAATCTTTATCAGTTTGCAAACGACTAGAAAGGGAGCAGTCCACCCGCCCGGTAGGTCGAGGCTGTAAGATACCCCCGGCAGGGGGCGGGTTGGAACGTCCAGCGTGCGCGGGCGGCGGCTGAGCCGGTACTGACGGCGGCGCGGGATGCCAGGCCCGAGGCGCCCGGAGGCAGCTGGTAACACCGCCGGTCCCCGAACCCCGGCGCCGACTTGGCCGCGTCCCGGAACGGCCCGTAGAAGCTGCTGGCGAACTTGACGGAGTAGGAGAGGACGGAGCAGCTGCTGGAGAGAGCGGCGGCGGCCAGACGAGACTTGATGGCTGCCACCCGGCCGTCCATCATGTCGGACGGCGCCACCACGTCGGCACCTGGCGGCAGGCAGGCAATACCGCGGTCACGGGGGGAACAATACAGGCGCAGTGAGGAACGGTAGTTACGGGAGAGGGCAACTACAGACAACGGCAGTCACGGGAGAGGACCACTGTAGACAACGGCAGTCACTGGAGAGGACCACTGCAGACAACGGCAGTCACGGAGGAGGACTCCTACAGACAACGGCAGTCACGGAGGAGGACTATTACAGACAAAGGCAGTCACGGGAGAGGACCACTGCAGACAACGGCAGTCACGGCAGAGGACCACTGCAGACAACGGCAGTCACGGGAGAGGACCACTGCAGACAACGGCAGTCACGGAGGAGGACTACTACAGACCACGGCAGTCACGGGAGAGGACCACTGTAGACAACGGCAGTCACGGAGGAGGACTCCTACAGACAACAGCAGTCACGGGAGAGGACCACTGTAGACAACGGCAGTCACTGGAGAGGACCACCGCAGACAACGGCAATCACGGGAGAGGACCACTGCAGACAACAGCAGTCACATGAAAGGGCCCTACAGACAACGGCAGTCAAGGGAGAGGACCACTGCAGACAACGGCAGTCACTGGAGAGGACCACGAGACAACAGGAGTCACGGAGGAGGACTACTACAGACAACGGCAGTCACGGGAGAGGACCACTACAGACAACGGCAGTCACGGGAGAGGACCACTACAGACAACGGCAGTCAAGGCAGAGGACCACTGCAGACAACGGCAGTCACGGGAGAGGACCACTGCAGACAACGGCAGTCACGGGAGAGGACCACTACAGACAACGGCAGTCAAGGCAGAGGACCACTGCAGACAACGGCAGTCACGGGAGAGGACCACTACAGACAACGGCAGTCACGGGAGAGGACCACTACAGACAACGGCAGTCACGGGAGAGGACCACTACAGACAACGGCAGTCAAGGCAGAGGACCACTGCAGACAACGGCAGTCACGGGAGAGGACCACTACAGACAACGGCAGTCACGGGAGAGGACCACTACAGACAACGGCAGTCAAGGCAGAGGACCACTGCAGACAACGGCAGTCACGGGAGAGGACCACTACAGACAACGGCAGTCACGGGAGAGGACCACTACAGACAACGGCAGTCAAGGCAGAGGACCACTGCAGACAACGGCAGTCACGGGAGAGGACCACTACAGACAACGGCAGTCACGGGAGAGGACCACTACAGACAACGGCAGTCAAGGCAGAGGACCACTGCAGACAACGGCAGTCACGGGAGAGGACCACTGCAGACAACGGCAGTCACGGCAGAGGACCACTGCAGACAACGGCGGTAACGGGAGAGGACGATTAAAAACACAGGTGGGGGAGGGGCACAAGACACGCTTAAAAGGCGGAGGGGAATGGGCAGCATTCGCAAGGAAGTTACGCAGTCATTCAGAGACGGGCAGTAAGGACTGAATTTTACAGTGGGGAGGAGGGACTGATACTGCTATCTCAGAAGAGAGGATGGGTCCAGATAGGACAATAAATTTAAGAGCTTTAAAACAAAGATGAAGGAAGATGGTCTTCGGTTAGTGGTAATGAATATTGTATGCGCACTGCACAGCTCCTGGTTGAGACAGCACGGCGAACCTTTCCGGGGCAAAAGACTGAAATGTCAACAATCATCAGAATTTAAAACGTTAGTACGTGGTGGTAGTATGACTACAAAGCTCAAATATGGCGATTGATTTTCAAATGCTCAATCCCGACTTTCACTTTACTTCTAAAGTGAGCTTCTGGATCTTCAATCTTCTGGATCATCAAATAAATATCTTGGAATAATATTTATTTTTCCACTTATTGGAATGATATTTATCGATTCCTTTCACGATATATCCCAGAACTACCACAATACCTAATTACACTACCACTTCCAAACAGTCGGGGCAGAGAAAACTATCCGACACATACAGCACGGAGAGGTCAGGCCGAACCTGATGCTGTCGGGAGCACTGTCACGGCTAATGTTGGTAGCAGGTGGCGGTCTCACCGGCGCGAGCGTAGGCCAGAGCCACCTCCGCCAGCCGGCCGATACTGGGCTCGTTGTCCAGGGTGCCGTCCCCGCGCATAATGCCGCAGTGACCGTGGGAGGTGTACGGACACAGACATACCTGCAGCGGACATCAGAACGGTCATGGGCGAACACGGACACAGACACACCTACAGCGGAAAACAGAGCGTTCATGGGGAGATGACACGGAGATAGACACGCCTGCACCGGACAACAGAGGGGAGATGACGGGCACGGACACACCAGCACCACAGACATGAGGAGATGGCGGAAACAATGACACACCAGCACCGCAGACATGAGAAGACGACAGGGATATAGACAAGCCTGCAACGCACAGATAAAGGCTAACTTCATGATGTTCAGAAAGTTTCTCTTGGCTTTCCAAGGTCGATCTTTCAACTCTCTCTACTCGTAGAATAGCTGACAGAAACATGAATTTATTGACGCGCAACAAGGGCACTTGAAACTTTAAAAACAAGTCGTGCCATCCAGTGAATATAAATGGACTACATGTTGCATTGTTACTGTTTCAATATTCCGATGCCCGAAGCAACGGGTTTTCGAGCTTAGGTTATGACTAATAGTTCCTTGCATAAATGTTTTTTACACAGTCAAGGGAACAAGCCAAACGAAAACGTTTGATGTGTCTTCCACTGCAGTAGAGATGGCCAACACGCTAATGGTCCAGTAACACCACAAAGAGAAAACGAGGCCAGACGGTGCAGCCTCAACGCTTACATCACAGGCGACCAGCAACGACGGGAACTTCTGCTTGATGCTCCGAATCGCCGAGACAACGGCACTGTCGGGGTCGTCCGCACCCGAGCCTCTCTCGTCCTAAAAACAGAAAACCCTTAGCTATCTTTGTTCTAGGCCCTTTTTCCGCATGATTACACAAGCGGTAAAACAACACTCTTGCATGTGTTTGAATTACGTCAATGGCCATCTTATCTATAAGCAAAATATTTCTCACAGGCCTTTCATCACCACATTAGGTAGTGGAACCAGAAAGAACGCAAAATACATGATTTCTCTCTTAACAGAATGCAGTTTTGTGTGCCAATGTGGTTACCAAAAACATTTCAAACATACTAAAATAGTCAAAGATAATGTGACACACTTTATACATGTGCATAACGGTGAACCATACCTTCTTTCCCTCAGGCACTCCAAACAGCAGGACTGAAGACAGCCCATCTTCTATGAGGGGTTCCAGTACTCCGGGCAGCTTATTGACACCATACCGAGACACTCCAGGCATGCTCAGTACAGGCTGGACGGCATCCGCATCATCCCTGTCGAGCGAGATACTGCAAAGTTAAGTAAAAGAGGAAAACATCGTCATGTCCATAGCACACCATTTATAGCTAAAACCATTAAACATGTGCTCAACAATCAACAATGAAGTACCCTCAGCAGTCAGTTGCCTTTTTACAAACAATACCAGATTATCCCGCTTTTTGCTTCAAAGTCATGCATATCACGATAAGGTGCTATGAAGCAAATAAGGCACAGGTCAATAATCACTAGCAGCCCCAAGGTAGTTCCGTCGATACCGCATGACTGTGACAGAACTACACTGGCTGCCACAAATGGTATCACTCCTCACTTTTTACCTGCCTGTATTGCGTATTAGCGAATTAGTCCGGAGAAGTGGTGTGGTGGTGAAGGGCGTGGTTGCTTTTCACACCGCGGGCCAAAGATGACAAATAAAAAATATCGATTCAAATGAGCTCACGTGTTAGCCATTTATTGTCTCGCGACCTGATGCATGTGATTGAAGCACCAAACTTGTCAGGTGATGAAAAAATCCCTATTTGTAAGAAGGGTATCCCTCTTCTGCCTTCACAGCTTTTGCCTAAGCAAATAAAATGAGGAAAAAAATCGGAAATCCCCAGGGCACACTCAATTTTCCAGAAAAAAAAACACAAAAATAGACATATATCAGTGAATGTAATTTCCTCCTTTCATTCTAGCGGAATAATTCAGGGAAGGACAATTGGAAGCAGACAAAAATCCTTAGAAGTCCAACTACAAAACAACCTTCCACTGGGATCCCAACAGCCGGAAAACATCTCCTTCCTGGAGTTTAGAGCGGCGGTGTCGGAAAACAGTATATAGTATTTTCTTTCAAACGTGGGTCGATAGTTTGGCGAAGAGAGAGAGAGAGAGAGAGAGAGAGAGAGAGAGAGAGAGAGAGAGAGAGAGAGAGAGAGAGAGAGAGAGAGAGAGAGAGAGAGAGAGAGAGAGGGAGAGAGACATACATACATACATACATACATATATATATATATATATATATATATATATATATATATATATATATATAAAAAAATATATATAAAAGTTGTGTTCATAGTGAAAAATATAAGTTACAATGATGTTTAGGCGAATTTCAAAAACTAAATTTATAAAAACATTATATTGCACCACATAAACGCGTTTCGTATTCACTTCATCAGTATGCAGCACAATACAAGTATGCAGCACTTGCAGTATGCAGCACTTGTATTGTGCTGCATACTGATGAAGTGAATACGAAACGCGTTTATGTGGTGCAATATAATGTTTTTATAAATTTAGTTTTTGAAATTCGCCTAAACATCATTGTAACTTATATATATATATATATATATATATATATATATATATATATATATATATATATATATATATATATATATATATATATATATATATATATATAAATTTCTGAACTTACACAATGAACAACGGGTACATTAGATTCTGTGGTAATACTTCTGTCCCAATTTGCTGCCACCTCCTGGCTACAGCATGCCGGTAGCCACTGTGGAGAATGTGACTTGCTGGTGTGGAAGACATAATGTAGCTCGAGTCACCTGCAAAACAGAAGATTAAAAACCTGCTGATATTCCTCATGTTACTTTCCATCATTTTCAAAGAATTCACCTTCATTTGATCCGCCATCATTACACAGTCTCATCCAGCCCCAGATACACATGAATAAGAAAGTGCAGAGTATACTGTACAGTAAGTAGCTGCAAACAAGCCCCAGCCTAAATTTGGCTTTATCATCTCAAAATAAACTTTTAAGCATCATTCTCCAAACATTTATTTTGTTGTACCAAACTTGTGATTGCATCATGTGCAGGCATCTTGATTGTCAATAAAAATATTTGCTTGTTTCCAAATACCACTGCTATATCTGAGAACCATTGTCATAAAATCCTGCTCAAAGCAAACCAAACTTTATCAATATCTTGGCTAAGCCCCGAAGAAATCATTTGCGTTATCAAAAAGCTAAATGATACTGGTCCTGGTGGGGATAAAATTTCAGCTCAGCCTCTGACGAAAAATAGAAATGAGCTTACACGGTTGCCAACACCTCGTTCGAAAAAAGAATATGCCTTGACTGCTACAAGACAGCTGCAGTATCACCAATTCTTAAGTCAGGAGATGATAAACCCTTCACAAATAATACACCTGTTTCCATATTAAGTGCGTATCAAAAGGTTTTGAGAGAATGATGTACAACAACATGGTTGAATAATTGAATACTAAGATCCAATTCTTTGAACTCAAGTTAACCAATAACCAAATATCCGATTCTTAAGGCTCAGAAAAAACACTTAGGTTATGTTTAAAGTAAACAAAATATAAGACTTAACTTTTTTCTGAATCGCTATTAAACAGAAAAAATTGCAAAATAGAATAGAACCATTTGCATACCTTAAATCTATTTTATCTATCGTTGTATCAGCAAATTTGACTGAATTAAATAGGATCAGTACAGGAATTATCAATTAAATAGTTAACTTATACACGCACTGATTGTAAAGAACATCGCGCTAGGGTTGAAATCTTCTTCTTGTTCCGAATCATATTTGTTGCTGTGCTAGGAATCGAGGAACTAGTTAAGTGGGCGCCTGGACATGAAGCACAGGTACATTAGGGTGTTTCATTGTTCCAAAATGCAATATTTCGACGCATATCGATGTTCCCCTCAAACCTCATCTGCTTACAAGCTTCTGTGCGAAATTTCCATGTATTTCGATGATATTTAGAGGTCGCGCACTTTTGCAGTTTTTTATCAAATCTATTCAAATGTACACATAAGCGTAGGAACGCCCAGAATATTCGGGAGGCCAAGGTGCATTTGGAAGTCATTTCTTTCCAGTCAGCGCCATAGGGTTAAGGGTTAAGAATCAAGAATATTGGGCGGGGCGCTATGACCCCCTGCCCCCCCTGTTCCTACGCCTATGAATGTACACATTTCCACACTGATACTGGCGCTGGTTTTCTTTTGCTTGGTTTTCTATTTCACATCTGAAATATTCTTCAAATTAAGTAAAACCTTTATTACTGCACAATGACTAGCCAGAGTATACAACCCGACCGATTTCGGGAGCATCCCGCAAGGGAGATGAAGATAACACTATGACATGAACCTAACTATGCGAAAAACACGAAGACAGGGTACACTTTGAAAGAACAATCTTAACTATGAACATGACGAATCATTTTAGAATTATTAGCTCTAAACACGTGTTATTTTTCAATTCAATCTCTTGTTTGGCTGGCGTTTTAAGAGGTCCAAAAATCCAGAAAAGATGGTAACTTTGCCAATATTTCTATTCATTTTTGGTTCCGTGGTGGTTTGGATGTAAATTGCCTCTGTTATTTCCCGCTGTTTTTGTCTTGAGTCGAAAGTTAAAGTCGTTATGGCGTCCCATTTGATATAATGATCCTTCTTGAATGATTGTTCCGCTGTGGCCTCCGCTGCTCTCTCGTCAATTGACCCTCGGATTACTTTTTGTCGAGATTTTCGGTGTTCGTCTTGTCGGACTTCCATCATCCTTTTGCTTTCTCAAATGTATATTTTTGGACAGTCATTACATTCCATCTTGTATACTGGGCCTGGTTTTTCCGGTTGTCTATCCTGTCCTTTGGTTTGACCAGTAATTGTTTGATCGTTTGATGTGGCTTAAAATATGTTCTTACGTTGAATTTAGAACATATGCGTCGAATCTGTTGCGATACTCCTACATATGGGAAGGATCATTTTATCAAATGGGACCCCATAACGACTTTAACTTTCGACTCAAGACAAAAACAGCGGGAAAGGGAGATCGCCCTCATCAAGAGATTCAACGGATTCGTCAAGGACGAGAAGCAGAAGCAGTACCTGCTCCAGGTGGTGGAACTCCATCGGAGGGCTCTACCCAAGCGCACCAAGAAAGAATGCGCCTCTTTCAAGTGTAATGGTTTTTGGTGATAAAAGTGCGCGACCTCTAAATGTCCTTTTATGTTGCTTTTAAGGGTGTCAATCGATTCAGTTTTACGTATAGAGCTGGGGGAAAATCGATATGACTTCGTTCCAAACAAACAAAATTTTACTATAGTGGGCTGAAACACCCTAAGGTACATGGGTACTATACGTAAACTCGCGGACGAATATGTAGCTCCTTTACATCAGGGATATGTCAGATTTCAACTCCGGGTGGTTTGTACTGACAAGGGGGCGGGATTTCCTTTACGCCTCTCACACCTAGCTAGTATTCTAGTTTATCCCTATAGTTTTCTTATACCTGTATCACTCCACTCCAGCTGCCACGTCACGGAGCCGCGGAAGAAAGAGTAGCAGAGGGGCAAGTGGGCCGGATATCTGTGTGCCAGCTTAACTCTAGAGGAGACATATCAGCGGCGAACAGATCGACCTGGGGCGGCCCCGGCGACGCGTGGTCGCTGCTGTGTGGCTGCCCAAGTGGGGGTCTTCGGCCTCCTGACGAGGGGGCGGACCCGGTGGGCTGCCTACCGACAGCCGGTGAGACCGTAGAGGGCGGCGGAGACTGGTGATGGCGTCAGCGAGTGACCCGGCTGATGGGCCGGCTTTGGCTGCATTCGAGTGCCGCTGTGGCATGGCTGCCGGCGGGGTATTCGCAACGTTCTGGCGGGTGGCGGTCGCCCGGGGAGCTGCCGTCGCTGGTCTGCTGCCCTGGAGCGGGGACCCTCCGGTGGCTGACTGAGCTGCTGCTCGCAATCTGTGCCGGTCTGTGAAGTGATTGCCTCGTCGCCCGGTGGAGTCGATGGAGAGCTGGGTCACTCCTGGCTACTCGGAGGTCTCATGGAGTGACGCCTCGCAGGGCACCGCTGTCTGCAGAGGTGCAGTACAGAGCAGCCCTTTCCTATATCAGAAGATGGAGGGAGCAGTCATGGTTCGGAAAGGGTGACATCGAGACAACGAACTGAACGGGACGACAGACGGGCCGGGAAGTGGAAGAAGTGTTGCAGGCGATAAGAGACTAATAGCGACCAGGACCGGGTGCGTTAGTAGTGAGCTGGGCCGGTGAGGGGAGACCTGACTGGACGCATGCTGGCTGTGGCGGACTCTGGCATTGCCGTCAGTTCGCGTGATAGGGGCCCAATTCAACTGGTGGATCCTTTTTCATGTTAGCTGCCTCCGGAACAAGGAATGTGGCAGCGCTCTAAACGTAACATAGGTGTATTAGGTAGGTATGGGTGTATAGGTGTATCTATCCTCCTATGAATAGTCTGTTCTTCTTTGGTCTAATGTATTATTGTGCTCTCCTAAATCTTCCATTTGAGTGTGTGAGCAATGGACATACTCTACTGTTCTCTCAAGGAGATAACAAAAATGGTCTATATAATCTAGGCCACACAATATAGCTTACCCCACTAATAGCAAATCTATCGTCCTTTCCTCTCATATGCCGCTGTTCTACTTCGTTAGAAAGGGTTGCTTGTGTGCCAACACTTGATTTATTCTGCTGTTCTCTTGAGAACATTGTGCAAAGTTTAAAGTCACACATGTATTGGTGAGGACGCACCCTTGGACAGAAAGATGAATCACCATTAAATATAACCTGTATAAAACCTCGCTAAGCACTTCTTTGGCGATCAGCTGGCGAAGCAAGGTTCAAGAGAGGGATGTTAAAATGATCTAAGTACTAACTCTTTATGTGATTGAGGAGGGGATGCACTCTGGTCTCGGAGTTGGGGCTCACAGTTCTTGGGTGCTCGTCTAGGAACTGGACTGTGCAGGTGGGTGCATTAATGATGGTGTGGTACCCACCATCCAGTGTGCAAAGTATGACATTCTGGACGAGATCTCGTCGGTACGAGTGCCCTTGGAGACAGGAGCGAGTGGTGCGAATTTTATCAACCTGGTGCGAATTTGCAAGACTGGTGCGAGGAAGTTGACACCAAAAACCAAACATATTATGGCTGAATGGTTATAAAGACACTGGAGGGCACCTTGCAAACAGTCCTTAACTAACTAACCAATAAGAGAGGTAGCATTGCATCGTGTGGGTAGGAATGGGTGCATTTTCTCACTGGTATATGGCAGATTGGCACGAATTTTCGGTAGCTGGTGGTGCGAGAATTTTAGATGGCTGGTGCGAATTGTCTTGCCAGCTGCCATACTTGGTAGACTGCCCCCCCCCCCCATCAGCCCTGCACCCTGCTGGGCTGCCACATGTCCCCTGCTGAGCATTTGCTGGTGTGCCTTTCTAATGGTTGTGTTGGGACAGAAATTGCTCCTATTTGCATCACGCTTATCAAATCAGGGGAGGGGGCTTGAGCCGGTTTCCGCCTGCTGCACTCTAGTTCATTGGCTTGCGGTGTTGGTTCATGTGGTGCTGGCCTCTAAAATTAATTTGATCCAGTGTATGGTCTGTTTCCCAATGGTGTCTTTGTCCCTGTCAATCTTTGCCTGCTCTTTGCTGAGTTCTGCCTTTGATCACATATTTCATTTTAATGTTTTAGCCATTGTGATTGACACAAACATTTCTTTCCAGCAATGGTGTGTCCGGTTCTATAGTTGTGAGATTGGGTTCGTTGGGGAGAGGGTGAGGGATAATAAACTAACCCCTTAAGTAGGGACAACCTTGTTGGGTGTCCCCACTTAAAGGGAATGTGGCACCTTCATAACCTGATTTTAACTGAGGTAGCCAAGTTGTAAAGCAAGTCGGAAAGCCCGGTACTCCATATGTCATTTGTCTTGGAACTCGATATTTCCATAGAAAAAAGCTAAAACCTACCTGACACCAACCCCTCATCAACCCCTCGCCGGGCGGCCATTGTTGTGAACTGCTGGTGTGACGACATATGCTGACGTCACGATGAGCATCAGGCAATCGAAGCCCTTGAAGCATTTCAAGTATGGTAGTGGTTTCCAGATCATGACATCAGCCACAGGCAGATATTTATTTAGTTTCCTAGAGGAGTATTTATAAAAACAAAATATTGAGCCTATTGAACATTTTTCGGAGAAATCATGAGTGTTTTCATTATTTTTGGCTAAAAGTACGCCTAATTTGAAGACTTATACACTTATTGATAATTTCTTCACTAATGACATCTCACTTATTCACTCATCCTCGGTCTTGACTTCGGACATTAGTGATCACTTCCCAATTACTCTGAAACTTCATAAAAATGAAAACTCCAACAGTCCAACAAGCAAATAACATTTCATTTGATTTCAGGAACATTGAAGCTATAAAATTTAACGTATCCTCTAAACTAGATGCCATTTTTGCCATTCAGGATCCCTCATTGGCTGCTGAGTTTGTTCAATCAACTTTGTCAGATGAGATATCGAAACTTTCAATAAAAAAGACAGGTAGAAAGCATGTTCCAAAACAACCCTGGATTTCTTTTGCTCTCCTCCAGTCCATCAATAAGAAAAATGACCTCTATGCAAAATACATTCAATCCCTGAGCCCAGAAGATGAAAGAGCCTACAAAGATTATTGTAACATCTTGGTCAGTGCAATTCGAGTAGCTAAAAAGATTATTACCAAAGAAAATTGGAAGAGGTACAGTCCAGCCCCCAGAAAACTTTGGTGTACATTGTTAGACTTGACCCACAAGCGTAAACCAAACAGTGATCTTCCAGAGCAATTTGAGATAAACAACCAACTAGAAGTTGATCCACACAAGATAGCCGACCATTTCAACACTTTTTTCACAAATATTGCCTCATCGCTAGACAACGCTCTTCCGTCGTCCACCTTGGATCCTCTGCACTTCGTCACCCAACTCCCAGAACCAGCAGAATTTCATCCCATATGATGCTGCTGCAGTTGAATTAATTATTGCTTCCCTTAAGTCTACAGGAGGTGGATCTGATGGTATCTCATCTAAAATTCTTAAACTGATATCCACCTCCATATCCCGTCATTTGAGCTACTTATTTAATCTCTGCCTCTCTAGTGGAATTTTTCCAGATCAGTTTAAGCTTGCTTTAGTAGTTCCCATCCACAAGAGTGGTGACCACTCTAATTGTAACAATTATCGACCAATTTCCCTACTCCCTATTCTCTCTAAGGTGCTCGAAAAATTGTCCACTCTCAAATTAATCAATTTCTAGCCGACAACAACATTATATTTCAAAACCAATTCGGATTCCGCAAAATCATAACACATATATGCCCATAGCTCTTTTGTATGATAGACTAACCTCAGCCCTAGTCTCAAAAAAGGTATGTGCTATTGTTTATTTGGATTTCTGCAAAGCTTTTGATACTGTAAACCACCAAATTCTCCTTGCAAAATTATCAAGATATGGAATAAATGATGTCAGCCTGAAATTTTTGAATCCTACCATTCAAACAGAAAACAAATAGTGAAATTCAACTCTATCAGATCAGGTACTCCTAGATCAACACCACTTGGTGTGCACCAAGGCTCTGTCCTGGGGCCCCTTCTTTTCCTTATATATATCAATGACCTACATAGAAGCTCTCCAACTCCCACTTTCTACCTCTTCGCGGATGACACAGCTCTCTTCTTTTTCTCAGACTCTCTACAGACACTCCAAAATGATATTGACTCGAGTATGTTAGAAATATGTCAGTGTTTGAACTGCAATAGACTGACGCTGAACGCAAAAAATCAACTTTTCAGTTATTTTCCCATAATCTAGAAAGCCAACTCCAAATCAAAATAGATAATGTACCGCTCACAAGAAAATTTTCAACCCAAGACCTCGGTGTCCAAATTGACGAGGACCTAAGGTGGACGACCCAAATTAAAGCTGTCGAAAATTCAGCCTCCAGAAATATTGGTATCATAAAAGGTGTAGTCACATGCTAAATTCCACTCATCTTCTCCTTTTATATAATGCTCTTGTATTGCCGTACCTGCCATATTGTAATCAGCTCTGGGGTAGTACCTTTGACTACAAATTACACAAGCTCATAACACTACAAAAAGGATAGTTAGAATCATTGACGGAGCAGATAGACTTGCACATACCTACAAATATAATCTTCAAAAATATGGAATCTTGAAGCTAAAAATTTGGTAGAGCTTACCCACCTAAATCTCATGCATGACTTCCTTTGTGGCCGCCTCCCACCAGCTGTATCTGACTCTCTCACACTCTTTGTCAACAACAGAACGCAACGAAACACGAGGCAAATTCAACACTTCAAGTTCCTTTCGCCTCAACAATGTACCGTAAATTTTCCATGTTTGTAGCTGCTCCTAGAACATGGAACTTTGTGATCGCCCCCAAAATTAAAAACTTACAAGACGTACCAAAATCTAAAACATTCTTCAAAAAGGTAGCAAAAAACTTTACTTAGACAAATACTAGTACATAAACTAAAACTCCATTTCCAGCATCGCTTAGGTAAACTGTAGGAACTGCATTGAAAAGTGTAAAGTCCTACTTCGCCAATCACTCCTGTTCATACTCGTAAGCTAAGGTGGCTCTCATATTATTGTAAACAAGGCACACTGTAGCAAAAAGCTGACCTTTCATTTGAGTAATCGCGGAATAAGTTAACTGGACAGCCCTGGGAGACTAACAGGCACGCCTTTGGCACCCTCCTGTCAATCCTAAGTCATCCCCCCGATCGCGCAACCATCAACTCACCCCAGCTCCACCCTCTCTCTCTCTCTCTCTCTCTCCCCGCACGACATGCTCGCCTGCGGGCAATTTTCTACTAGCCTCAACCTATCCTGCCTCATCTAATTAAAATGCTTCCGACAGCTGCTTTGAGTCTCCCGCGGGCGGGCGCGTTCCTGGCACTGCTGCTGCGATCTCTGCTGCTCCGGTGCTCGCGCGGTGGTGCCGCGCCGACTGGTGCTGCGGGCTGCGCTGGCCGAGCGCAGCTTGATCGACTGGCGGCTATGGTTGCTGCGCTGGTGCTGGGTAGCGAGGTGGCGCTACGGTGGCCGCTGGGCCGAGCTGGTGCATGGCCGCGGGGCGGCGCTGGTGCATGGCCGCTAGGCAGCGCTGGTGCATGCACGCTAGTTGGCGCTGCTGGAGTGGTGCAGCCGCTCGTTGTTGTCCGGACTTGACTATGCTGTTGTGTGGTGTCAATCACTAACCCATGAATTTATTTTACTTTTTTTCTTTATTTTTCACCCCTGATCCCGTATTTTTCTTTTTACGAGGGTTTCCACGCGCAGATGCTCTTCTGAACCACCCATCTTGAAACGTACAACTGTGGAGTTGCCGCGTCTACTCATCTCATACCTTGCTAGCATTTTACCTATCACCTGTTCGGATTATGTGTGATCCTTTTACCTTTGTCGCTGTGAATACATGTATGGACTGAATTACACGAAATTCCAGGATTCGACCAAGGTGCCACATTCCCTTTAAAGGGAATGAGGCACCTTGGGCGAATCCTGAAATTTAGTGAAATTAGGCGTACTTTTAGACAAGAATAATGAAACCACTCATGATTTCTCTGAAAAATGTACAATAGGCTCAATATTTTTATTTTAAAAATACTCCTCTAGAAAAAGAAATAAATATCAGCCTGTGGGTGATGTCACCATCTGGCAGCCACTACCATACTTGAAACGCTGCAAGGGCTTCGATTGGCTGATGCTCATCGTGACGTCAGCATATGTCGTCACACCAGCAGCTCACGACAATGGCCGCCCGGCGACAAGCTGATGGGGGGCTGGTGTCGAGTAAGTTTTAGCTTTTTTCTACGGAAATATCGAGTTCCAAGACAAATGAAATATGGAGTACCGGGTTTTCCGACTTGCTTTACAACTTGGCTATCTCAGTTAAAATCACGTTGTGAAGGTGCCACATTCCCTTTAAGGGGTTTTACGCTGGTGGTGCTTGCACATGATGCTCACCTGGTTTACTCACCTGGTTGGTTCCTTTGCATCGCAACTGTCAGGCTAAGCAGGGAATGACATGGATGAATAAAGGGCACCATTATGATTAGACATGCCAGTCCAAAAGATACAAACCTTCTGATTGACATTCAGAGTTTGACTGGCAATAAATGCATTACGCAATAAATGCAATCACAAGTTTAGTACAACAAAAAAATCAGCCTAACCTTAAATAAGACGTCCACTTTCCCGAAATATTTTCTATAGAAATGATACATTTTCAGAACCAGCAAGACACCCTCTTTCCATTAAGTGAGGTCCCATAGCGCCACTCCCACTTAAACCCCGATTTTCAACACATACTTAACCTGAACGTCATAATCATGCGCCGTCCGTCGCCATAAATAAACTAAACACCGGAATTGACAAAGACAATGGCGGCTGATCGTCAGTTAGCTTATGGAAACCATCAGCTGACTGACAATTGGTACATTTGCACCAGAGTTAAGGCACCGCTAAGGCCGGCTCGCTAAATCAAGACATGGTTAGGTTAGGTTAGGTTAGAAAGGTTAGGTTAGGTTGGATGTGGTTCAAACTAGTGAACTTCTCTTTTTTAATCTCTAGCCATATTTTCTACACCTAACATCACACAACTTTCTTTTGAATTATTGGTTCGGAGCGTGCGGAAGTGTCGATGCGGTAGTTATTGTTTACATTTTGATTACGGTCGTGGAACCAGACTTGTTGACGACTCAAATTTTTTTTAGTTGACTCAACTCTGACTTAACTCACGGCTTAAAGGCTGACTCTGATTCTGACTCGACTCGCTGTGTTGAAAATGGTGAGCTGACTCAACTCAACTCAAATCCAGCAGTGAGTCAACTCAAATCTGACTCAAATAAACATTGAGTCAGAGTCAACTCTGACTCAGAATGGTGGACAAGTATGTAGGTAAAAATACACATATCCTTCCATAGTACATTTAATCATGGGATGAACTATTAATAACTGCACATTTCTTTCCATAAAATGTCAATTGCAATGCATTACTTCATGACATAAATTATGTCTGCATACAAATGAAGAAAGGTTATAAAAGCGAAAATGTGAGCGAATTGAAGGGCCTGAGGGCTTTCCATTTTGATGGTATGTCCTTCATGACTAATCAAAATTGAGGCAATGAGCGAGTTACAAACACAAAGAACAGGACTCAATGTTTGAAAAATATAATCTAAAGAGCGGTGGTTTGTGAGTAGCCCTGTTCCAGCTGTCAGCACAGTTTTGTCAACAGAACCTCTAACCTCTCCTCTAGAAAAGTAGCATCAGCGCCATAATCACCTCTTGTTTGTGCTAAGCAAAGGGAACTTAAACCTTTAAACCATTAAAAAATATTAGGCTGCCACTTCCTGCACTTACTAGCCCTGTTCCGGCTGTCAGCTAGAGGTGGGACTTTTTGGTCCTGCGGTCCCGGCCCCGGGACCAGGTTTGGTCCCGGCGGGACTAAAGCCGGGACCAAAGGCTAGACGCCTGGACTGTGCCGGGACCAGAGCCAGTCTGGATCAAGCAAAATTCATGATAATGGTTTCCACATTTCATCTAAAACTAAGATATGAGACAAAATATAACTGTGACTTTCCAGCACTTCATTGCCTCCTTGATGCAATTTTCCAACTTAATAAGATGAGAAAAGTATCAATTCAACTAGATGAAAGAGAAAAAATAATGTTGCACAAACCCAGCACAGAACATAGCTCTAAGTTTCTGTCCTTGGAAACAACATTTTCACATGTAATTCCTATTCCTCCACTTGACTATAAAGCTAATCGGTGACACAACCAAAATACAACCCAAAAATGGTGGGTACTGGGGTCAAAATCACTTTGAATTGAAGAAAAAACGTTTTTTTGCATATAAGTACTGGAAGGCATTGAAACAAAAGCTTGATTGAAAAGAGAATTCTGGAATTGGTGATTGGAAATGGCCGTCCCTACCGGTATTATCAAAGTAATAAGACATTAGATATCATTCATTATCATTCATTACATTAATAAACATTGGGTATTACCGTAATAGGCGGATCACATCTCGCGGTTCAAAATGATTATATCAGAAGGTCCACGGTTCAAAGGGTCTACCGCTCAAAATGTCTAAATTTCAAAAAGTGCAACGTTCAAAAGGCCCAAAGAGGCGTGCTCAGATGCATGAGTGGGGTGCATTATGCCGCAGAGGCGTGCTAAGACACCTGATAATAGGAGGCAATGAGGGTTAAATTAGGTTAGGTTAGGTTAGGTTAGGTTAGGTTAGGTTAGGTTAGGTTAGGTTAGGTTAGGTCAGGTCAGGTCAGGTCAGGTCAGGTCAGGTCAGGTCAGTTGTGTATGCCCTTGGTCCCTATTTCCTAGTCTGGGATATAACCCCTCTTTCCAGAATCTGACTGCGCCTCTGGTCTGGGTAACACTTTACACTACTCAAACCCTCAAACCCTCCCTCCTTCCGTCTGTTTCACCTCTAAGGATTTTATGGCAGAATGTGGGGATATTTCTAAAGCATTTCCCAAAGTGGTACCCAGACCAGAGAAGCAGTCAGACTCTGGAAAGAGGGGTTATATCCCCAGACTAGAGAATAGGGACCAAGGGCATACACACCTGACCTGACCTGACCTGACCTGACCTGACCTACCTGACCTGACCTGACCTAACCTAACCTAACCTAACCTAACCTAACCTAACCTAACCTAACCTAACCTAACCTAACCTAACCTAACCTAACCTAACCTAACCTAACCTAACCTAACCTAACCCACCCACCAACCTAACCTAACCTAACCTAACCTAACCTAACCTAACCTAACCTAACCTAACCTAACCTAACCTAACCTAACCTAACCTAACCTAACCTAACCTAACCTAACCTAACCTAACCTAACCTAACCTAACCTAACCTAACCTAACCTAACCTAACCTAACTTAACCCTCATTGCCTCCTATTATCAGGTGTCTTAGCACGCCTCTGCGGCATCATGCACCCCACTCATGCATCTGAGCACGCCTCTTTGGGCCTTTTGAACGTTGCACTTTTTGAAAGTTAGACATTTTGAGCGGTAGACCCTTTGATACCGTACACGTTTATTACACACGTACACATCGAAATGCGAAGAATCCAAACGTTTCCCCCACTACAAATCTATAAATGCAAAGAGGACAATCCTCGGGACATTAGGATCAGAAAAACCTGGGCAGAGCTGCGAGGTGGCGACATTCGTGAGGGAGGGCGACGTGGACAGGGACACCAGAATCGAGACGGCAACGGGGCCAGGGGCGCAGCGGAGCGCGCCCAGCCCAACGGTGGAGGGAACGCGACGCAGCGGCGAAGAGACGTAGCGGCAAAGGGAGCGCGACGCAGCGGCGGAGGGAGCGCGGCGAAGCGGCGGAGGGAGCGCGGCGAAGCGGCGGAGGGAGCGCGGCGCAGCGGCGGAGGGAGCGCGGCGCAGCTGCGGAGGGAGCACGGCGCAGCGGCGGAGGAAGCTCGACGCCGGGGGCGGATGGCTTCGTTAATGGCGCACGAGACCGGATAACGAGGGGGAGCATTCCGGCGTCCGAGGGCTGGGTGGAGGGGGCAATCCATCTCGGCACACATCATCAGGAACGGCTCAACATCAATACACATATTTTTCAGAGCAGATCCCATACCATGAACGACGCGACGCATGGGTGACAACACCTCAGCAAAGCCGCAACCAGCTCATGAAGGGGAGAGGCGAAGCAAGACACACTCCAGGCGCATACGCCGTGGGCCACAGACGGCTGGACAGCTGAAGTGAGCAACACTTGAGTCTCCATTTTATGTCTGGGCCCGTGAGGCCCAGACAGGCACTACGGACAAGTTGTCCCGACGTCCGCACCAATGACGTCAGCCACCCCCCGCCGGCACCAGTGACGTCAGCCACCTCCCCGCTGGCACCAGTGACGTCAGCCTCCTCGCTGTCTTCAGTCTCCCGGTCCTCGGTGAAGTCCGGCTTCTCGCCCTCCGCCCCGACGTCTGAGACGTCGGAGATGTCTCCGGACGCGCCGGTTTCGGTGTTGGTGCCGCTGACTAGGCGTCTACGTGCTGCGTAATGAGAGCGAGCACCCTGTCCTCGGCACCGGGCTGGATCCAGCCGTGGTCGGCCAGGTAGGCCTCAGTCGGAACCTCGGTAGCCAGTCGGCCTACTTCCGGCAGATAATAATTCCAGTACTGGTAGAAGATCTGCCGCGCACTCGGGAGCATTCCCGGCCCAAAAGCGAAGTCCACGCCACCGCAAGGCACCTCCCCCACCCTGGAGCCGCCATCCAGGTGCTTGGTGTTGATGGAGGAGAGCTTATACTAGGAGTCGTTAGTCGAGCGGTAAGGCACCACACTTAGCGCTCGCGTCAACGCCATCATGTTCTTCAGCACAGCACTGCGTGTGCGTAAGTAAAAAAACCGGTACTTCCAGGCGGCCAGGTCACTCCCTGGGTCGTACCCCAGGCGCACCCAAATGTTGCGCCAAGGGCCGGCGTTGAAGTAGGCGACCAGCGGCAGCAAGTACCTGAACCGGCCCCTCGGGCCCACCAGCCGGTAGCAGATGAAGTGGCGGGACATCACCGGCCGCTCCTCGAGAAGCTGTTTGAGCTGGTTGAGGTCGTCGGTGAGGCCGCGCTGATTGGCTAGCGACTCGAAGGACGGTCAGTCGACCAGCGGGTGCTACGGCATATGGTGCAGGCCGGAGACCACTCGGGCGCCGAACCACCTCCACCTGTGGCCAGCCGGTACTTTGCTCGGCGGTTGTACTTAGGACGCCGGTAGCAGCAGATCAGAGACGTATCCACGCGAGAGACGGCTAACAGGCGGTATGAAGAGACTGGCGGGTCGGGTCGGGTTCGTTGTGTCAATGCATGAGGCGGGTACCACGTCCGTGTGGATGGAGCCACCCGACTCGTCCATCGGCAGGAATTGGAAGTCACACATGTTGTCGAGCGGAACATCCTTCCGGCGGTGCTCATCAGCTCTGTGGAGTACACTGAAGGCTATTTCGAGGTCTTCTACCGCCGACACCTCACTTTCGGCAACAAACCCTGCATGATCCTGGCTCCGTGCAGGTGGGTCCGGAGAACACGTCGTCCGGTCGGAAGCGCAGCTCCAGCCGACAGTTACCCAGATCCATGGGGGATCATCGCCCGTCAGGCGAGGGCTGCAGGCAGCAGCAAGCCAGGAGGTAGACCGCCATGAGGTGTCTTAGAGCGATGAGTAACTACAACAAGATGGATATGCCGCCCTCCGGTCTCGTGCCGATGTGGACTCCTGAAAGCGATCATGGTATAAATGAGGAGTGGGGAACAGGGGGCCAGGTGCAGCAAAGCAGAGAGTGGGTAAACATAGGCGAGACCGGGAAGGGCATACAGCAGACGTGTAGTGCAGCTAACAAGGGACGGGAAGACTAAGAGTCTGGTGTCGGCCCCAGCCAACAGAGTATGGGACATAATTTTACCCTTCAAAAATATTTTAAAAAGGCCACTCTCAGCCACATCAGGGCCCCCTATCGCCTAGAAATAAACTAGTCCCTAGGAAAGAGAGGAGGGAGTCTAGACTACACTACTTTAGACACAATAGGAGGGAGAAATGGTAGTACAGACTTTGAAAACACAAGACTTTGAACCGTGGACCTTCTGATATAACCATTTTGAACCGCGAGATGTGATCCGCCTATTGCGATAATACCAGGCTCTTGAAGGTATTTGTGTCCTGACCTTCCTTGATAAATTTAGGTATGCTTATTGACTGAATGTTTATGGGTGGACAAAAGAGAGGTGTGAACAGCTTAAATTTGGATTGACATATAGTTTCTTATGTGCCTTTTAAGGGTTTAACATGCAAATGTTTCCTCAGAGAGCATTGTCAGATAATTCTGGTCATTTTTCATGAAAGTAGGTAAGGATTTCCCCGAGCTATACCTAGTTCATACTTTATGTTGATTTGTTTATGTAATGATGATATGAATATGCTTAATATGCTTGGCTCTTAATCCACAAGAAATTAGTATGTTTAAAAGCCAATAACTGGGAAAAAAGGCTGCCGGGACCAGACCGGGGCCACATCTTTCTCGCCGGGACTAGGCCGGGACCAAGAAATGTTGGTCAGGACCGGGGCCAGCTTTTTCCAAAAAAATCCCACCTCTACTGTCAGCACAGTTTTGTCAGCAGGACCTCTAACCTCTCCTCCAGAAAAGAAACATCAGCGCCATAATCGCCTCTTGTTTGTGCTAAGCAAAGGAAAATTAAACCTTTATGCCATTAGAAAATATTAGGCTGCCACTTTGTGCACTTACTATTTTTCATCAGCGCAAACAGCAGGCCATCAGCCCGTAAAACCTGTAGAACTAGTTCCCGGGGAGAGGCTACAGTCCTGTGACGTTAGCGCAACACGGCCCGCTGATTGGTGCTGACAAAACTGTGCTGACAGCTGGAACAGGGCTTCTGTTTTTCATCAGCACAAACAGCAGGCCGACAGCCTGTTAAACCTCTAGAACTAGTTCCCAGGGAGAGGCTACAGTCCTGTGATGTAGGCGCAACGCGGCTTGCTGATTGGTGCTGACAGCTGGAACAGGGCTAGAGACTTAATGTGTAGGGAATGCCAGGGATAGGGTTAAGTCTTACTTTCCGTTTTCAGGGGACAGTAGGTATAGTGCTGTGTAGAGGTGGGACTTTTTGGTCCCGCGGTCCCGGCACCGGGACCAGGTTTGGTCCCAGCGGGACTAAAGCCGGAACCAAAGGCTAGATGCCGGGACTGTGCCGGGACCAGAGCCAGTCTGGCTAAAGAAAAATTCATAATGGTTTCCACATTTCATCTAACACTAAGATAAGAGATAAAATATAACTGTGACTTTCCAGCAATCCATTGCTTCCTTGATGCAATTTTCCAACTTTATAAGATGAGAAAAGTATCAATTCAACAAGATGAAAGACAAAAAATAATGTTGCACACACACAGCACAGAACACAGCTCTCACTAAGTTCCATTCTTTGGAAACAACATTTTTCAGATGTAATTCCTATTCCTTCACTTAATTATAAAGCAACTCAGTGACACGACCAAAATACAACCCAAAAATGGTGGGTACTGGAGTCAAAATCATTTAGAATTGAAGAAAAAAAGGTTTTTTGCATATAGGTACTGGAAGGCATAAAAACAAAAGCTTGATTGAAAAGAGCTGGAACTGGCGATTGGAAATGGCGGTCCCTACCAACCCCACTGTTTCAATTGTCTGCTCTCTCTAAAAAATACTCAACAGTATTTCAAATTACCTACGTCTGAGCGTTATGTCGTGAATAGAACGTGAATGGCTTCAATTTCTTCAACCACATTCAACTACCACACCACGCTTCATTGTCGTCGTAGACAACAAGAAGAATAATAACTGGAGTGAAACGCCACTCTCACAGCCGATATTTGACTGAGGGGCCCATCAGACCCCCGGTTCGCCTCTGGAGTGTGGAGGCTGGACGGATGACGGAGTCCCTGGGGCGCGGTGTGGGTAACCGGCCCGTGCGGAGCGGCTGGCTGTCGGTGCCCTGGTATATCGCTGGCTTAGCCCGGGCCCTTCTCGTCGCCTGATCAGACAGTGGGATCCATGTTTGCTGAATCTCCACGCGGTGTAGGCCCTTCTCGCTCCCTCCCGCCGGCCGTTACGGATGTGCTGTTGGACGGTCGATGGGGCTCTCAGCCGATGATTCGCCGAGGCTGGTCGAGGTGTTGAGACTGACCAGCCGTAAACTGGAGACCAACCACGATGTTGAACAAGACTTCCCCAATACAATCGCTTTCTCGCTGACCTGCCCGCTCTGTGCCCTTGGGAGAAATTAATACCCATGGGATATTACGGTAGCTCATCTCGTTCTGCTATGCTCATTTTGTCTCTTGTATTGCTTGTTTTTCTTTTGTCGCTGCTGTCGTGCTTTTCCACTTAACTCACACTCTTATTTGTCCTTTTCGTTTTGCTTAATGCGCTTTTAGTGTCATCTCTGCGCTCATTTCGCCTGGTTATGCTCTTTGTCTTATTTTTGCGCTTTTGGTTTCCTGCTTGATGCTTTGTTTTTGTTTCATTAGCTGCCACTATTGTTTGCTCTTATCCGGCACATTTATGTGATCTTGGGTATTTTCCTCGTTTGTGACTAACTTAAACAGCATATGTGGGCCCAGGACTTCAAACTAACTTAGAATTATAAATTTTTAGTTTTTGTCATTTTGTTCAATTTTTGTCATTTTGTTCTTTTTGTTAGGCGTGTTTTGTATTATCTGATCGCTCACTTTGTTTTGTATTGTTTCTTCTTCTTTTTTGCTTTTCTGCGGTGTTTTTTGTTTTTTGTGTTATTTCTGCTGACCAGCATTGTGTTTATTTGTCAATATCTCATAACATACTCACCGACCTCACTTTTACACTACTGTATGACTATTGCTGCCTTTCTCATGTTTCTTATCTGCTATTCTTCTCCTTTGCTTCTCTTTACCTGTCTATATGGAAAATGAAATAAAAATTGATTGATTGATTGAAAAATAAAGATAAAAAACAAGTGTGCGCCAATACTGTCTTTGAAGAAAAATTCAACCAAGCAGAAGCACAAATTTTAGTAGCCTCAAGGCTAAAAAGTATTTAAGCCATGTGATAATTTAGTAAATTGGGTTCCTGTGGTGAGCGGTGTACCTCAGGGATCCGTGCTGGGGCCCCTACTGTTTGTGGTGTATGTGAACGATCTGCCTGATGTGTTCCATACGACTCCAAAGGTGTTCGCGGACGATACAAAGGTGTACGCTCCACTTAGCTCGACCAGTTCTTCACTGATTCTTCAGGCAGACCTGGATCGTGCTGTTGCATGGTCTGACACCTGGCAGTTGTCTTTTAACAAGGGAAAGTGCACTGTACTCCATCTTGGAACAACCAATGAGCAGCACACATACACAATGAGAGATAGTCTGCTCGCCCATTCTGCCCAGGAAAGAGACCTAGGAGTCATTATCGACGCAGACATGAAGTTTCGTGCTCAGGCGGCATCTGCGGTGGCAAAGAGTTCCCAAATCCTAGCATTGATTCGTAGATCATTTCGTGCAATCAACCTGGTGTCGCTTCCGATTCTCTTCAAAACTCTTGTGAGACCACATCTTGAATATGGGAACTTGCTCTGGGGGCCCTTCAACCGAGAAGACCAGAAAAAGGTCGAGAGAGTGCAACGGCGTGCCACCCGAATGATCCCTGAAATACGACATAAGCCGTACAGTGAGAGGCTGCAAGATCTTCGACTTCCCTCTCTATACTACAGAAGGCGACGGGGGACATGATCCGCGTATTCCAGATATTTCATGGCGACATCGATCTCGACCCTGAACGCTTCTTCCAGCGAGACGCTAACTCTCGGACGAGGGGACACGAATACAAACTGGTTAAACCTCGTGCCGAGTCTCGTATCCGTCGCAATGCATTCGGCATTAGGGTTGTTAACGACTGGAATGGTCTCCCCAGTCATGTTGTCACTGCACCTACTGTCAACACATTCAAGACCAGGCTTGACAAACACTGGGAGGACTATTGGTATACCATACCTGACACGGATTAGGTAGCGAAACCACACTTACATGAGCTCACTAAGACCGGACACCTACAGGCCTAGAGCCTCATTAAGTCCGTATCCTTCAAGCTCAAGTTCAAGTTCTTCAAGTTCAAGTAAAAAAAATTCTTTATTTTCTTATTAATCGTGACAATGTACTATTTGTCTTTAGTGCGCCGTCTGCGGCTACTGTAAAATGTTTTGTCTATTACAAGGCAATATTGTTAGTGGTGTTGATAAATTTCAAATTCATTTGTCTAAAATAATAGAAAGCCATTTTGACACGAATCAAAAAAGACATTTTTTGCTACTAGCTTTGCCGCCACAGACCTATGCTTGGCCTCCATATTTGGAAATCCATACATGGACATTAGCCCTAGTGTGTGTGTGTGTGTGTGTGTGTTGGTTGGTTGTTGGCAGGGGCTTGTGTCAGGTAGGGTTCAGCCTTTTTTCTACGGAAATATCGAGTTCCAACACAAATGAAATATGGAGTACCGTGTTTTCCGACCTGCTTTACAACTTGGCTATCTCAGTTAAAATCACATTGTGAAGGTGCCACATTCCCTTTAAATCAGAACTTTGCTGACCGATTTTGTAAATTCTTCACTGGTCAATGTGCTCATAAGTTTTGTTAAATGTAGCCAAGTAGCGTTTTTACGCCATCAACTGTTCTCCAGCCACATCGGAAAAGAAGGTGGTGTACTTTAGGACCCCTTCCCCCGACGGCGCATGTTAACCCAGTGGGATGTTTTCTATGTAATCAAGACAGCATATTACATTACAATTAAGTGTGATGCCACCTCTGACACAATTTTGTCATTAAAAACTCACAGGATATTTTCAGGAGGCGAGGCCGGTTTTCGTCATGGCAGAAGAAGTGGTGGTTATTACGGAGCCTCTGCTCATGTCTGGCACTGGCCCAAACAGGAGGAGGAGGGACGACGGCAGCGACCCTCTCTGTTGCTGTGAATATGTCAACTTCGAAGGAGAACGCTCTCACATCATGGCCACCTGCTGCGAGTGCTACGCCATTGACGACACCTGTGACAGGTATATATTCCAGATTGTGTGATCTGTTGATAATGCAGTATTCATTGACATATTAATATATTAATAGCCAGAGGAGTAGCTGAAGGGGTCGAAATCGCCTCGGAAAGTACGCCCCCAGAGACTAAAATCACGTTTCAATCAATCTTTCTATCACGTGACAATCATCCACACGTTTCTAAATGTATTCAAACGTCATGTTCAGACTACGTTTTTTCCGCAGGTGGATCAAAGGCGTGGATATTCCAGACTCGAATTTCGCCATGATCCGAGCCACCATCGTGGACAGAATGCGGCTGCCCTGGTTGGGCGGAGCTCGAAAATGTGTTTTCGATAGCTGGGCGCCACCTACATTTTTAGCTTTCTTATTCTTGTTTTCGAATGTATCGATCTGGCTTAGCTTCGCCCTCACTCCAACAATTTTATTAGTTTCTCGTCAAATTGTGCGATCTCGAACAAGGACTCAGTTTTACTATATGTGGACTGTATCTTCGTTCGTTGGCCTCTTGGCTGTATTTGAATATTCAGTTGTGCCCCTTCTGCTAATATCGTGGGTACGAGCACACGGTGTTCGCTTCACTTCTGGCTACCGTTGTCGTCTGCTGGTAAGTATGATTAGTTTCATATATTAATGTAGTAATTTTGTAAGACTGTACTGCTCTCTGGTGTACATACGTGTTTTATGCTTTCTAGAACTGGAGTACGGCCTTTTAGTCGGCCGAAAGTGGCAAACCTACCTGGGGCAAAAAAGATTACACTGTGAAAAATGATTACTGTTGATGACTGGCTTTGAAAAGAACAATGGCTTTGAAAATGATTACTTTCAAACTGATATTTGTGTTGAAAGGAACATGAGTTATGAATCTTTGTAGATACGCAGACACGCATTCTACCCAAAAACACCAGAAGCCTATTTCAGGCATAGGTACCACTTGGAGTCAGTTCCAGAGTCAACATCCGATTCCGCAGCCCTGACTGGAATGTATCACAAAATGTGTGTGTTCGAATGGCTTGTCTGTTTTTCATCAGTTAGGAATTACATCAAAACTTTTGGTTACATCTTGGCTGAACTTCATTTGATTCATCAATGACGTCCAACTGGATTCAAACCAGTTTATGCCGAATTTGGTAGATTTCAGCCAAACATTATCTGCACCTGGAGCAGGTACCGGCACGCGTGCACCAGGGTCTGTGTGAGCCGGCCACTGTCTGCACTGTGGGCAGGTACCGGGTACGCGTGCACCAGGGTCTGTGTGAGCCGGCCACTGTCTGCACTGTGGGCAGGTACCGGGTACGCGTGCACCAGGGTCTGTGTGAGCCGGCCACTGTCTGCACTGTGGGCAGGTACCGGCACGCGTGCACCAGGGTCTGTGTGAGCCGGCCACTGTCTGCACTGTGGGCAGGTACCGGGTACGCGTGCACCAGGGTCTGTGTGAGCCGGCCACTGTCTGCACTGTGGGCAGGTACCGGGTACGCGTGCACCAGGGTCTGTGTGAGCCGGCGGCCGTCGATCGGGACGTCTCCGCCGACAGCGATGACCGGCAGCCGTTCTGCCAGCACTGCCAGGCGCCGCGGCCGCCGCGGGCCTGCCACTGCCCCGTCTGCGACAGATGCGTCCATCTCCGCGACCACCACTGCGTCTGGTGAGACAGCAGCGGCTCTCCGGCCCCGCGCTGCTGCGTGTGTCGCGACAGCTCGTGCTTTCCCTGTGTTTGTGTTAAGTGGAACCCTATTTCAAAACGTAAATAGAACAAATATAAAGATAATGTAGTCAGCGTCATCTCTGGATGGGTACTTGCTCAGCGTGCGGCGTCTCCGACTCCCCGTGTCCAGTGGCCTCGTGTGCGGCGGCAGGCTGGACCGGTGCGTGGGCGGTGCCAATCAGCGGGCGTTCGTGGCCGGCCTGGCCGCTGTGTCCGGCGCGCTGCTGTGGGCCGCCTACCTCACCCTCACCTCTGTCTGTTACTGTCGCACCCTGGTCGGCACCTGGCAGCTGCCCGTCAGCTGCAACGTCCGCTCAAACGGGTGAGACTGCACCTGGTAACGCCCTGTCACGAGTGACTGTGAAACTCCCACGACTGAATAGCTGATTGGTTCCCACACGTCAGGTATCTCTTCATACTGGCACGTATAGTCTGGGAAAGCATGTTTCGAGGGCCGGTATCGGTGTTGCAAATATGCGCCCTCCTGGACTTGCAAGCTGTAATAGTTTCAGTGACTTGGGGTTAGAGGAACATTATTAAAGGTGTAAAAATGTTATTGCTGGAGTTTCCCGTATATTTGATTTCAATATCTCGGAAAAATGAAGAAATTCCTACTAAGATTAATGCGTCAAAAGCTGACAGCTGGATAAGAATAGCAACGTTACAAACTCGAACGCCCAGTAAATTTCATGGTTATCATTTCACGATAAGACGACGTGTTTGAAACTGTATTCATCTTTGGCTGTAAAATTGATTCATTTTTGGCGTCGTGTTCCGTGAATAATTTGCCTTTGGCCACGCCTCACATCGGCATTCACTCACCACTTGGTCAAAATGGATAAATTTCCCAGCCTTGGGCGGGTATATCTAGTCACGAATGTTTGATTGACTTTATGAATCTCACGACTGGGTCCAATTTTTAGTCGATGATACTTTTTTGGGATGATATTGAACCGGTTATCATCCCTAGAGCTTTAGGTATACCAGTCGAATATGTTTGGTCCATTGAACCGCTGGATCGGCTTTGTGGTATTGTCTCGAAAGGTATCATTGAGAGTATGTCACAGAGGCAAAACTTATCAGAAGCTGCTGATGAAGTAAAACGGTTAAGTTTTCTTTTTACCTTTGAAATGGAATTGATACCGGTAATTCGAAACTTTTATGGACGAAAGGGATAGACGTCCAGAGGTTTCAGAATTTAGAAAACAAAAATAGAAAATTTTTACTTTTGTGATTATTGATGCCGTTTCTAGGGCTCCAAAACTTGCACCCTTTTAAAAGCAACAAAAAATCTATTTTTGATAAAATGTCAAGCAAAAAACGCAAGATTTTAAGCCCTCAAATTTTGCATTTTGATAAAATTTTTAGGGGAATCTATGAAAAAAGCTCAGGGGTCGAGAAATCGAGATAATATATGGCATAAACGGTTAAAATCGAGGTTCTACAGATAACCCAGTTTGTGTATGTACGCTCAAACACAAAAACGAAGCGAAAACTCATATTTTAGGGTCAGTTGGAAGATTCTCCAAACCACTCCAACTTTACCGATATTTTTTCGAAAGCGTATAACTCAGTTACATGTATTTTCAGACTCCGTGTCCTCCGAAAAACTCAAGTTTATGAGCCCTATGGCATATTATAACATGAAAATTATAGACATTTAAAGCTGTATTATTGGAAAGTACGGATTTTTAGAATTGTGTGGATTGTTGACCAGGCAATACCAATTTTCTGTTACCTAAATGGTACCCGAAAAGATCAGATTGAACACTAGATTCGCCTAAGTCAACGTTTCCCTGCCTCGCCCATAGGGTTAGATTTTACGCGAAAAATATGATTGTGACGTCACCTTAGAGACATGTAAACTGCACATGGTGCTTGAACAATAAACATTTTTGTTTGATTTTTAGTCACTGATATTGATGGTGTAATCCATTTAACATTATCTTGCAAAAAGTGTGTCAATATTTACGGTTTTTGTGAAAAGCTGCATTTTTAAAGAGGAAACAAACAAGAAACACATTTGACTGCAAGTAGCTCTGGTGACGTCATAAACAATTGAACATGGATGCAAATGAAATTGATATCAGGCATCATTTTCATATGAAAATTTTACTCTGTTACCCAAAAGGAAGACAAAGTTGCAAAGTATAATTTTTAATCGTTTTTTGTTATGATGTCGTCCTGACGTAGTGGAAGGCATGGTTTTTATTTGGTTGCCTTTAAAGGAAGATACGCGAAAAAATTATTATTGTGGTTTCCTGCTATTTGAAAAATCCTGATTACGAAACTGTCAATTATTTTTTTATATTTTCGGCAAAATTTTGGGAGGCCACTCACTTATTATCGAAATAGGTTAACAGTTCCGATAAAATTCTGAAACCTTCGATATCGTGTTCCCATACCGGATATTGTGTTCCCCATATTTACTTTTCGAAAATTATTTAAAGTTGAAAAGTAATGTTTTTTGTAATAGTAATAATAGTTTTTTTGTAATAGTAATGTTTCTGTCTGTTCTCCTGTATTTGTATTTGAATTAATTTTACAAAGCCTTTAAAAACCACAAAATGAATTAGTTTGCCCTAAAAACGGAAAAAACACAATTACTCAAGTCTTCAGCCGTTTCGTACCTCGGGTCTTGAGTCGTCTTTTGCTTCAGCCCCAGGATGACAAAACTTTTGCGTCAGATAGGTCACGTGACGCCGATATGAGAATTCCTAGGGTTCTGATTGGTTAATTGTGATTTCTTTTAAGCCCTATATTTCTGTTTCAAAAGAGTTTTGGAATGTTGTTTTTATTAAGTTATTTTTTTGTAGTAGTCCGATGTTCTACATCACTGTTTAGGATAGATATGACCTAATTCTTAGAGAAATTGATGGCCTAAGCCGGGGGTACGGTTGGAAAAGCCGGCTAAATTGAATTTATGCCAGCCAGTGGCTTTTATTAATTTAAGCCGGTTTAAACCGGCTCAAATGAAAAAAGCCGGCTTAAATTCAGAATCAATGAAAGACCCATTCAATCCAAGAACACCCTTTCATATCAAAGATAGATAGGTGAGAACGCACAATACTACAATTACATATTGTTTGAAGAATTGAGTTGAGCATGTCATCCATCAAGTTGGCTGAGCACAAAGTCAATGTTGATTAATACTGGCAAGCTGGAGCATACTGTGCGAACAGGCGAATGTGATACTGTTTCAACAGTTCACTTAATCACAGCATTTTACCTGGATGTGGAGATAGGTCACATATTCTTTCGCTATTATGGTTGGTTAGATATATGGACTTTACATAGTCATTAAAACAATTCCAAAACAAAGCAAAACTGTATTGGTCTCACACAAAGCGTGACAAATTACTATACAAAAAACATTCATTGAGCAGCAACATATCACATTGCTCGACTGCATCATGTCGGCTAATGACGGCCGCGCAGGGCCGTGCCAGAAAGACAGCTTGCATTTGAAAGTTGGTGGTTAGAATTTTGGCCCTGTTCAAACTTAGGCCATTTACTCTATCGTGCTTTTTGGTGGCCTTTTATTGGATGTTGGCCAATTCATTTGGTGCATGGTTATTGGAATGAAAAGGTATTTGTTAATATGTTAATGATAGGTTAGCTTGTGCTAGGGTTTTGTTAGCCTTTGTGACACTCCAAAAATATATGTTTAAGATCAGTAAGCACTTATGAACATGAATATGGTATTTATGCTTTAAGTTCCATATTATTTTGAAAATATGAAAAACAGTTCTCGCGAGAACTTAACGTGAGTGGCTTTATTATTGTCATGATAAGTGGTTTAAACCAGGGTGGCATAAATTAATTTATGCCAGCCGGTTTAATCCATGGTTTAAACCGGTCTAAACCAGAACGTGGCTAAATTTGCCAACCCTGGGGTACGTCACTTACATCGATAACAGGTGTACCGGTTAAGTCGTCTAGAAATGTTGACTTTGAGAGCAATTTTAAGGCATTTGCAGGCCGAATTCGCAAAAATGAGAATAGGACTTCTGAAACAACTTTTAATGACCTTTTGATCTAGCCAATAAATTTTTTTCGCGTATCTCCCTTTAAAGCACGGAACATCATTTCTTGACAGGTACTGAAAGCTTCGTTCTCCTATCTATGAAGACGAAGAAGCTCTGCTAAAATGGCGTGAATTCGAGAGGGGGGGCAGAGAAAACCAGCACTCCTGTGCACGGTACGGGTTAAATTCAGCAAGGTAGATGTAGGCATGCAATTGCACACGCCATTGCACTGTAATGTGCACGTGCAATTGTGCACGTCATTGTAAAGGTCATTGCTTTCCTTTGCACACTCAAACCATATCATTAATCGACTATGCTGATTTCGAATCTGTTTCTGAGGTCAACGAAAGGGCGCTGTGCATGTGCACTAGAGCTTATCCCTCGCCCGGGTGGGGGCCGTTTGAATACCCCCTCGGGTCGGGTATGTCGTACGGTGGTAGAAAATGGCGGCACTCCGTGCTGCCGTAATTGGCACACCTCTTTGATCAATTCCGCAGCTTTCCTGACAATTTTCAGTTTGGGCCATTTCAGGTCAGGCCACAATGGCAGGTCAAGTGGCCTCACCTCCAAAAATTTTCGACATAGAATAAGTAAGTACAGGGTTAATCAATCGACCTACAATTGATATCACGTGATGGGCCACCCAGTGCTGCAACCCATGGAACGGAAATTTCATATCAATGCTCTAAGGTCAGTATGGGTATTGAACTGTCATTTGGAAATGCATGGGAAAACTAAAAGGGCCGGAAAACGGCGCTCTTTGTAGATACCACTTGTAATAACTTTTTATTTTTTCAAATGTCGTATCTTAGGCCACTCTAGAGGGTCATTTTGCAAGTGTGGCATTGTGATATCTGATAGGTCAGCTGGGACTACTTACGCAGGTTTTTTTAGACTTAGGCAATAACTCTGTGACTAATGGCGATATAGCTTTAATTTTTTAATTCTAATATCATCACGTTTGGTTCATCATTGCAACTCGATTAATATGCATATTGACTATACTAGATCAGATGATGACCTTGACACGACCTTAGGCCAGGTCATTCGTACATTTCGGCCTGGTATGGCCATGCCATACAGCATTCGATTCGCTGTAACGAGAGGAAGCGAATAGTGCTTAAAACATGGCTCTAACTGCATTCAGTTAAGTCCAAAAAATGTTCTTTAATATTTGTCTGGCATTTCCTGTCATGTTCCTGTAATGACTTCAATATTGACCTGGGCCAAAAATAACCGATATAGGTGATTCATCATTTTCATTGACGGCCCCTGTCTCGACAAAACATGGGCTATCTCTTCAAATACTGGTCAGATCTTGCCCAAATTTTGCATGCAGTGTTTGTTTTTGTTTCTTTCTATTTTTATTTTTTGCATTTTCAGGGCAGGATTGAGGGAATTAAATCTTGAAGGCGTGCTGTGCGCGTGCGCAGAAGAGAAAGTTGATTTTTGGGAGTGTTGGTTAGTTTCTTCTGATTGAACTCGGTCTGCCTCACGTACATTGTCAATGGCTGCTCCCGTGCCAGAGCGGCACAGCCCGACCTTGCAGGCTGAGATTTGATTCTACTGAGCTGTGCGTCATTTCTAATGACAGCACGTCTCGTTCAGTAGAAGTTGATATCCTTTATCACGCCGGGTTTGGTTATGAGTTAGGCCTAGGTAAGTTTTAATGGCCATGGAACGTTGTATTAGTGATGGCCTAAAAGTTTTGGAGCAAGGGCCTTTCTATAAAGCATGTAGGCTTTTTGCTGTCTTTAGGCCTATCTCTACTATAAGTCATGGCTTCATCCCAGGCCGGTAACACGGACGGTGCGCTTGATTGATTATTGGGGCTTATGGGGCGCGCCAACCTACGCGACCATAATGCGCCCATATCGCACATATTCAGCTAAGGCCTTTAATAAACGCCTCCCGAAAATATGTGCTTCGTCTTCTAAAAAAGCCTCGCCTGTAGTGAAATAAGCTTTTCATTAAAAAGTGAATATTTCACATTATGGTCCCCGCCGCCGTCACGGGGCGGATGGGGCCGGCGGCGGGCTGCTGACGGTGTGGCGGCCTGCTGCCTCGGCAGCCACCCGGTGGTCGTGTTCGCTGCCGGCTACGCCATCGTCTCGGCGGCGCTCTGCTGCTGCCTGCTCTGCCACCAGTGCTACCTGGTGTCGCGCGGCCTGACCGGCTCCGAGCACCGCCGCCGCCTGCCGCCGCCCGCCCAGACCGGCGTCTGCGGCAACTGGCGCCGCTTCCTGTCGGGCCGGCGGCCGCACGAGCCGCTGGTGGGCCAGCGCAGCAGTCCCTGAGCAGCTGCCGGTGTAGCTGTGATCTCCAGCTATTCACGTCCACCATCTTTGGTAGGCGTGTTCGGGCGCAGTTTGGGAAAGCTTAAGTAGCTCAGTCATGACGCTTCTTCTGGATTGTTGAGCTATGTAATCCAGGGTACCATGTGATTATCGTGTAGTGTTGCTTGTTAAATGATGCACAGCTCATTCCTGCTGAAATTGAATCAGTTTGAGTGCTCTGAAATGCATGGACGATGACAAAGAGTTGGATTGATGACTCTGGGAGGTCCTTGGTGACTTAGCTGGCTATATGCTGCGGGAATCATGTCCTGGTATGTGTGTTTCAGTTCTGATATTTTCTAGTCATCAGTTGTCTCTACTGCTGTGTTGCTACTGGCTTGTCCACTTACCATTTGTTGCTGTTTTATCGGTGTGTGCTCATATTGCAGGATCAGAGTATTGCAGGGTCATGCCGGATCAGGGTACACATTGAAACACTTGAACGTATAGGCGTAGGAACGGGAGATGGGAGGTCACGCCCCCACCCCCCCCGTATTGAATGTTCTGATTAACTCTGCCGCCCCAAGCAAGAAAAGCGTAAGCGCCATTTTTGAGATTTGGTTTTTTTGGTATCGTTGGAATAATAAAAAATCATGGATTTTATGATACAACTTATAGGTCTCAGTCGGGAAAAACCATATAGCAGGAAGGAAAAACTTTATAAACGATAAAGCGTATCTAATCGATAAATATCGATTTTAAAGAGAAAAAGTGTTAAGGACAACTTTCTTCGCGTAAGTGCCGAGCGTACGTAGAAAAAATTGCTAAAAAAGCGTACAGTTGTTGGTTACGCTTCTCTTACCTGGGAGAATCATACCCCTGTCACACTAACGAAATAAGCGTAAGATGCCAAATATGTTTTTGAAAAGTGTACAGGACTTTACGCTCTCCGTCATGAGCCCGCAGGAGGTCCTTAATCTGTAAAAAAGCGCATGTGGGATGTGCGCTTTTTTGCCTGTGCGTTACTCGGAAGAAAGAATGTACGGTATAGACATACGCTTTTTTTGCTTGGGTGTCCAATCGAAAACGCCCATGAATGGTGGTAGAAGTGGCTTACGCTTTTTATTTTGTCGTCAAATGAATTGTTGTCATGGATGATTGTTTGTCAGGCGCGAAATTCGTCTTGCAACAATTCTAGACATATTGTAGAGAGCACGTCAGAGCTAAATTGCCGCCCCATTTTTTATAAACCCTTGCCCCGGTGGCGGGTATGAGTCACCTTCGCCCTGGTTGGAGCGGCGGTCATATTTGACCCCCTTCGAACTAAAATACTAAGAAAGCTAGAACGAAGCGGAAAAACAATCGAAAGCTCTTCGTAAATACAGTCGAAGTAACTTCGGTCATTTTTTCGTCAGGTCAATATTGGGGTCATCAGAGGTCAAATATGGTAAAAATGCGTAAATGAATGGTACTTACGAAACCTCGACTATCTCAAGAACTAAAACAGCTAGAAACGTTTTCTTACCGCCATTGGAAAGCGCTTGAATAGCTCGTTCATTACAGTGTCATCCATTTTATTGTCGGGTCTAAAGGTAAGGCGCTGCCGGTCATTGCACTTCGCAAATTTTGGTATACACCATTTGGCGTTAGTGTACACCATGTGACCAAAATATGAAGCATGTTCGATCTTTAAGTGAGCTTTTGTAACTAAGAGGTCATATAGGACAGTGCTTCCGCAGCCATTTGGAAGCTTTGGTAAGCACGTATCGATAGTGGCTTCCAAGTTGAGATCAAGCCTGGCTAGCGGTCAATTGAGCTACCCATACTATGGGGTGTTTGTTTTTGGGGCATAGCTCCCGAATAAAGCATGGTGCAGTCGCAATTTATATATATATATATATATATATATATATATATATATATATATATTAAATCCTTATATTTATATGTATATATCCCTATATATATATTGATATACTTTATATATATATATATATATATATATATATATATATACATATCCTTATCCTACAGTGTGTTTTTGCTTAAGTTGTCATTTATGTCCCTCATCTTCATTACGACCAACGTCAGAATAGCCACATGAATAGTGGAGATGCCGTGTATGTCAAATAAACACCCGAACTCATTCCGGGTCAGTGGCGCTCTGGCAACTTTGCCACATACCTCAGCATGGCGTGGGAGCAGTATCGGAGGGCTTTCAGACGGACACTATTTTTCTATATACGCTGCCTTTTAAAGTGTCAGCCATTAACTGACCATTTATAAATTGAAACATTCCTATCATTTGAAGACTTCTACTCTTCACCGATTCGTCTCATATCTCTCCAACAGGCGTCAGCGGGTCATCGTTAACGGAAAACCATCGTAATGGATACCAGTTACCTCAGGTGTTCCGGAAGGTTCTTTGGTTGCTCTTTTGATTTTGTATTATTCATAAACGACATTCCGTTGGAAATTTAGCCATCCTGTTTGATGTACACCGACGACGTCAAAATTTGCCGTAAAATTAATATCAGCTGACTGGCTGCTGCTGCAACATGGCCCAGACCGTTTGCTGAGGTAGTCCGTTAGGTGAGCTCTCATTCTAAATCCCATAAAGTGCAAATCGTTTACAATGGCCCTCAGACGCGCACCTGTTCAGACAGAGTAACATTCGACAACGTTGTCCTTGAATCCGTGAAAATATTCGTGATCTAAGCTCTATATTAGACACCAAACTCACGTTTTCGGCCAACATCGTTAGTCGGGCAAACCGTGCGTTCGGCCTTTTGATTGTGACATTTTAGACGAATTAAAAAGGACTAAATTCAACCAAAGTATATTCTGACGGCATATTACGCCAACATCAGGTCTTTGTTAGAATACAACAGCCTTATCTGGTCACGTGCTGTCAATTCCCACATAGGGCAAGTTGATCGGGTGCAGCACAAATTTCTCATCTGGCTAAATTATGTTAGTAGACTTTACGTTTCCCTTTATTACGAATCCCTTAACGATTTTGGCGCCATCTCATCTTCCTACAGAATACAACACAACTTGACCTTTCTTAAAGGTCTATTTTCGAACAAAATTAGGTCATCAGAGTTGCTCGAAAAACTCCCATAGCACGTGCTATCCCGATCAAATCGCACGCTAAATCTTTTCGCTGAGCGCCGCGGTCGTTTCAAAATCAACTCATAAACAAAATTGACTCAGTGACCTGGTGTGGCCATAACGTACACCATTGGACTCGCAGTTACAAAACAAACACAATGATGGTAAAATAAAACTGTATCATTGCATGTTCGCAAGTTAAAAGACAAATTAGTCAAAATTACTTGTTTGACCTCGAATGGCCTCGAGAAGGCTACGGGTCAAAATTGTCAAAGTGAACGGTAGTAATGGGCCACGAACACATGATCCTGAGGCTTTGAAGTTGATTTGAGCCGTGAAGACTAAAATGCAGGCATTTTACAATTCACCAAATGGGAAGGTCATGACCCCTACATGACCCTAGGTCATCCATATCGAAAATTCCGTAACCACATATTCTTGTACTCGGCGACCTTATGATGTTCTATGAACCTCGGATCAATAGATTAAACATACTGTCACTGGTGCCACTTTGAATACTTATAGAGATGTGGTGACTTGACCTAACATGACCTGGACGTAAAATTGTCAGGGAATGCAAAAGAACATTGAACATCTATGCAAAGTGCGACGGCTCTACGGGCACCGTTTTCCGGCCATCCTGGAAAGTCTTAGACGGAGGGTGTAAAAGACCGTCACCAGGGTGGAAGTTATTATGTTAAAATATGTTACTATCAAAAATATGTTGCTCCAGTTTGTAAGTTTTACTATTAATTGCTATTTTAGTGTACATGTCGTAGATGGTCAGAGGATAACACATTTGAATAGTTAAAAGAGCATGAAAATAGGTGAAGATTGAATAAGAAAAGCGTATGACTGTCAGAACCAGAAAAACACGTGTGCCATTCATGAAGAGCAAGAAAGGCGTATACAGTTTTACCTTTTTTATTTCGAGAATACCTTCAGGTATACCAAAGTTAAAAAAGCGTAAGTGTCACATACGCTTTTTTCCTCGGGCGTTTTTGGCTCCCTCAGTGCATTGTGTTTTTCGACTTGTGAAAACGTCATGTACGCTTTTTTTATTCCGCGAGTTGTTAGATTTGTTCAATCCACCATCGCAAGAAAAATACTCGGGAAATATTTCAAAAAGTTTTGTTGTGATCGAAAACAAATTTTCTCACCAAATTCTCCTCGTCATTCTCTTTCAGATGGTATAAAAATTTCCTTAAAATTAGCCTATAGAAATGCGCAATAATTCTAAACACAAAAACCGCTCTCCTGAAAAGTTGGGCAAGTGTCGCTTACGCTTTTCTTGCTTGGGGCGGCAGAACCCTATAGTTTTGACCCGAAAGAAATTACTTAAGGAAACACATGATCTCCCAATGCTCTGATCGTTCTTACGTCTATGCCAAAATGTCATTTCGTGAGAGAAGATGTGGTTAGAGGGCATTCAGGTCGTTTTGAGAAAAGTTCACCGGAAGAGGCATTGTTCCTGTTAAAGCTGTGCTTTCGTTGTGTAGCCCCCATTTAGGGCGCCTAGCTTCAGGTTTGTATAGCATTACGGTCGTTAAAAGATACCCTTTTTGTATATTAGGCTGTAGCCCACCTTGTACTCTTGTACTAATTATGCATTTGATTCAGGTTCGAATAAGGCACATAGCAAACGCCTACGAAAATGGGTAGATCCTCTCCAAATGGTTGAAGATTTCGTGTTTTACGCACCACATTGGACCTATCGGCGTTGCAGCCTCCCGTTAATGCACTTCGAGAAAAGAGGGTCATAACCCACTGGTGAATGTGGCGTGGTATATCCGTACCTAGCCACGGAGAGAATGGTGCTTAGACTCGGAAATACATGAAGTTTTTTCCAAACATGTTCTCAAGGCGATATAAATGCATGGGTAGTATGCAATTGTGGCCTAGAATTGTATCGTTTACCAGATGCTAGGCTTATCACTATAGCAGCAGCAATGGTCCCCGGGTAGATAGATTCTGGCGAAGCTGTATTTTGATTCTATGTTGGAGAACATCTTTAAGACTGGTGATATTTCCAATCCCCCAGGTGGTTTTCCTATGATTTGACATAGACCCTGTGGCTCCGTTTCTTCCCGTACTTGGTTGAGGAAATTTTCCAGCAGATTTACCGCACGCTCAGGGGGATCGTTGACGTCAGCCAGCTTCACGCAATTTTGGAATGACTTGGAACGATGGCAGGGTTTGCTGGCCTAGGCTTCAAATTCAAAATGAAACAATGGGTACTCAGACTCGTTCCGATTTAGGGGCTGGAAGACCAGCCGGCTGTGGGGATGACGGATGGGTGAGACTTGGCGCCGACGTATTCTTTAGCTGAGTCTTCACGACTTCTTTAGGAAACACTGACATGCCAACATCAAAGGTGTCTGGTTTGTCCCTGTGCATGCTTGTCCTCAGCGTTCTGCTTATCGGCATTGCCAAGGAATATCGCATACCAAAGTGGACTTCACATTGACTTAAGCAGCAGTCGAGTGGCTTCTTCATCAAGTTCGTAGAAGCCCCGCATTTTGTGAGTAGCTGTGAGGTCCACAGCAGATGCTGGAGCAGCGGATCCGCTGCAGGGGACCAGAGGCTGGTGTGGATTCCGCCGCAGCGTGGTAATAGCTTCGGCGTCAGCCGTGTACCCGAGAGTTATTTACTCTGTGTGGTGCTTCTACGAACTTGACGTAAAAACCATCGGGTGTCGCTGAAGTCAGTGTGAAATCAACTTCAGCTTGTGCAGAAAGTGATATTCCTTCTCATTACTGAGAATCCCAATGCTAAAGACAAAAATGATTTGGTAACATTTAGATGACAGGGGCGGTAACCATAGATCATAGGCAGGGGCGGTAGCCATAAACTACTAGCCATATTGGTTTAGGCTTCGGTAGCCGTGGTTCAAGATAACGTTACATAGATCTGACAGCAAAGATGGCCTAGGCTACGTTACGTTACCGAATTACGCTACGTTACAGTTTGATTTTAGCCAGAACTACGCTACGGAATTACGCTACGTTATATTTCATCGACTACGGAATTACGGTACTTTAGCTACGGCTACGGTAAAATATATCGTACTACGATATCAGCATTTTGTTCACACATTGATGCTTTAACCCTCGCCCCGGTGCAGGGTGTTTGAATATCCCCCTCGGATTTTACCGGCGGGAAGAAAAAACGGCGGCGCTTCGCGCCGCCGGACTTGGTACATCTTATCCTTGATCAATTCCGCAGCTGTCCCAAAAATTAAGGTTGGTTCATCTCAGGTCAGGTCACCACGGTTAAGTTAAGGTGCACGGTGCAGGTTAAGGTTAACCTGCACGGTTAAGTGACTTCAGCTCCAAAAATGTTTAAGGTGTCATAAGTAAGAAAGGGGTGAATCTATCGAATTGAAACAGGTACCACATAATGGGCCTACCGAGTACTGCAACATATATTCCGGGATTTTTCATATTGATGACCTAAGGTCAGGTACGGAGCATGACCCCTCCGTTGGAAATGCATGGGGAAAACAGAAATTGGGCTGCATCTGTGTAGATAAAGCTGAGAATACCTTCATATTCCCCAAATCGTAGTATCCTTGGCTCCTTTCGAGGTTCGTGTTGGAATGCTTTACCTGTGACCTCTGAGAGGTCATCTGGGCTAATTAAGTAGATTTTCAGACTTGGGTCAATAATTTTGCGGGAAATGACGATAAAACTTTTATTTTGATACCATTACGTTCAAATTGCTAATACGAGTCGATTGATGCGCATATTGACTATGCTAGATTAGATAGGGACCTTGACCTGTCCTGAGGTGTGACCTGATGACCTTATGTGTGTTACCTGATGTGTGTTATCAATGGTGGGGAATTCTAGTCACCGGTTGAAAAACAAATGTATAAATCGAAATCAACCGACTTCTACTTTTTACAGGTTCAAAAATGTGTCCGTGATTTCCACTATCCACCAAAAGGTCCCAATCTTACTTGATTGCGATTTGATGCATTTATCGTGAAATTGATTAAAGTTTGAAATTTTAAAGTAATGGTTTGGTCGTTACTTTTTCAAATATTATCACTTCTGTTTCAAATTTCGAATTAAAGCAAATCGTTACCAAGAACCCCTAGTACGGCGATCGAGGTCACGAGAAGGTGTATACATATATGACGTAATTTTTTTCGTAGTACGCTACGATGCGCTAATTTTGGCGTAGTACGCTACAGAATTCGCCCAGCTACGCTACGTTTCATTTCCAGAGCTACGGCTACGGAAAAATAATTTCGTAACGTAACGTAAGCTATCTCTGCCTGAGAGATCTAAACGTGTGCTTTCTTCATAAGTTATTTTAAGTAACATGATTTTTAGATTGCTATGCATTGCCATCTGTTATCCCATCCGAGGATATCTTATTTTGTCTTCAACTTCTGCTGCTGCTACTCCCTGGTCACCCTGCTTTGTGGCGGGAATTTTGCGAGTAACACTGCTAATTTCTACTGTTTATTTGTTAAAAGGTCAAATTTTCCGAAATCAAACTGGAGGTAAAAGTTCAGTTGCTTTGCTGGGTCATACCTGAGCTTGGCTACATTGGAGTTGTACTAAAAAAAACAGATTTCCCAGCGCTTCTTCGTGAGGACGAGGGGAGTTGATTGTTTTGTTTTGAGGTGCGTTGTATGGGCTTCTAAGTTAAAATCGTCACAGGATTGTGCGAAATATATCGGAACATGAATTAGCACTAAATATATCCTGTCTGATAATATCCCTCAAAATGTCTGAAATATTGATTCCTGTTTTTACATTTGAAATTGTGTTTATTCCTTCAATTATGATTTTGCTCGTGAAGGACATGCATTCAGAATGAAGGTCCTCAGACCCTTGATCTCACTCACCTGTTAGAAATTATCATCTTCATTCGTAAGAAGCAAAAAGCTTATGTCAGAAATTAATGCATTGTAAGTTGCATAATATTGAAGGAAATGTGTGGTTGGTGTACGTATTACTTGCCATCTTGAAGAGTTGGAGTATTCAACCGTTCAACGCGTTGAGTTGAGCCAGAATCACTGCTAGTTGCGTCGCTTAGCTGTGAGTCAGGGCTGAGTTGACTAAAATGAAAACAGTCATTAACGAGTCTGCTACTGAGGTAATTTTGCGTCCATAATAATAATAACCATACCCCCCCCCAGCGGGATGGGTCATGCCGGCGCCCCCAGCGGGCCGCGAGTTAAGGGAGCTGACCGAAATATCCCACCTTGTAATTGATCTTGTGAGAAATGTTTGCCCGCCTTGTAGCCTGAAGATACCTCTGTTGCATGCACCGAACATGATGCAATTCAGCACTCATGTGACCAGGCCTATGTCCCAGTGTCCAATTCTGGTGGATGGTAGCGGCAGAAATGGCGAGGTAGAAGTCCACATTACCCTAGAGCCAGCGTTGCCCCGCCTTTCACTGCACGTGCTGTTTTCTCACAGCTATGGAGAATTGAAGAAAAAACGAAGCGTAACAACTACAAGGTATGAGGTCAGTACTTGGGCTGGAGGTCCCGAAAATCGACACCTCTAGCTCAAACACAGCACAACAGAGTGCAATCTGCCGCAATCATATGAATGCCCACACTGGCGGACGCAGAGGAGGGCCAAAAGACCATGCCCCCCCAAATGGCGAATGCTGGCCGAGTTTCTTTAAAAAAACTGTTTTTACGATTTTCCCGATTCGCTCTTCCCCAAACGACGCTCATGTGACCGCTCCTGAATGCTCAAGGCTACATGACGTGTGCAATGCATCTCCCAGCAACTGCATACAGCAGTTCAAACACGTTTGGGCGCTGGTGAGGAAAGGTTCTGGACATGTGGCTTCTGTGGGTGGCACTGTTACTCGTGTTATTGTGGATATGGAGCTCTTCAAGGCGACCTTCCTGGAGCCCCCGCGGGCCAGTTCTACTCCCGCTGATAGGAAATTTGTGGTATTTCGACGCCAAACGTCCGCATCTTTCGTTCGAACACTGGGCGAAAACATTCGGTGGTATGTTCCATTGTAAGTTTGGAACTCAAGATATTATCGTCTTAAGCGATCCGGACCTGATTCGAGAGGCTTTCAGCAAGCCAGAAATCACTGCACGACCCGATACGGAGCTGTTTAAGTTTGTCACTGAAAAAGTGGGCATTGCCACCGCAAACGGGCAGCTATGGCACGAGACTCGCAGATTGACGCTGCACAACCTTCGCAACTTCAGCATGGGAAAGGCAAAGTTGGAGGCCTTTATGCACGCTCAGATACAATATTTCATGGATCAGGGTCTGTCGAAAAGCTGTGGAACAGAAATAGAGGTTCAGGGACGGCGGATTCCAGGGTGCAAGTGGTGCAGTTGCACCACTCGATTTTTTCAAGTGGTGCAAAAGTATCTTTTTGCACCACTTGTTTTGGCTTTGTCCAGGAGGCGCCCCCCAGGCCTCAGCCGGCGCCCCCGGCCGGTCAGAGAAAATCAAGCTTAATTACCGCCTACCTGAAGAGGTAGGATCCTCTATGAAAAAGACATTTTCATACATGAATGACGCACCTTGACATCAAAACTGCGCCCTGGAAAGCAAAAGGCGCCCCCTTGAGTAAAGGCGCCCTTCTGGATAGCATAGGCGCCCTTGAAAAGCGTAGGCGTCTCCTGGACAGCTGCGGCGCCTCCGAAGAAGAGAAACGGCGCCCCTAGATATCACATGCGCCCCCTGGTTAGCACAGGCACCCTTGACAGCAAAAGGCGCCCCCCAGAAAAGGCGCCCCTGGAAAACATAGGCGCCCTTGATAAGAAAGGCGCCCCTGGAGATAAGAGAACCCCCCTCCCGAGAACAACGGCGGCAGGGACGGCGGATTCCGCAGGACAGGGTGTGCAGTTGCACACCTTGAAAAATGATGGTGTACAATAGTATACTTTTGCACACCTGGTTTTGACCTCGTACGGGGAGGCCCTCACGGATTTGGGTGGCACCCCGGATTTTGCCGCCGCCCCCGGCCGGTCAAGAAAAATCATACACATCGCCTGTCTGAAGGGGTAGTACCCTCTGTGTAAAATAAAATACACTTTCAAATATGAATGGCGCCCCCTGACATCAAAGCTGCACCCTGGACAGCAAAAGGTGCCCCCCCTTGAGTAAAAGCGCCCCTCTGGATAGCAAAGGCGACCTCTAGACAGCAGAGGCGCCCCTAGACAGAAAAAGGCACCCCCAATTGAGGAGTAACGACGCCCCTGAATAGCATAGGCGCCCTCTGGTTAGCACAGGCACTCCTGTACACTAAGAGGCGCCCCCTCCCCCATTGAGCAAAGGCACCCCTCTGGATATAATAAGCTCCCTTTAATAGCAATCGCGCTCCCTGGACAGCAGGGGCGCCCTCTGGATAGGATAGGCGCCCCCAAAACAGCAAATACGCCCTTTGATACCAAAAAGCGCCCCATGGACAGAACACACCCTCTGGATAGCATAGGCACCCCTGGACGGCAGAGACGCCCCTAAAGAAGAGCAACGGCACCCCGGGATAGCATATGCGCCCCTGGTTAGCACAGGCACCCCTGGACAGCAAAAGGCGGCCCCCGCCCCTGAGTAAAGGATCCGGGTCTCTGGAAAGCATAGGTGCCCCTGGATAGCGCAGGCGCCTCCTGGACAGCAGAGACGCCTCCGAAGAAGATCAACGGCGCCCCTTGATATAATATGCACCCCCTGGTTAGCACAGGCATCCCTGGATAGCAAAAGGCGCCCCCCGAGAGCAAAGGCGCCCCTCTGGAAAGAATAAGCACCCATGGATAGGAAAGGCGCCCCCTGGAAAGGACAGCAGAACATTTTTTAAGGAAAACTCAGTGGAGGGGGGCGGTGGAGATTTTCTTGTGCTGGCCATTACAATGTCTTCGGGGATCAAACCCCCATTTGGAGGGGGTGTTAATAAAATTTAAACGTGCTAGTGTTAAAAAAATGTCTCCTAATTTTTGGTATTCCATATTCTAAAGATTAGAGATGCTGCCCAGGACTGCGGGTTTTTTCAACGGAAAAAGGCCAAACCGGGTTTGCGAAAAGGCCAGAAGGTTCAAATTGTATTTGCACTAAAAAATCTTGTTTTTTTATAAATTTCGTCCAAGTTCTTCCCAGTACGGCTGTTGGAGTCTGAGTCTCATTAAAGTCTTCAAGGGACTTGTCACGGAGACCCCGACCCCACCACCCGAACGAGTAACGCCCACAATGAAGGGTTGATTTAGAAGCCAAAGTTTAACCTCCCACAAAGCACAGGGATGGCCGCCTCGCTCAGGTCACCCTCATCATCAGTCAGTTGCCAGCCGACCTACGTCGGGCAAACGATTGAGCGCCGGAGCGTCTCAGGGGAACCGATCTCAAGCCTGGACATGCACTGCCACTGCATGCTTCTCAGCAGCGGGCCGGAGCCCGACGTTCTACCAACCGAGCAACCGGGGCGGCCAAATGGCCAAATAAATACCACAAAAGCCATATTTGAGGCTAAAACGAACCCTACCGGGTGTCATAAACCCACAGAAAAAGGACAGAGCACTCTTGTATCACTGCAGTGAACAGTGCACTGTATAAAACTAAATGTTGATAATTTGATATTGACTTGACGATATATTTTTAGCACACTGCCCATCTCATAAGAAGGCAGGAGTCCCCTTCCAATCCCGTGTGGCGACCCAATTATTTTATCCACATAACTAAACAATTTGTTAGCATCATCAATTATCTTGGCCGCACCACTCCCCGCTAACATTTGATATCTTCCTGCTTTTTCTGTGAATTGTTTGCTCTTGAACAGTGACGGATCCATAGGCAGATCCAGGATTGCCAATCGGAGGGAGCACCTTCCCGGGGGCGCCAACCGGAGCAGGGGGCGCCACTTTTGACCGGAAAAACCTACCAGGTGGGCGTAAAATCCTATCGGTGAGCACCGATTTTCGCATCCTGGGGGAGAGTGGGAAGGGCCACTTCAGGCGAGTGCCATCGACCTTTCAGGGGGCGCCGTGACCATTTCAGGGGCGCCGAGGATCGATCGGGGGCTGCATCTGCCCCTCCCTTTGCCCCTGGATCCGCGTATGGGCGGATCTAGAATTTTAGTAAGGTGGGGGGAACGCGGAGCCTCAAAGTGGGCACTTTACCATCAACTTTTCACCCAAAGGGCGCCTATGGTATTCGGTTTTCGGTTGCCGTCATTTTGGTGGATCGTATTTTTAACAACGTCCTATCACACCCTCTCCCAGCCATAACAGTTTGTACCAGCCAAGCAAGATGCCTATTTGGCGTGATAATTGAAACAATGAATTGCTTAACAGTTCAGTCCACACTTTTTCGGCACCTCTTGACAAATCTGTAACTGCCACTAGGTCATGGAGAAATTCAAGACACTTGGGAAGATGCAACAGCTGAACATAAAGGTATATATCTGAGGATTTTTCTATTAGTGAAGAGGGGTTAAGTTTATTTTAATATCAAATATGATAAGCATCATTTTGCCTTTCCACGTGGCCAAGATTCGTAAGATAATGGTGAGAGGACATTGAAAATAATCGCAGCGAGTGTGAACCTGGCCTGTGCGCTGTCCAAGAAAATTATCTCAGTGGAAAAGCTTTTAAGTTGTAGGAAACACAAACCGGACTTTAACCCACATTATTAATTACTCCTAAAAAATAATGTTTGAACCAGATGGCAGACTCAAGGAGATATAAGGGAAGTTGAAACGTTAAGATAAACACAGAATGAAGTATGTGGGCATTTTCCATCGACCTTTATCTATATTCTTCAATTCATCAGCATGTGAGAATTGCTCTTGTGCGTGAAATTTCGGAGGTGTTAAGAGAATTTCGGTAGCCATGTGATTGAATGCTGAAATAGATCATGCCATAGGCATTTGTGATTTGTGACATAAATGGGCCCTACTAGAATAAAAAGAAAACAGTTTCAACGTGTCCAAGTACTCTCTTGATAAATTGGTAACTTTTTTTCATTTATTGGCTGTAATTTGCGCGTTTAATGATCATGTGCAGTGTTCAGATCGAAGTGAAAAGATCATCCAGATTGATAAAACGAGTACATTTTGTCACTGACCATCCACTTATACCATCAACCATCGCCTTCAGGTCAAGTTCAGGACTCATTTAAGAGAAGAGGTGAGCGTGCACTGTGCATGCCCAAATCGAGACACAGCCGCCCTCCCGATGGACAGACCGCGCAGAAATACTTCCTCGTCGCGTTTGATTTCGCGCACGCGTACGACGTAGTGGACCACCACCTGCTACGCGTTCGCCTGCTGTAGATGGGGCTGTCAAATTGCACGGTGGCCTGGATTTGGCAGTGACTCCGGGACCGAAGAGTCCAGGTGAAACTAAATGGTGTGCTTTCCAGTGAGCGCATTTTCCGAACTGGCCTGCCGTAAGGAAGTGTCTTATCGCCAGTTTTATTTTGTATGGGCGGCTCGGCTGGTAGACGCACTCTGCGCGGTTCCCGGATGCTCCCCTACATGTACGCCGATGATACGGCGGCTCTCTGCACGGGCAACAACATCCAAGTCGCCAAGGACCGGGCGCAATAAAGCTGCTGCTGGCACCCTCATGAAGTGGACGCGACAGCACAAAATGGTGGTATCAGGAGCCAAGATCCAAGTACTGGTGATGTCCCAGTGGGCCAGAGACGCCGATCCCTTCAATTTTAAGGTCGACGGGAAGTCTGTCACTGCTGGAGACACCCTACAGCTACTTGGCGTCACCATCGATCGGCTCCTCCATTTCGGTCCACACTGTAAGAGACTGTGGGAGAAGGTCCACCCCCGCATCTCCCACCTACGTCAACTGTCCGGCTGCAACTGGGGCTGCACGAACAGCACCTCCGAACCGTCGCTACTGGCTACGTGAGAGGAGCGATGGAGTAAGCGGCCGCAGCGTGGCTCCACGCCACACCGCCATTTCATGTCGAGCTGCTGGAACGCAAAATGAGAGCGTCGGTGCGTATCATCACAGGATGCACCCACTCCACTCCCAGCCGAGTGAAGACTCCCCGCGTAGCGGCCAGAAGGAGGGTACTCGCGACCCGACTGCTGGTGAAATTCCATACCCTGCCGCCAAAAGACCCTCTGTGAAGACGTGCGGAGGCGACAGCGCCCTCTCGACTCTCCTCCGTGACCGGGTGGCGGCAAGCGGGCAAAGACATGTGGGATCAAGCAGGCATCTCCCTCCCCATCGAGTCTTTCCTTCCTCAACGTCTTCCACTGTGGGTATCAGGAGAGTGAGTCACATTTCAACTAGACGTGGGCCCACTGACATCAGGAGCGCCACCTGTCCGGAAGAAGCGAGTAGCTCTCCCCCACCTCGCTTCCCTGACTCAATGTGCCACATGGGTGTGGACCGACGGGTCAGTGCACGGAGGGTCACGAGCGGGGAGCTGGGTCTTCATCGAGTCACCAGACAGAGCCCAGCATGAGCTCAGGCGACCAGCAGGCTCGCTCTGCTCGAGTTTTCAGGCTGAGATGGTAGCCATCCAAACTGCCTGTGTCTTCCTACTGGACTAATCAGTGCACACAGAAGATCCAGTCATCTTCAGCATGGCCTGCCAAGGTGACGACGCATTATAGAAATAAAATGGCTTCAATGTCTGCAGATAAGACAGCGAATCGGTAAAAATCGCAAACTTCCTCACCATGAGCTTAGACACCTGGTCCAAACAGCAAAAAAATGGAGTACAGCTCTGAAGTAAAAATGGATCCTTCGTAAGGCAAACTAGAAAACTTCTCAACATCGTCACCAACAAATGCACGCCCTGTGCCATTGTCACTTTCTTTTGCAACCGTCTATATAGAAACAGACATGGTTTTCGAACGGCTCCGCAAGCAAGTTCATAAATTACTGGCGCGTCGGTTCAGGAGGCAAATTTATGCTTTGTTGGCGTAGGTTGTGTTCGTGTTAACTGTCGAGATGAGCTATGGTTCAATAACAGCTGCTTCATGTGGTTCGACGAGATTGCTGTCGATACCAGCCTGTGCCAGCCATGCACAGACTCTCACTCCCTGGTGACGGGTTGCAAAACGCGAGCCACTGTCTATCTGACTGAGGTAGGCGTCGCCCAAAAAATGTTTGGTATGTGGGGCGTGTTGGTGGCTTATTTTAAAGGGAACGTGGCACCTTGGTAAAATCCTGGAATTTTGTGTAATTAGGCGTACTTTTAGCCCAAAATAATGAAACCACTCATGATTTCTCTGAAAAATGTACAACAAATTAATGCTTTTATTTTTAAAATACTCCTCTAGAAAAATGAATAAATATCTGCCTCTGGATGATGTCATGATCTGGCAACCACTACCATACTCGAAACACTTCAAGGGCTTCGATTGGCTGATGCTCATCGTGATGTCAGCATATGTCGTCACACCAGCAGCTCACAACAATGGCCGCCTGGCGAGAGGTACATGAGAGGTACATTTCGGGTAGGTTTTAGTTTTTCTACGGAAAAATCGAGTTCCAAGACAAATGATATATAGAGCACCTGGTTTTCCGATTTGCTTTACAACTTGGCTTTATCAGTTAAAATCACGTTCTAAAGGTGCCACATTCCTTTTAATGGCTTAATGCAAAGCGAGTATCTTACTGCGCATTTGTAGCGGTATTTCATTAATTTCCACTGGCATGCTTATTATGGGTGAAGCTTGGAACGCTCCTGTTACTATTCTGATAGCGACATGACGGACATATCGATAATCTTTTTCGCGGACTAAGGAGTGGCCTCATACGCAACCCCGGTCTGCGACCTGGGATAACCCCCCACCGGCGCAGAAGAGCCGCATGACAATGTGCTGAAATCAACCATATTTCATTCTCAATGTATCTCTTCATAAGCCTGTAGGTCAGTGCCATCATTCTTTTCTTTGAAATAAATAGTAAATATCCCGCAGTCAACCCCGGATTCGACCCGCGCACCCCTCATCACGAGACAGGACCTCTAACCACTAGACCACTGCGCCACACTGTACCGACTCCCACTAACCCTACACCTGTGACCCGTCAGGAGGTCACTGGCCGGTATCACGCAATCAAAACGATGCCGTGATCGTGGCGCCGGGTGTTGTGTTCGTACAGAAAAGGCATGGTATAAAGCTGCTTCTAGAAGACGAACCAAACATTAGATTCGCCTAGAATCACTTGTATCGGCGACCCAGGACCCTAAGCTAGCTTTATGCCAAATTGCATTCACTTCCATTCATTTTGAGGACTTGAAACCATGGTGAGAAGCAAACATGTTCCGAGAAATTTAGCTCCTTGAAATACCCTTTCGGACGAATTACTCGAAAGCCGTTGGAGATAAGTGGGTAGTGTAAATGAATTGAATGACTGCAATTAATTTTCCTATTCAGCCATGTCAATTCTGAGCTTGTGAATGACATGTGATCTGAGCCGAAAAGCTGCAAATAAAAGGCTTTCTACTAAAATTATATTTATACATATAAGACAATGAATTTTATTATCACGATATCCATCTCCGAATATTATCAGGTGGAAGCAATGTTCTTTCATTATTTGAAATGAAAAGTCAAATCGGCGCATTAGATCGCGAGAGATTAAGATTTAAATGAAATGAGCAAAAATGTAGTCCTCCGGCAAAATGGCAAAAACTAGGTCAGAATTTTACGTTTTCCACTGGAAACTATGCCTAAGCACAAGAAAATTGACGTAGCTGCCTCCACGTGGCTGTCTTTAAACTAACTGAAGCGTGCCTTCTGACATTTCGAGCTTACAAGTCGGCTGTCAAATTTCAATATCTTTTTGCTTGTACTAGAAATACTGCGTTTTGGCGTAATAAATATTGTCGGACCAGTTCGAACTTTTTTCTTAGGTGGCCTTGTTGCTTATTCAAAAGGAGGCAAATTTCAAGTTCGTCGCTTAAGAAATAAAATGATAAAAATGCAAAATTGAAAACATTTGTTCCAAAATTTCTCAAAAACTATTTTGAATTTAAATTTGGGGGCCTTAGTTTGGGCGTCTAGCGTAAAAGGGCAATCACCCTACACAATTGCAGAGCCCTGGTATCAACTGTCAGAACCACCAAACAGCCAGAATAGAGCCTCTTGAGAAATATCAATCCGCTTCGCTCCATGGATTTCGTCATGCGGCTCTGACACAGCCGTACTCGATCTTCGGACGAATAAGTGATCTATACAGCATAAGAAGCTTATAACGTAGCGTATAACAATGAGCGTATAACGTGCGCATAACGTATATATAGGCAATAAGCGTATAACGTGTATAGCATGAGAAAAATTTCTCTATCTGCACGGTATCTCATCCTCGTCAACACCTTCAGTATTTTCAGCGTATCAAAACATTTTTTGCGGAAATCCTTCAGGTGTGGCACATATGAAAGCTTATCGAGTGTGAGCCTGATAAATCTGGTTTCTGCTACAACGTCGCTCGGATTTCCGCGAATTTACAAAATCGGGTATTCAGTCTCAATGTCTATTATAAAAGTGCATGCACTATGTCTTTGAACTTGAAAATTTCAGTCCATTGCGTGTGATCCATTGCTGCAATATGTCAAGGCCAAGCTGCAGCCGCCTCTGCGCAGCTGCTGTAGTAGACACTGTCACACATATTGTGAAGTCTTCAACGAAAAACACGTGACGTATGTTTGCGGGAAGTGTCTGCAATATTATTGGTCATAACTGCAAACAAGGCTATGAATATCGCAGAACCCTGGGCTATGCTACTCTGTTGCTGATGCCAATCCGATACGACTGAGTTTACGCGAAAGCTAAAATACCTATTTTTTTCGGAATATTAGAAATAAACCACCCCAAGTGGCCTCGCACGCCGAGTTCAAAGAGTTTCTGCAGAACGCCATTGGATAGCAAAGGCGCCCCCAAGAGATGATGGCGCCCCCTGGAGAGGAAGGCGCCCCCTCCAGAAAATCTTGCACCACTTCTCGAAAATGGAATCCGCCGTCTCTGTAGAGGTTGGGTTTTCACTGAATGTTGCCATAGTCAACATCATCTGGAAGATGGTTTCTTCGGAGGAGCTGGGTTTAGAAGACTCGCGTGCTATAAATCTCATGAGTATAGTAGCAGAATCTATAGCGTATTCTGAGAAGTTAGCTATGCTGGACTCCTTCCCTTGGTTGAAAAGTATACTACCTGAAAAAGCGTTCGATCGGGAAAAAGTGGAGGAAAGGGTCCAAGAAAAAGTGCGATGCAGTTTTTTCCCAGCTATAGAGGAGCATCGGGCGGAGCTGAGTGCTAATGCTGAGCCGGCGGACCTCATTGACGCTCTTCTACAGGAGCAGCTGAAACGACCTGAGTTTATAACGGACTGGCACATCGTTGTAGTCATAGCTGACCCCTTTTCGCTGGAAACGACACAACAGCGGCGACGCCGCGCTGGGGCCTCTGCTTTCTCTGCGAGCACCCAGACGTACAGCGTCGGCTGCAGCAGGAGATAGATACTGTGGTAGATAGAGATCGCCTTCCGGCACTGTCAGACCGTGTCAACATGCCATACACAGAGGCTGTGATCCTGGAGATACAACGAATGGGGTCCATCGCTCCAATCGGTCTTCCTCACGCCACCACAGCACGTACCGCAATCGGAGGCTTTCAAATTCCAGCTGGAGTTCAAGTTATATCCAACCTCTATTCTGTGCACTACAATCAGTCGCTCTTCCCAAACCCACACCAGTTCAATCCGGAAAGGTTCATTGATGCTAAGGGAAAGTTCCAACCGGACCGGAACGTGATGCCCTTCTCCGCTGGCCGTCGGCAGTGTATCGGCGAGGGACTGGCTCGTGCCGAGCTGTTCCTCTTCCTCACTGGCGTCCTTCAGAGCTTCAGCTTCCGCTGGCCAGAGGGCTTCAAACATGACCTGTCCGAAGGCGGGGAGACGTCAGTGGTTCGCAAACCTGCTGCGTACAAGCTGATCCCCGAGAGGCGCTGATGGGAGCCTGTGGAAGTTTGAATGCACTCTACGAGAGAACACTGCCGGCATTTAACGAGAAAGAGAATGTTTCCCAAATTTTCTCAGAATTCAAAACTGAAGTAGGGGATAAACACAAGATGCAGTATTGAATTGTCCACCAGAATCGAAAAAATATGAGTTTATCGTGCTTTTAGGCATTGCACCATTTGCTTTTCATGCCGTTGACAACTTACTTATCACCTTATCCGGTGCATAGTCAAAATGATAATCATGCTGCGATAGAGAAACAATGCCAATGTTGTGGTATAGTGATCAGAGGTGGCACGATAGACATTGGCACAGATCAGACAGTTGCAATAACAGGATATGATATTTTAGTTTGTACTCGTTGGAGTAAGACTGGATTGTCTTGATTGTTTGCCGCTCATATCCGGATTTATTGATTGTGTCCTGTGTTGAAAAGTGATTTGCGCATCACATCAGAAGTGTAAGTCATCGCAAGTGTCTTGAGCAAACGATGATTGTTTCTTTTCCTTTTTATATATTTAGAGACTCGGTGAACGTTAAGATGTGAGGCTGCATATGTTAGATCCAACATAGATAAGAACGTGCTGTTTGGTACCTAAATGATATTCTAAGGCTTTCCAACTACGTTATGCTTAAAGTTGAACTCTCAGAAGGTGCTAATCAGACAGCAAAAGTCACGTTGTTGACTGCTAAGTTTAACACGCGCATTGACGGGGGCCTAAGCCACATTCGCTTTGGCGGGGGTACCCACCCTCCCCCTAAGATCTGAAGAACCATGATAGACAGAAAAAACGGTAAACGGAGTTGGACAGCCCATCCAATTTTCTAGAGAAAATATTTGAATCAATTTTTTGCCAGGTCACATTCAAAGTCACTAGAGGTTAAGGCATGCCACCATAATGATAACATGTAGATGAAGGTTTTTAGTCATCTGAACAAGTCAAGATAGAGCAAAACAATATAGAGCGTTCGAATTCTCGCAGTAAGCCAAATCGAATGATATATAGGTATGACCTTGCTGGGCTAGATCAGGTCAAATCGTAGATTTGACCTGTCCTAAGGTCAGGTCAAGGTCAATTTAAGTCAAAATACATATCATGCGAACCTAATATCGTTAAAATAAATGCTCTATCGCCATTCATTTGTAAGGTATTCGGTTTAAACCATTTTCCCATGTATGTACCTATTTCCAATGGAGGGGTCATGGCTCGTACCTGGCCTTGGGTCATCGGTATAGAAAAAATAGCAGAGTACATTTTGTAGAACTCATTGGCAGATCCAGGAGTAAGTTTTGGAGGGGGCCAAATTAACGTTTTGGGGGGCGCAGAACTTACCGTTCGTGGAGAAAAAAGTAAAGATGCGGCCCAGCGAACCCTGTCCTCCCGGGCGGTCACGTGGTATGAGGTGACCTTGAGAACACTGTCGGCGGAACTGGGGGGGGGGTGGGCCGGGGCACAGTGCCACCCTCCCTTAAAGGGAATGTGGCACCTTCATAACGTGATTTTAACTGAGATAGCCAAGTTGTAAAGCAAGTCGGATATCCCGGTACTTAATATAGCATTTGTCTTGGAACTCGAGATTTCCGTAGAAATAAAGCTAAAACCTACCTGCAATGTACCTCTCATGTACCCTTAGCAGCAGGCCACAGTTGTCATGGCTGTTGGTGTGACGACATATGCTGACGTCACGATGAGAATCAGGCAATCGAAGCCCTTTAAGCGTTTCGAGTATGGTAGTGGTTGCCAGATCATGACATCATCCACAGGCAGATATTTATTTCTTTTCCTAGAGGAGTATTTTAAAAATCAAAAGATTGATCTTATTGTACCTACATTTTTCAGAGAAATCATGAGTGGTTTCATTATTTTCGGCTAAAAGTACGCCTAATTAAACTAAATTCCAGGATTCGACTAAGGTGCCGCGTTCCGTTTGAAGGGAATGTGGCACCTTCATAACGTGTTTTTAACTGAGATAGCCAAGTTGTAAAGCAGGTCGGAGAACCCGGTGCTCAATATATCATTTGTCTTGGAACTCGAGATTTCCGTAGAAAAAAGCTCAAACCTACCTGAAATGTACCCCTCATGTACCCTTGGCAGCAGGCCACAGTTGTCATGGCTGTTAGTGTGACGATATATTCTGATGTCACGATGAGTATCAGCCAATCGAAGACCTTGAAGTGTATTGAATATGGTAGTGGTTGCCAGATCATGACATCATCCACGAGCAGATATTGATTTCTTTCCCTATAGGAGCATTTAAAAAATAAAAATATTGAGCTTATTTTACATTTTTCAGAGAAGTCGTGGACGCTTCCATGATTTTCGGCGAAAAGTACCACTAATTACTCTAAATTCCAGGATTCGACCAAGGCGCCACATTCCCTTTAACCCCTGCCTCGGTGGGGAGTGTTTGAACAACCCTCGGGTTTTTCCGGCGGCACGAAGAAAACGGCGGCGCGAAGCGCCGCCGTACTTGGTACACCTTATCCTTAATCAATTCCGCAACTTTCCCCAAAATTCTAAGGTTTGGTCATCTCAGGTCATGTCACCAGTGCAGTTCAAGTGACCTCACCTCCAAAAATGTCCAAAAATGGCATATGTAAGAAATGGGTGAATCTATCAAATTCAAACTTATACCGCATAATGGGCCCACCGGGTGCTTCAACACATATTTCATAACTTTTCATATCGATGGCCTAGGGTCAGGTATGTATCATGGCCTCTCCATTCGAAATACGTGGGGAAAACAGGAAATGGGCTTTATTTGTGTAGAATCAGCTGAGAACACCTTCGTATTCTCCAAATCGTAGCATCTTGTGCCCCTTTCCAGGCTCATGTTGCAATTTTTTACCTTTAACCTCTGAGAGGTCATCTGGCGCTACATTAACACGCGCCCCGCTGGGGCCCCTGGCATGACGCGCCCCGCTGGGGGCGAATTTTGCCCCCTCCGTATCTCATTTCCCAGGAAAGCTAAATGAAAATTACGGACGGCGTTCGAAAGCTCTTGGCGAGACGAAGATAAATTATGGGGAGCATTTTTATGCCAGGTCAATATTGAGGTCAGCACAAGTCGAAGAAGGTTCAATAGGCTTACAGCTAGGCAGTGTACGTTTCCCCTCTAATTTTTTATTCAGTGAAGCTATAGCACATATTTATCTATCAATGGATTCCTCTCATCGTGGCGAATCGAATGATATATAATTTGACCTTGTTAGGTAAAATTGTGAAAATGACCTGACATCGAGCTAGGTCAAGGTCATAGTGTGACCTGGTATGGTTATGTTGCATATCAATCGGCTCCCCGTGACAATATAAGCACAATGCAAAGCAAAATAGGAGCTTTATCTCAGTTTAGTGAGAAGTTATTCGCAAAACAATCACGGTATGCTCCCGTGACCTAACATGACCTTTAAAGGTCAGATGGTCAAAAACTCTACTTTATGGCCAAGATCGTGGTAAGAATACATGATCTGATGATTTTCAGCTTGATGGATCCAGTATTTACTGAAAACGAGCCCTTTCTATTTTTCACCACAGACTTATAATGGGGTGACCAAAAAAATTGACCCCACCTTAGGTCAACAATATCATGATTCCGAGATAGCAGCTTTGTAGACCCTAATGACCTTATCATATTGTGAAAGTTTTAAACTGATCGGTTGACTGATATTCCTTAGGCGCCGCTTCAAACTTGTAATTTTCGGTTTTGGGGTCGGATCGCTTGACCTTGAATAGCCTCTTAACCTGACATGACCTGACCTAAAAATTGGTCAGGTGCGCAAAATCGATCAGGGATGGGACTGTAAGTTTCGTTGTTCTGCGTCTCTTTATTTTTGCGTTATCTGGGGAAAACCAGGAGGGGGCGAATTTCGCCCCCCTCCCAGCGGGGCGCGTGTTAAGAAGTCTTCAGACTTAGGTCAATAACTTTGCAGGAAATGATAATATAGCTTTTATTTTTATACCAATACGTTTGGATTGCTTTTGCAAGTCGATTAAAATGCATATTGACTAAGCTAGGTCGGAAAGTGGCCTTGAAGCTGAGGTCAGGTCATTTTTGTGTTTTGACCTTGCATAGTCATATTATACATCATTCGATTTGCCGTGACGAGAGGAAGCAAATGGTTCCTAAAAATGATTCTTACTTAACTCTGTCATATGCTAGAGCCCAAAAACACAATACTAACATCCAACCTTCATTGACCTGTCATGACCTCAATATTGACCTGAGCTAAAAAGTGACCGATATAGTTTCTTCATGAGTTTGTATGAGCTATCCACCAGCGTTCGCGTTTTTCGCTATCCGGCAGGAGCAGAGTTCGAGGGTGTTTGAAAACCCCCACCAGGGTGAAGGTGGCTCGGAGGCCTAACGGGTCGCGGGTTAAATTAGAAATTTTAACACTAACCCTATTGCGTTGACTGGAAAGAAATGGGTTGAAAAGCCCATGGTGCCCCCCTCCCCCCATTAAATTCGGGCGTTCCACCGTCATTACTTGAGAACGTGATTTACCTACATGCCCAGGTCCCGCTGCGCGGACAAATTTTTTTGCTTGGACCTCTTTATGTCCTACGCGCTAAACGTGGTTTTGGTACCCATTGGCGACTATAAATGCGGATAAGTTTTCAATGGCTAGTTTGGAACTTGAAGTGTTTTTATATATCACGCAAATAGCAGAAAATTGAAATTGTCACATTGGGTTCTCATAATAGCCCCTTTTAGCTAAAAAAACGTTCCATTTGTATTCAGTTGCGGTGCAGATAAAGAGGTTCATAGGTGGATTCAGGATTTCCGATGGGTGCGCCATCCAGACCAGGGACTCCACTTTTGGACGGAAAAACCTGTCAGGTGGGCGCCAATTCCTATCGTGGGGGTGCCAATACTCGCATCCTGGGGGAAAGTCACATTTCAGGGGGTGCTATCGACCTTTCGGGAGGCACCGTGACCATTCCAGGGGGCGCCGAGGGTCAATCGAGGGAAAGTACCCCTTGCCCCCGGATCTTCCAATGAAGAGGTCTAATCTAGCACAAAGCGTTACCAGGCCATGCGGACACGTGGAATACGGATAAGTTTTGGGGCTTATCGACGCACCACTCCCCGGGGTAATATGGCGTCGCCAACTCTCCTTGTTGGAAATGGTTTGTCGGGAGTCGAAACAAGTAATACATCTACATGTTTGGCACCGCTCCCCTTACAGACTTGTGACCCAAACTGCCATTTTTATTTAAGCTGGGGGGAGAGAGTGGCGGGGATGTGTCTGCCAGCTTGCAACTCGGTCTCGCCACCATCAGGATGACTGCCGATGACTACAAACTTTCAGTTTTCAAATAATTATAATAATCCGACGCAGATCCGCCACTGCGTGCCAGAGGAAATATGTCATGTGACATCACCCAGATACATACAGGGCATCAGTTTTAGAGAAAATGATTTTGGGACATTATTCCGTCCAAACTTGGAATACATTTCGGAAGCCATTTTGACCCATCGAGAATTTCGGGGCCTCGCGCGGCAAAATCTGGGGCCTTTGGCTCAATATCCCGATAATCGTAGATTCCCAGCCCCTAGTATCGTCTGAATACTGGCACAATAATTACGTGCCGTGAATCATAGGGGGATACAGAGGGCACCTGACTCAACCTCGGCGCCCCCTGATAGGTTGTTTCCTCCCCTAGGATGCAAGTATTGATATCGTGAGCGATCCAATATTTGCGACTCTGCAATAGGATCTAGCGCCCACCTGATAGGCTTTATCTCCCTTTTCTGCCCCCTCTGGCCCAAATGGTATCCATCAGGCCCCATCCAGCGATATATCGGAGAGTAGGTATAGTGAAAATACCTTCAAAATAAAATATGAAGGTGTTTTAAAATAAGAACGAAAGCCAGTTCAGAGTACTTTGTGTATGACGCAAATGGGTCATTTCTGGCGCAGAAGCCCAACTCAAGGCCCTAAAAGACACTAGTAACCAAGGCCTTGTAACCCCTTCCAACAGCAAGCGCAGACCACTGAATGTGACGTCAAACCTTAAAGCATATAACATGGAAAATTAAATGTTTGAATATCCAAATTTTTGCAAAAAAGGCCCAGAATCAAAAACCAAAATGCTTATTCATTCCATTTTTGATCAATTTGATGACCATGTATTCTCACAAATTCGTAAGCGGGAAGTGCCATTAGCAGCAGTTTAATACACGGCTCAATGGTGAAGGAATTCCTCCACGCTCGTGTGACGTCACTCGGTCGTGGAGGAATCCCTCTTAAATGTACCCTTAAGTAAAGGTATCTTGCTTGTAACCAGGGTAATAGAGAACCTTGGAACTGCTTGTAACGTTGGAAATAGATGCACGGTGACGGAGTAGGTACGGATCTTAACGTTACTGTTCCAATCAAAGAAGGTAAGGGATATTTCTTTGTTCAGTTTTACATCTTGGGTCAGGTTTGCGGGCTCGTTTTGTCTTTCGCGCGCTTCTTTTTTGTTTTTTTTCTGTTTGCAGCTTTTTGTTTTTTGTTCTGTTCGTTGGTCTGATTCGATTAGTGTCTTATTCTTGATCTCGCCGAACACTTCTTCGTCCTGCTTACTTGCTGAGATATGTCTTCTCCTTGTTTTTGTTTTGTTTTGTTTTTGTTTTGTATTTGTATTGGCTTGGTTTGTTCCTCCTTATTTTCGCTTAGTAATGGTTTCGTTAGACTAAATCTAACATATGTGGGTCCGCTACTTATCTACTGTACTTATGTATTAATAATTTAACTACATTGATTTGTATTTGTTCCTGTCTGTTTTGTTTGCGCTCAACTTTCACTTTCTTGCAAGTGTGTTTTGGCATTATGTTTTCTCCTCAGTTCGTTTGTTCTGTTTCGTTTGTTTTTGTAACGGCTCTTCTCGTTTTCGTAATCTAACCACATGCTCGCTTGCTTCCTTTTGTTCGATGCTGTATACCTATGTCTTCCTTTTGTTGCTCCTTATTGCTTTGCTCTGCTCATGTCATCTTTTGCTGTTCTATTCCCTTACTTCTGTTCCCTATCATTATGTAAAAATGAAATAAAGAGATGATGATGATGATGAGGTAACCTCCATCCACAGTACACAATGTCCGGTGGGCCTGTCCGTGAAGTCAGTGAGGAAAAAGACCTGGGCATCATGATCGATTCCAACTTGAAGGTCAGGCACCAGGCAGCCTGCGGTATCCAGATCCAGGGTACTTGCTGTGATCCGAATGAAGGTCATTTGCTCTACTCTGCTTATACAAAGCACTTGTGTGTCCTCTAGTCGAGTACAGCAACACTGTGAGGGGCTGTTTAATTGGGCCGACCAGCAACTGGTGAAGGTACAGAGATGTGCAAGTTGTGTGATCCCCTCACTATTTACCTTTTATGGATAGGCTCTAAAGTCCAGATCTTCCATCATTATAGTACTGTAGGCTCACCTGATGGACTCACCTGATGGGGTTCCCTGCCTGGCCAGGTTGTTAGGAAGGTATACCAGGACAGGGAGGAAACCCGTGTATCACAAGCTGCTCCAGGTCGGGCAGTAGGCCCAGACCGGTATTATGCGTCTACACAATATTTGACAATGTTTATCTAACGTGATCATGTACACACACTTTGTGTCTCTACACCACCAGGCGAAGAGGAGATATGGTGAAAATGTTCCAGTTGCTGCATAGGAGGGTCAATCTGGACTACTCAGACTCTGTAGCACTGAACACAAACACTCAGACTAAGCCCACTGAAACTGACAAAACCCACAGCTCAGACCAGGGCCTGCTGATGTGTGTTTTGGTGTTTGAGCCGTCTCCAACTGGAACTCTCTTCCTGAGTCTTTAGTTTCTTCTCAGACATTGTCTCAGTTCAAGGCCAACTTAGACACTCATTGTAACCATCTCAGGTATCTGATCCCTGAGAACAGCTGAGATAAGAACACTTCATCTGGAGCTCATTGAGAACAGGACCCACAGGCCACAGTGGCCTAAAAATCCTGACTGTAAGGTAAGTTGTTTTTTCCGAGGAACAAGTACAAATTAAGTGGAAAATTATTGTTTTGCTCGAGATTAGGGATCTGCTAGGTCAAGGCCAGTCTCCAGAACATGGTAGGTGACTCAACAAGGTGATTGGAGCAGCTCAAAGCTTGACCCACATGGGGAGATAGGTATTCAATGTCTGGGGGTCGTATAACAGGCATAATTTCTTCTTGACAGATTTCTTTGCCCTTGTAGTGTACTCGGTCCGTCTGCTCTGCACAGAAGTCGGGTCGGCGCCGCGCCGAGGGTCGCACGCGCTCCCGGCTCTCCTAACCACCTTGCCCACTACCCCGAGTTGTGTTATGGCTGCGAGGACAGAGGACTGAGTGTGTGCCCTGAGTGAACCTGTGAGCAGTGGTGCTTGGTGTGCAAGTTCTTAGACTAAGTGAGAAATCTGAGCGCTTGTGACTGGTGATAGAACCTGCCTGGAGTGATTTCTTTCCACGCGACTGGACTCTCTAATAGTGGACACTACTGTCACCTGAAATGTCTGCGCTTCGTGACATCAGGCCCATGGAGTTGTTGGTCGGCACACTGATGCTTTTGCAAATCACGCATGTCCTTTTGCATGCTGCAAGGCCAGCCCCGCCACCGTGGCCTAACCGGACAGCTCGACAGTCAGCTGATGTCAACAGTCGCCCCAGGCTGCTTCGGGCGCCGGTGCCTGCTGACGCTGCTGTTACCGCGGTTGGGGATCGCTACAATCGTAGCGGCAGGGGCGCACTCAGGCGACGTGGCCGGCGGGGCGGAGTCAACTGGGGCCGCCATGGCGACACCGGTGCTGGTCAACTTATAATCGGACACTTGAACAGACAGTCGTTGAAACCCAAGTTGCCTGAGCTGCGCACTGACATCCACGGGACGTATGGTTTTGACATTTTGGCCCTCTGTGAACTGTGGTTGACACCGAACGTACCTGACAGACTTATCACCATCGATGGCTACCAGCTTTTTCGCCGTGACCGTCCAACAGAGCTCAAGTTACCGAAAGGTAGGGGTGGTGTCGCTGTGCTGGTGCGAGATCATCTGAAGTGTGAGCTTCTGCCGACACCTGCGACTGGTGTTGATGGATCGAACTTGGAGATCATGTGGGTTTTGGTTCATGTTGACAAACACCAGACTGTCTTCATTGCATCGGCTTATAGAGTGCCTGTTAGCAGTGCGCGGCAGATTTGTGCTGATTTTGATGATCTCGAGGGCCAGATTCAGTTCATGCTTTCTAGTCATCCACGTTCAACCATGGTGATTACTGGTGATCTTAATCGCTGTCTTTTGAAGTCTGCACGTGATAACTCTAATGACATCAAAACTTTGTTTGCTGGTTATACTATTGAAATAATGAACAGAGTCCGTGCCACCTACCGGCCTGCTAATAGCCTGCTAGATATTATTGCTACCAACCGGCCCGACCTTGTGAAGCGTACTGGGGTTACTAGATGCCACTATGGCAGTCCGCACGATTTTAGCCGGATAATCTTGACTCATGAGACACAAAGTGCTGCCGTTCTGTTTCGAACATTTTTAGGCGTGCTATTAACAAAGTCGACTCTACAGTGTTTAACCATCTGTTGTGCGAGACTGACTGGATGCCTGTATTTTGTGGTGAGACACCGGGTGACAAGTGGCATGCTTTTCGTGATATTTTTCTCACTAGGCTTGACGAGGTTGCACCTCTTCGCCCCATTCGACCGCGCCGGATTCATTCGCCGTCTGTATCGGCGGAAACGCAGTGTCTGCTTCGGCGCCGCCGAGCAGCTCTGTGTACTGGTGATCGTGCGGAGTATGCCCGCTTGAACCGCCTCTGCCGCGCGGCTGTCCGCAGTGACTCTGTGTTGTTGTACACCAGGGAGATCAGCCGGGGAGGGCGCGGCGGCTTGTGGCGTGTGCTGCGACCGGTGATTGGAGGCAGGAAGCAGCAGTGTGTCATACCCAACATCACGCCTGACGCGCTTAACGACTTTTACATTTCGATTGGCCCGACCACTGCGGCCAGTGTCCCTCCAGCCACCAGAATTGTCCCAACTCTTTTACCTCGAGTACCGACCTGTTCTTTTAAAATTCAACCAATCGACTTGCAGACTCTTTGCATCACTTTGTCATCAATGCGACCTTCAAAATCTACCGGTACGGATGGTGTTAGCATTTATATGCTCCAAAAGTTCTTTTTCGGGTTAGGACCAGCTCTTTTGGATGTTGTCAATACTAGTTTGACTACTGGCTCAGTTCCGAGAGAGTGGAAGCACGCTCTCGTAACACCTATTCCGAAAGGCAAGGTAACTGCGAAGCCATCTGACACTCGACCTATATCAATCCTTCCGGCCTTTTCCAAATTGGTTGAACGTGTTGTGCAAAAACAACTTACCCAATACCTAGAAAACAACAAATTGCTTTCGGACGCTCAACACGGCTATAGGAAATTTCACTCTACTGAGTCTGCTTTTCATGTCATTACAGATGCAGCACTCCAGGCCATGGACAAAGGCGAAATTTCTATACTAGTGCTCTTGGATCTCTCTAAATGCTTTGACGTTGTTCCTCACTCGAAATTGCTCGAAAAGCTATCTTTGTATGGCGTCGAAGCAGACTGGTTTCGCAGTTACCTTGGGGGACACACCCAGCAGGTCCAGGTACGCAGTGGGGCAGACGGCGCCTGCGTAGGGTCGAGATCACGTGAAAATAACATAGGAATTTTTCAAGGTGAAGCCTTGCCTTGTTTATTGTACATGTTGTACGCCAATGACTTGAGTCTTTGTGTTGGCAGCGACGTGACTGTGGTCCAGTACGCTGACGACACACAGATTCTCGTCAGTGGTAAAAAATGTGATTTGGAACAGTTGGTTGGACGCATGCAGGTCGCCCTCTGCACCATGTACCAATGGTTTTGTGCCAATGGCATTAAGGTTAATGCCCAGTAAACCCAGATGGTGGTTCTCGGTACGCCGGCTATGCTTCGCGACATTCCACCAGTAGCCATCACTTTCTGCGGTACCAAAATTCCCGATGCCAGAGTCGTTAAAAATCTAGGGCTTACCATGGATAGAAACATGAATTATCAGTCACACATTGATGTTATGTCAAAGAAGTGTATGGGAATTCTAATAGCGCTTAGCCATGCTCGTCACGTAATCCCCCGCGCCGCCCTCAAGGTCACTGTGGAATCACTTGTTTTATCTATCATTTGCTATTGTATGTCTATTTACGGCTCTTGTGGAGAGGTGCAATTGCGCCGTGTCCAGAAAATATTAAACTTTGCTGCACGAGTTGTGACTGGTCGGAGGCGATATGACCACATATCTGACGCGATTTCGGAACTTGGCTGGCTTACTGCCAAGCAGCTGGCTTGTTTCTCGACTGTGCGTGCCGTTGAACGGATTGTAGTGACTGGACTCCCGGAATATGTGTGGCAGACTTTTTGGCAGGAGGGCCAGCCAATTGCACCAACATGACACTCGCGGCGCCGCATTGTGGACCCTCCCTTTGATACGCACGGAGTCCGGCCGCCGGCGTCTGTCCTATCGTGGGGTGGCAGTATTAAACCAGAGTGGGTTTCTGCCGGGTGATCCGCATTTTAAGACCAGTCTTAGGAATTTTATAAAATCTCCGGCATGGTTGGGCTGATGTGATGTGTGTTTTGGTGCTGCGTGATGTGCGAGTGCATAGGTGTTGATTTTATGTCTTTTACGTCATCTTTTATTGTTTTATCATTTCGACGTGGACAAGTGAAAAGCCCTCTTGAGTGGACCTTGTTTGAATATATCTGAATTGAAATTGAATTGAATTGAAGCTCGGTCCTTGGCTGACTGTCTGTATTAACCCCCAAACCCATCAGGTTGGGTCACTTCCACCAGACTTTGCTCAACTCGCTGCTGAAAGAATCCAGTCATACACCGACCGCACAAAGTTCTACACTGACGGCTCCAAGGGAGCAGCTGGAGCCGGATGTGCCTTCGTTAGCGAAGGAACCCGCCGCTGTTTTGGGCTACCGAATGGTGTGTCGGTCTTTACAACCGAACTGTTTGCCATCTTGCAAGTTTTACGACACATCAGACACCTTTCTGGGACACGACATCTTATTATCACTGACTCAGCCAGCTCGCTGGCAGCGCTCCAATCTAGTCATTTACAGACATCGTGGCTTGTAGCTGCTATTCTAAAGCTATTGACTGAACGGAAGCAGTGCACGGAAGCAGTGCTGGATCTAGGGCTTAATATCGGGTGGGGGAGGGGGCTAGGGGACTTGAGCATCACCCACCAACATCTGTGATCAGCCTCCACCTTTGCATTGTCTATATGCACTCAAACATTTTGGGGGCTTGAGCCCCTTAGCTCCTTCTTGTATCCACCACTGCATGGAAACTATCAGCGAGTGTTTGGCAGATATTTCACTCAGATGGTATATATGGTATGTTGATGTTGGGGATGTGATCACGTCACAGGCGCCTGGTCTTTTGCATTCTGGTTGACATAGGCGGATCCAGGGGTCGAGGCAACGGGGCACGTACTTCCCCTTCCGATTGGGCCTTAGCGTCCCTGAAAGGTGATGGTGCCCTCTGAAAGGTCGCTCCCCGGGATGCGAGTATCAGCATCCCGACAATAGGATTAGAGCCCTCGATAAGAAACTTCGTCCAAAACTGACGCCCATTGGTCCAAATGGCGCCCCCTCACCGCTCCCTCCCCACTCCTGATTGGAAATTCCGGATCCGTCCATGTCTCGGGGAAGTGCAGTTCGGTGGGGCACCAGGTCATTCAGGGAGAAGGTGGAATGACCTGTTGGATATTCCTTGAATTCGCCCATTGCCAATGGGCGGTCTTATCCCGCTGTTACGCTGTTTTGCTATTCATTAGCTCAATTCCCCGATAAAAATCGGGTTTGTTCCCAAAAAAAACAAAAAAAAAATTAAAAAAAAAAAAATAATAAAAAAAAAAAAAAAAAAAAAAAAAAAAAAAAAAAAAAAAAAAAAAAAAAAAAAAATAAAAAAAAAAAAAAAAAAAAATAAAAAAAAAAAAAAAAAAAAAAAAAAAAGAATTTTTTTTTTTTTTTTTTTTTTTTTTTTTTTTTTTTTTTTTTTTTTGTTTTTTTTTGGGGTTAAATATAGTTTTTTTTTTTTTTTTATTATTTTTTTTTTTTATTTTCTTATCCTATTCAAATTTTTTTTTCTCTTTATTAATTAAATGTTGTATTAAATGAGGCAGTAAGGCAACAAGCATTCCAGTGTTAATTTAGGATTTTAAGTGATGGATAAGAAATGTTGTTTTGTATAAGATATCAAACCACCAAGCATTCCAAAATGTGTCTGAATAATATCTCATATCATTTTTGTGGGAGGTTTGGATGCATGCTTTGCTATATGTCAGAACCGTAGGCGGATCCAGGGGGCAGGTGCCCCCCTTGACCTCGCCGTCCCCTGAAATAATCACGAAGTTTTTACATTGTCTCTTCCCTGATTCCTCCAGTCGCGCCAACACTCCTGTTCTTAATTTCAATGATATCTCACTATTTTTCCGGTCTTGTATTTTCCTGTCTTATTTATCGTGTGTGTGTGTGTGTGTGTGTGTGTGTGTGTGTGTGTGTGTGTGTGTGTGTGTGTGTGTGTGTGTGTGTGTGTGTGTGTGTGTGTGTGTGTGTGTGTGTGTGTGTGTGTGTGTGTGCGTGTGCGTGTGCGTGTGCGTGTGCGTGTGCGTGTGCGTGTGCGTGTGCGTGTGCGTGTGCGTGTGCGTGTGCGTGTGCGTGTGCGTGTGCGTGTGCGTGTGCGTGTGCGTGTGCGTGTGCGTGTGCGTGTGCGTGTGCGTGTGCGTGTGCGTGTGCGTGTGCGTGTGCGTGTGCGTGTGCGTGTGCGTGTGCGCGGGCGCGGGCGCGGGCGTGTGTCGTATCATGACAAAATGCATGGATAGAATAGAGGTACATGTCTTCAGCACTGGGACAGGAACACTTCATGTGACATCACTGTTTCTCGATTGTTCCCACTAGTGGCTAGCATATTATCCCCCTCCCCTCCCAATGAACTATACTGCTAAATTACAGCCATACACAATATATTATTATATCAATACATGAATACACTTACAACACACTCAAACAAAAAGTCCTATACTATCTAAAGTCCTCAATGAACCCAATCCTACAACTATACAACTATCAACGCAATTGCCGAACAAAATATTCGTGTCAATCACCATGGATGAAACATTACACTATAAAATACTGGACCAAAGGAAGATCTCAGCAAGGGACAGGCGAAGACCGACAGCGACGGATACGCCATCGGGAAACAGACCTTACACCGGATCGAATTATAGGGGGCAGCACCACACGAACCAACAGCGCAGACCAATGAGCTAGAGGGCAGCAGGCGGAAACCGGCTCAAGCTTCCCCTGATTTAAATGTTAGGGACAATTTGGCAAATTCAAGCAAATTCAATTCAGTTTTCCGCCCAAAGGTTTCCTGTGTTCAAAGGTGTCCTCTAAAGCCCGGTTTCCTCTAAAGCCAGGTTATTCAGGATTGAGCACTGCCTTTCAAGCTCAGTTGTCCACCATACCTCTCCTCTTGGCTATTTTGAAAGTTTCCGTGGCCATTAAAGCAGAATCATTTTCACGGCGTATAACTGTACAGTGTTTAGCCGCGCTCAATTTGCCTTCTAGCAGAGCTGTTGGAAGGTGAAATGAGGCGCTCAGAACATCTGGCGGTCAGCTCTGAGTCGGACCCGCCATTCGTGGGAGGCACTGACAGGGCTCCCAGGTAACAATGTCAAATACGCTGTTAAATACACGTCAAAGACGCTGTTGTCGGTTGAAATATTCTTTTCGATCCCATGTCCGAAAATTGTTGTTCCAAGGCTTACTTTGCATCTGGAATCACTGACGGTGGAACTGGAGGGGGGGCACCGGGGCACGGTACCCCACCTTAAATAAAGAAATTTTAACACTAACCCTTTGGCGTTGGCTGGAAAGAAATGGTTTGAAAAGTCCATGGTGCCCCCCCTTAAATTCGGGTGTTGCGCTGTCACAGTCGAGAATACAAAAAATACAGTTTTACCATTCTCATGCCAGGTAAATTATGTTTCGAAGCTGCGTGTATCTGCTGTAGATTCCAGTGTTACGCTCTACCCCAGGGGTTTGCCATCCACCTGCTGTTTTCTGCATCAGTGCATGTGCATGGCTCAGGTCTTTTATTCTGTTGACTTGAAAACTAGCACCCTGTGTTAGTCGTGAGCCCAAGTATGCTTTTTTTGGGTGGGGTGGGGGGTCTCAAATCTTCTGAATTCCAGTATCTTGCGGTCACTTGATATCGAATTATTTTGTATTTTGCACGTCTTCAATCCTCAAAGTAAGAGCTGACTACTAGATGTTTCCGGTGGATTAGACAGCTCTGACGAGCTGGTGGAGTTGGAGGCTAAATTTTCACATGGCTATGATGTAATCTATCAAAGTACTCAATGGTTTTGAACTTAAACTCAACGCAGTTTAAAGTGAATTTGGCACCTTGACGGGATTTGAACTGGGATATCAGTATTCTTGTGAGCCTTGTATTTTTGTTCAGCCTTAGTTGTGACCCCTGTCCCCATGTTTGTGCGGTGGCTGGCCGCGCGGCCGCTATCTCCGCGCGCCGGCATCGGCTTTGCCCCCGTGTGAAACCGATGGGGGAGGGGAGGGGGTGTTTTGACGGCGATTCGCGGGAGGAAGGGTCGGTGGGCTGTCCGACGGCGGAGTGGAACAGTTCAGTGAGTGGTGTGGTCGATACATCAGCCTCTCCAACAGCGAGACTTAGAAAGGCAGAACTGTGTATTAAAATCTGCTCTTTATGAGCTTATCTTCTTCTTGTTCGGTCGTTCATAGAAACAAGGACCCTTCAGTCTGTGTGTGGTGGTTTCGCTAAGACGGAGTGACCGAAGGAATCAGACATAGGCCATCATGGGGAACATACTTGTTAGCTGCTTTCCGTTCCAGAATTTGGTAAACCGCTGGCTGTGGAGTGCTCGCTGTACCTGTAAGTCATGTTCGCAACGTCGCGGCTTTATGCTCGCATTTTTGTTACCTTTGTCTGGTCGTCCATGGGCTCCTGTTTTGCGCTGCAGCGCGCCTATTTCTCCGCGGAGGGCAACTCTTTTTGACGTTTTGTAAAGCCTACACAAGCCTCTGGTGCAGGATGAATACGTAAAGCTGCAAATGTTTGTGATTTTTTTCTTCAAATCATGTATCCATTTATATTTTGTTTTGTCAGAGTCAAAGAGAACTGAGTTATGCCGTCTGCACGATGCTTGCTTTTCCGCTAGAAAAATCCAAGCTGAGGCTTGGGCTTTTCTTTCCAACCGTTACTTGTTTTGTTCGTTTTCTTCCAAACCAATCTGCATGTCAAATTCCGGTAAACGTGGATTGACTTACACGTGATGAGATCGTGTAAACGAGGCCTTTAATTAAAGAAGCATTGCGGAGATTTTTGTCTTTGTCTTGAGATTTTGATATTTGTCGTTTCAGATAAGCCATTTGGTTTGAGGGCTCAATTTTAACAGAACTTCGTGTACCCTAAAGCCAGATTCGATATTTTTCCACTGAAATACAATTCACTGGGAAACTCTTTCAAATATTTTTTGCTATCTATATTCGGAAAATAGCAGAGGAAGTCCGCAACCATTTTACCTACTCGTGAACGTGGCTTTTGTTGTTTTTTTTTGTTCTCGAGATCCGTATATTTTTCGGTCTGGGATATTTAGGCCTGAGCATTGAAATCGTGCATTTGTTCGATTGGGTGTACAGGAGGAGGATAGTTACGAGGGTGACCCATCCTTCTTGCTCTTCTGTCTTGGCATATCTGCGATATGCTATCTTTATGTTCATCAGACGCAATATTTTGATCGATTCGCTTTTTATATTTGCCGGGTTGCCAGCCAACGGTTTGAAGGCTCTTCATATAATTTATACTTTTATTTCTGCTACAAGAGAAATTTGTTTAAAAAGTAGCTTGAGATTTGTAAGTGGACGTGAGATCCATCCCTTTCTCCAGGACCGAACACAAAGCGAAGTTAATTTTACTCTTCCATGGTATTCCTATAGAGGTGCATACCAATCAACTTTGTTGTCTTCGATAACTGACCTTTTATCGAGTCTATGAGGCGGAGGAGTACTGCTAAGTACCTGGCAGCTGTTGTTTTTCCTCCCGCACCATGACGACCATAGCTCGATGGGCTCCCGGCGACGACGTCGCCTTCCTGCAGCTGTGGGGGGTGAATACGGAGGTTTCCGAGAAGGCGCGGGCGGACGCCGGTCAGACACTGGCAGCGGAGCAGAGCAGGCCGCTTTACCTGGCATCTAGCTGCTAATTACTCGCTGCGACCTGCTTATGCTGTTCGCTATGCCGCTTAGACCTGTGATTTGATTGCCTTCCAGCGCTGTTTCATTTTTCGTCATATCCAGTTTGAACCCCCTTTAAGTATTGCATGTTAGCGTTCTTTCAAGTGGGCAGTGGCAGCGGAATGTCCGAATTTAAGGGCGGCACCATGGATTTCTCAACCCATTTCTTTACCGTGAACGCCATAGGATTAGTGTTAAAATGTCTGATTTAAGGGGACACCGTGCACCGGTGCCCCCCCCAGTTCTGCCTCCACTGAAATGGGTATATTTTTACTGTACTGGGCGTAATCGAAGAGCGTTTGAGTCCCTGGATTACTTGAACTGTAAGACCTGAGTATTTTTGTGGGTGGTATTCCTGGCCTCCATCTCCGACTTCTATATAGTTGCCTTTAGTCTGTCCAGCGTTGTGGAAATCATTATACACCTGTTGCGTCTGCCATCTTGTCACTGACATGCTAGCGGATCTCGTCTTTGAACAGCGGCCATCTCGAACCCAGTACGTTAACCGGCACGCTGCGTCCGTCCACAGATAACCTGAGCATGGGCGACCCGGTGGTGGACTATCAGTTACGCATCATCCTCATAGGTGACACCACCGTCGGCAAGACCTGCATGCTCCGCTACTTTACCGACGGTCGGTCTCCCGAAGTCGGCGACAACAAGGTATGTACTTGTCCCCGGGCTGCTCCTGGTCGGTCATTTTCTTTAATCATGTTATAGAAAGGTATTCGATTGCGTCATATATGATACAATAGGGTTGTTCAAAAAAACCTTTTTTACTTTTCAGACTCAAACCCACTTTTTTCCCCATTATATATTCAATTCTGATTTCAACGAGCCACATTCCAAGCATCTACGACAACGGGAAAGATCGCCTCAAAACGGTTAAAGATTTCATGTTTTAGGCGCGATTGGCCGCCGTGCGTTGCAGTCTCCCCTTGTTAAATTGGCATGAAAGAGGTGCATAACCTACCAGTAAAGACAGCGTGGCATGTGCATGCGTATAAGAGCGGTAGATGGGATTTAACATGCAGGCATTTACTTGTCAGATGTATTTGCAGCGCAATACAAATACACGTTATTCCACAAAAGACCTGAAGTTAAATGGTTCAGCACCCAAGTAATCTAAATCCCGACAGAACAGGAATGCCTTCCGGAGGCGAACTTTTCTCTGGTAGCATTCGTTGGAGAACGTCGTTGGGGCACGTGCTTCTCCGTATTCTCCTGCGAACTGTTTAAGAGCTCTGATACTGCTAGAAGAAGACCCTGCTGCATATGTTTACCCTTTGGATGGCTCACGAAATCTTCCACCAGCTTCACACCACGCTGTGGGATCGTTCACCACATTTAAGTTCTGGAACACCTTGAAAAAGGAGAAACTATACCAGTCCACAGCTTCTTAACGGAGCCATTTCTGGTAAGAATATTTCAGATTCAAGCAATCGAATACCAGCCAGCTGTCAGGAGTGACAAGCTGGCTGAGGCTTAGTACCGAGCATTCACCGAGCTCTTCATAGCCTCTATCGGAAACTTAAGCCTGCCCATAGTCAAATGTGAATTGTTTGCTGTTTTGGCCAATTGTTGTGCGACTGGCTCCTTACCTCCAAGATGGTGGTTCTCACCAGCGGGACAGAATATAACTTTCTGTGCACAGATACCACAGCTGATGGAAAATTTACTTCAGCACATTCAGGGCGATTTCTATATTAACTTAATGAAAGCACTGCACTGCATTTCATGGATGACTTTGGAGGCTCATAGAAGGCTCTAAAGCTGACTATCCGTGATGGAGGAACCCAAATGCATGGTTTAGAACCACTTACAAGGAAAGCTGCTAAATGTGCCGGGGTCTGAGTGGCTCAGTCGGTTAGCGCTTGCGCTCGGCTCGGCCAATGACATTCTGTATGTGCTGGGTGTCATGGGTTCGAACCCACCCAGAGGTAGAATCTGGCGCCCTGCTCCAGCCCAAACTAATTCTTTCCCTCTCGCTTATGATGCCATATGACCTGAGCAGTTGATGCGTTGTTAAACTCCAAAAATTATAAATTCCGTCTTTAAGTATCTTCTGCAATGATGAACGGAATCTGACTCAGTAGTAGCACGCACCTCATGCCATAAAAGTCCTATATTCCATGAATATGACTCGCTGGTGAGCTCCCGGTCTTCTAAACAGACATTTGTTGGAGACAACCTCTCCTGACAGCCACACCTAAACAAGCTAGCGCAATTCGTGATTATCTTCTCAAGGAAAACAGAGCTGGCACGCAACTGTTATTTGTGACCAGAAAGTTATAATCTGCCTCGCAAATAAGAATCACAATGCTGGAGGTAAAAAGGCAGTGACACAGTATCTGGCCTAAACAGCAAAACCATCCACCTTTCAGTTGGGTAGGCTAAAGTTTCCGACAGAGGCTATGAAGAGCTCGGCTCGGTACCAAGCCTCTGCCAATTTGTCATTCCTGAAAGCTGGCTGGTATTTGAGCGCCTGAATCTGAAAGACTCTGATATGAAATGGCTCCGTTGAGAAGCTGGTGACTGGTATAGCTTCCCCTGTTTCAAGGTATTCTAGAACTTACTGTCGTGAACGGTCCCATTGAACGTGGTGTGAAGCTGGTGGAAGATTTCCTGAGCCAAAGGGCCAACATATGCAGCAGGGTCTTCTTCTAGCAGTATCAGAGCTCTTAAATAGTTCGCAGGAGAATACGGAGAAGCACCTGCCCCAACGATGTTCTCCAACGAATGTTACCAGAGAAAGGTTCGCCTCCGGAAGGCATTCCTGTTCTGTCGGGATTTAGAGTACTTGGGTGCTGAACCATTTAATTTCAGGTCTTTTGTGGAATAACATGTATTTGTATTGCGCTGCAAATACATCTGACACGTAAATGCCTGCATGTTAAATCCCATCTACCGCTCTTATACGCACGCACATGCCACGCTGTCTTTACTGGTAGGTTATGCACCCCTTTCATGCCAACTTAGCAAGGGGAGGCTGCAACGCCGGGCGGCCAATCGCGCCTGAAATATGAAATCTTTAACCGTTTTGAGGCGATCTTTCCCGTTGTCGTAGATGATTGGAATGTGGCTCATTGAAATCAGAATTGAATATATAATGGGAAAAAGTTGGTTCGAGTCTGAAAAGAAAAGAAAAAGTTTTTTTGAACGACCCTAATGATACAATATTGCCAACGATAAGAGTATATATTAAGCATAAGATTGTGACACATATATATGTGAATCGGTTCGGCCGTTCCAGCGCTGTAGCAAAATGAACATGAACAAAAACCTCGGTGGCCATCCGTGAGGTCGTTTCCGACCACTGTGCAGTGTCGCGACAGTGCAGTGGGCAGTGTTGGGGATTCCGGTGTGGCAGGTCCGGGGTGATGCCGAATTTCTCAGATACGTTCTTAAGGATCGCTGTAACCGAAACTGAACGGTACCTCTAGTCAGGGAAAGAAAGGAGGGTGGACTGACTATGCATCAATTTCACGGTGGTAATACTGAATTTAATTATAATTTTGCACGATAATTATGTGTTCTTGTCATACTTGCAGGTTGAGCGGCGCTGGCTATTGGCTGGGCATGGGGTGCCAACCGAAGCCTAAGGCACTCAGATGTAAATGGACCACAATCCGTCACTACTTGGCTCTGATGCTCTTTAATTCACTTGCGTTTTAAGTGCGTTCTTAATCTCGTCTTTTTAATTTAAGGTGAAAGAAGCACTCCCCCATTCTATATAAAAACTAACGAACCAGTCCAGTAGTTTGCGCGCGTTAAGACTGTTCCGATGTTGATGGTGGTCTGCATCCAGCTGAGCCATCTGTATGTACCGGCAGGTGTATGACCCGACGGTGGGGGTGGACTTCTTCTCCCGGTTTGTCACACTTGACGACGGCCTGCGCATCAAACTGCAGATCTGGGACACGGCTGGGCAGGAGCGCTTCAGGTCAGTTTCTGCATCAAACTGCAGATCTGGGACACGGCTGGGCAGGAGCGCTTCAGGTCAGTATCTGCATCAAGTTGCAGGTCTGGGACACGGCTGGGCAGGAGCGCTTCAGGTCAGTATCTGCATCAAGCTGCAGGTCTGGGACACGGCTGGGCAGGAGCGGTTCAGGTCAGTATCTGCATCAAACTGCAGGTCTGGGACACGGCTGGGCAGGAGGGTTTGAGGTCAGTCGCGGCATCAAACTGCATGTGTGTGACACGGCTGGGCAGGAGGGCTTCAGGTCGGTCACTGTATCGGACTGGAGGAGGGCGCCTCAGGTCAGTCGCTGTATCGGACTGGAGGAGGGCGCCTCAGGTCAGTCGCTGTATCGGACTGGAGGAGGGCGCTTCAGGTCAGCCGCTGCTCGTCTGCCATACCCCCGAACACTGGGTACTTTGTTCTGTGCGCACTGGGTTGGCGCTGGACTGAGCCGGGCCTGTGTGTACGGCAGGTCCATCACGCAGTCGTACTACCGCAACTCGTGCGGCGTGGTGCTGGTGTTCGACATCACGCAGAGGGCGACGTTCGAGCACATCCCCACCTGGATGATGGAGGCGCGCCGCAGCATCGAGCCGCACCAGCCGACCTTCGTGCTGGTGGGCAGCAAGGCTGACCGGCACCGGCACCGCCAGGTCAGCTGGCACTGCGGCCTGGCCAGGAGGGGGCGCTACGGCTATCATTGCTGGGTTATCTCTGCGCAGCTCTGTCGACAAGTGGTCTTTGTTATTTATTTTGCCGGTAATCGGGAATCAATGTTGTTCTCTGTATTTCTGATTATTCTGTGATATGCATGACATTTTATTGTTTCACATTCTAGCCGAGCGGGAGGGGAAATTGAGGAAAAAATGCACTTTGAGAAGGGTTGTTGCAAATTTGAACTCACTGATATGGTTTCTTCCTTATTACATTATTTTTGTTTTATTATAGAGTACCAGTGACGTTTCGGACAATTATTTCCCTAACATGCTCTGCACGACTTGGTGTTCAGGTCGTAGCACAAAAGTAGCTTATATCACCCCAGCGTTGGGTCGTAAAGGGATTCAGTACGGTGGATCATGAAGAAAACAGGGCTTGTCAACGAATACCAGCCCTTGGTGCCCTCTCTACCTCACTACCCTCTGACAGGTCCCCTGGTGCCGCAGCCCCTCTGACAGGTCCCCTGGTGCCGCAGCCCCTCTGACAGGTCCCCTGGTGCCGCAGCCCCTCTGACACACCCGCCGGTGCCGCAGGTGCAGACGGACGAGGCGCAGCAGCTGGCCGACTTCCACCAGATGCCGTACGTGGAGTGTTCGGCGGTGACGGGCGAGGCGGTGGCGGCCGTGTTCGAGCAGCTGGCGGCGGCTGTGTTGGAGCGGGTGCGGCAAGGTGTGTACCAGCCGGACGGCCGCTGGGAGGGGGTGCGCCGCGGCTGTCCCAGCCCCCAGCTGAGGCCCGCCGAGCCCGAGACCACCACCCGACGGGGCTGCTGCTGAGGCCGGGCTGCGGCAGCTGCTGAAGCGGAGACCCCCCCCGCCGCAGCTGCTTCTAAGGCCAGGCTGTGACAGGTGCTGAAGCTGAGGCCCACCAGACTGAGGTGGAGCGTTATTCGGTGTGGCGCGCCTGGCCAAATTGCCCTGAGTACCCGCAATACCCGCTTCTCCGGCCCAGACTGGCTCAGGAGCTCATGGAGAAGCTTTAAAAAGGCCTATGATCAATCTACCAATCATAAATGAGAAGCTGCCGGGAAGAGAAGACACGTTGTGTATATTATTTATTTGCCTGATTAATCATGAATGTAGTCGCCAGAACCTGTGTGTAGAACATTGCTCAATATTCAGAAGCGATGTGGACTAGATAAACAGTAAACACGCATCATGGCATTTGTATCGGAGCAAGGGTTGCTGTCTTTTTGTTGTTGTTTTTTTCGCCAGTGGGTGTAGGCTTGGGTACTCGATGCACAGTGCCGATTCTACCGGCCTGCGTACGGCAGCGAAGGCTATATCGTGTCGGAATTAACGAAAGCACGATGCCTTGACAGACCGCAGCACTCTTCATTGTGCTGGGGTATCCGTTTTTAATGACCTCTTTTGGGTAGTTGTGCTCAGTTGATCGGTGACGAAAACTATTCTGTAAGGGTGCGTCATTGTCTGACGCGGTGGAAGACCATGGAGGGCATCCAGTGCGGTGTCGTGATGTTCACTGGTCATGTTCAAAGCTGTCAAGCTTTTGATTGATGCAGTTTTTAACGTTATGTCGGGAACGAATTCGGTGGGGGGTGTTGGCACGGGCTCGGGGACGCCGGCTGTCGAATTGTTACGACTCTGCGACGTCGCTTTTTCTCGTGAGGGGAGCAGCAACAGCAGTAAATGGAAGTTGTATCTATTTGAAAACGGTTTGTGCATGCGTTGTGGTCCGTTTGGCCTTGGGACTGGCGTGTGAGCTCCGGGCTGCCACCTCCGTGCTGCAGTGAGTGAAGATTTTGTACCTGAGCTGGGCACTGAATTGACGTCGGCGAGGTCAGACGTTGGCGCCCTGAAAGTGACGACGAACTGCCGGACTGTTGTAAGTACACTGACTGCGGCAGTAGCGTAGCGCGGGGCACGTGGTTCGCATCGGGACGAAGTTTTGATTGCCTTATCCGGAGGTTGTTATTGGCATGTGATCGGGTTGGAAGGGAATGAATAGTTAGCCGTGGACGATGCCGCTGGAGGCTACGTTGATTGTTGATTGTCTGCTGACAGAGTGTGGGCCTGTCGCGTTCGTGGGGTTTAGCCTAGTGCCGTTTTATTGATCGTGTCTCAGGTTCGAATGATGGGTAGTCTGTGGAGGGCGATGGCTCCGGCACAGCGCACACACATGCAAGTCGCACTTTACGATTTACCTCGGCTTAGTTCGTACTGTATGATTTACTTCGCGTTTTAGTCGTTTTATCACGGGCTTATTTCTCAGGCCTTAGATTTACCGTCTGGGGAGTGCAGTCAAGTCCTTAGCGCTGGTGTGATGGGTGGCCAACCGCAGTTGAAGTCTAGAGGACTGATGGTGTGTCACTTCCCGGCTTTTGGCTGCTGGAATTCGGAATGTCCTTGCCGGGATTACGTTGTATTTGTGTTTCTGCCGGGGGCTCGAGGATTCACGGCAGTACGATAACATAGTGTCTGACTCAGACAGTGTAGTCCAGCTTGTCACGTGATGGCAGAGCACATGAGGTGTAGATGATGCCTCGCAGGTACTCCCTCTCGTGAGTCAATCCTGTGCGCGTTTTATCCGAGCCGACCTCAACATACACCCACTCACGCAACGATTCCAATGCAAATAATTTATCGATGAAATGACGATCCGTTGTCGCGTGTGTCCCGCGATAGAGTATTCTTGCCCACCGTATATAAGCTTTATGTGATCGGTGACGTCGGACCGTTAGTTTGTGCTAACCAGTTCTCAGGCTACGCGTATAATACACACATCTCTAGTTCTGTACAGTATTTGGTTTCCTGGATCCACGATAACGGTGCTCCTGAACGCATGCGATGTATGAGCGTTCACACGCCAATGATTTTGTTTGTTCTATTGGAAGTTGTCAGCACTCAGTCACCCTTTATACCAGTTAATTGTAAAGGGTGTTTTTGGAGTTTGTGTCACCGTTTTTGTTGGATATACATGCATTTAAACGTAAGGCGTCACATAATATTGCAGCTGACTGCCTTTTTCCTGTCTGGTTGTACTTTTCTCCATTAGACTCCTTTAGGTTTTTTCTTTTAAAAGCACTTATTTTAGAGGTAAATTGGCCCTAGGTCGGCTAGGAGTTGGAGACAAAAATGTAACGCTTCCACCCCGAGGCACCATCTACACAGTCATCGGCGCTGTTGCCTGCCTAGCCTAGCTCACTTTTAAAAATTTTGAATACGGTTCTGCTTTTGCTCATTTCTGCCGTTAACACGCGCATTGACGGGGGTCTGAGCCACCTTCGCTTTGACGGGGGGGACGGCGGGTACCCGCCCCTAAGATCTCGAGAACCACGCTAGGTAGCAAAAAACGGTAAACGGTGTTGGGTAGCCCATCCACTTCTCCATCGCAAATATTTGTACCATTTTTTGTCAGGTCACATTTAAGGTCATTAGAGGTCAAAACATGCCGTAATAGGGATAACATGTAAATCAAGGTTTTTGGTCATTACATCTGACAAGTAAAGATAGCGCGAAACGATTTGAACTTAATGAATCCTCGCTGCAAGCCGAATCGAATGATATATAATATGACCTTGCTAGGTCAAATCAAGGATTTGACCTGACCTGAGGTCAGGTCAAGGTCAAACTATACAAAATGCATATAATTAGAACTGCAAAGACAAGGCGAATCCAATGCAGTTAAAATAAACGCTCTATCGCCATCCGTTACTAATTTATTCACTTAAAACCATTTTTCCCATGTATTTCCAATGGGGAGGTCATGGCTCGTACCTGACCTTAGGTCATCGATATCAAAAATACCAGAACGAATTTGGAGACCTCGGTGGGGCCATTATGTGATATGAGTTTCAATCGGATAAGTTCACCCTGTTCCGACTTATGCTATCTTAAACTTTTTTGAGGTGAGGTCACTTGACCTGTGCTGGTGACCTGACCTGAAATGACGTAACCTTAAAATTTTCTTAAAGTTGTAAAAATGATGAGAGAAAAGGTATGCCACGTACGGCGGCGTTACGCGCTGCCGTTTTTATGCTATTTCCGAAAAACCCGAGGGGGGCGGGTATCCGCCCCCGTCAATGCGCGTGTTAACGGAAGAAAGGCGCATGCAACATTTATAAGATCTTACAGAAGAGCTTTTTCCCTTTTGCTTTATGTTAGAGGAAGCGTGGGACTGATGTGAAAAGGCGATATAAACCAATTTTTTGGACGATTTTTTCCGAATCACTCGATCAGTAGATGCAGCTTGTCTTTCTGCACCGAATGATACCAAAATCGAAAAAAATGTGACTTACGCTTTTCTCCTGTGGGACGGCCGATTTCTGAGTGGAAATGCTCTCTGGCTTGTTTCATCACTGCGGTTTTTCGGCATGCCCATAAACCACAGCGGGCTGCGAACCGACCAGCTCGTGCACGTCGAGAAATCAATGTTCGGTTCGCCTGCCGGGCTTCCGCCTTTTATCGTCGTCTCGTCTGGGTCCGGCGCCGTCTGCCGCCGGCGGCCTTCCTGTCGCGACCGACGCGTCGCCAGCGGACCTCAGTTCACCGTCGGCCGCCGCTGGGAGAGCAGCCCCGCCACTGCACGCGCCAGACACGCTGCAACGCGGAGCGAACGGAACCGACGACCGACTGGCGCAGAGCAGAGCTCGGAGGAAGAGCACGCGATGCCAGAGCAGACGCTGCAGCGGCTTACGTCTGTGTCACTGTCGTGAAACAAGATTTTCTTCTCAGAACTTGAGTTCCTTGTGCAGCTGCCCTGTGGGCGTGCTTTCCGCCTGGAGACGCGGGCGCAGTAGCGGGTTTGAATACCCGCCAGTGTGGAAGCAGCTGCTGACGCTGGATCCCACCGGATCAGTGGGCTTTTGCTGCAGCTCTTGGTCAGAGGAGGAAAGAGCACGTGCCGAACGCAGAATGGTATGTGCACAACTTTCACGCTTTACTGTGGTGCTTATAGCATAATGTCCAATGCCATTCTAGTGGGTTCGAATGCAGTTTTCATTATTTGAGCCCCATGTCGCTTAGTTTGCATCCTCTTGAATTGAGGCACGTCATCATCACCCGCCACTGTGTTTGTCACCTGCCAATGTATTTGACACTCCTTAGTGTAGTTTGGCTAAGGACCATAGGCGGATCCAGGATTGCCGATCGGGAGGGCACCTTCCGGGGGGCATCCGGACCAGGGGGCGCCACTTTTGACCGGCAAAACCTATCAGGTGGGCGTCGATTTTCGCATCCTGGGGGGAGGGTGGGAAGCGACATTTCAGGGGGTGCCATCGAACTTTCAGGAGGGCGCCGTGACCATTTCAGGGGGCGCCGAGGGTCGATGGGGGCACGTGCCCCCCTTTCCGCCCCCTGGATCCGCCTATGCTAAGGGCTATTTTTAATTTACATGGATAATTTACAAGGATACTCCTTTTTCTTAATCAGACACTTTTGTTTCCTCGCTTACACGATACACCTGATGTCACAACCTTCAGCAAGAAGGAGAGCCCTTGTCGAACGGGGAACGGGTCTTTACTTCTTCAGGAGAAAATAACTTGTCGGACTTCACGACACACCAGCTGTCGAGGTCATACGGTATTGCCAACTTCATGTTGGGAGGGCATTGTGGGGATCTGAAGCGCTTATGCAGAATACCCGCCCGGGGCTTTACACAGATCAGCGGTGCGGAGTTCAAGCACTCTTCCCACATAACATAACATCAAAACATAACATCAACTTAATTTTCCGACATAATTTGAAATGCACAGTATACAGGTGTGGTAGGCCTCCGCATCCCCTCATTTACTTAGTCCCCAGTAATGAAGAATATGTAGGGTGGGGGAAATTATTTGTATGTGGAAATGTTCATCAGTTCTGCGCACAACATGCCCTGGCTTGACCCGATTGACCGAGAGCAGGCCTAATTCAGCAAAGGCATAGGAATATCATAAATATTGGGGAGGGCAGGGGTAATTTTGGGTCAATTCCCCCTTTCATTTTTATTTCCATGAATCATTAATCTTAGTATAAGGAACGCTTGCAACATGTACAGTGCAGCGTGATCATCTAATAATTCTGCTGTAGATCCCAGAGTATGCCCTGTCACAGCATACACTTATTCGAAACAAGCCATTTGACTCGCGACGTTTCAAACAGCGATGTTCTTTGGTGTTCGGCGGCACAGGCCTTACAATCTAGGTACATACATGTAAGTCAAAGCAGGGCGCTCCGCTACTTTAGTTCGCTGCTCCGCTAATTGCTGACTCGAAATGGTAATGGAGTGGCGGTAATGGTTTATATTACCAAAAAGTAGTGGAATTGCGGGCAATGAACTCGCTATGATAAAAACACGACCGCTGCCGACTGTCAGTTAATGGGACCTCCACAAAAATTAGAGGTGGAGATAGTAAAATAATTCATTAGAAAAACAAAAGCAGATTTGATTAATGCTTTTGCGTGATTTTGTTTGCATACCTTACAATAAGACTGTGATTTTCTATAGTATACAAATAAGCAGCAGTTTTCCTTAAATTTATAGAGGACAAAAATTGGGGTAGGGCTTCATGAAAAGCAATAGCGGACAAGTGGTGTAGCGGGTAGTGGTCTCACAATTTTTAAAAAGTGCCACCAGCAGATTTAGCGGTTCCAGCTAGCCAAGGTAGCGGAAGTAGCGGTAGCGGCGCCCAGCTCTGCTACCTAACAAAGGGTGGATGGTGCATGGATGGTGTAAGTGTATATGCATGCGCGATGTAAGGATGCTAAATGTGGTTTGAGTCGGCGATTTTTTATACACAACAAACGTGGACCCTACAAAAGAAGCAGTCCTATGCATGTGCGTGGAGATTGCTGTCTGGCTTAGCGGTAATCATAAGTGTCGCCACCGGAAAAAAGTGGGGGGGCCAGCCAAACTTCAACCCGATGCTGACAGAAAACTCTCAACGTCAGGACCAAAAACTGTTCGAATTTGGGCTCTTCGTTGCCTCCCGCAGCGGTTGGATATAAGAATGTCCGGTTTTCTCTCATTTTGACTGAGATCAGGAAATTTTTCGCCAAAAGTGGGGGGCCAGGCCCCCCCTGGCCCCCCTTTTCCGACGCGTATGGCGGTAATCATAACTTATGTTAGCATGTTAACCAATATGCACGCATCCATTCTCGTGATTTCCTCCAAGCCTAAAGGAGCCTCGTTCGGCCATATTCGTGAATTAGTGTAAAAAGGGGTTCATTTTATGCTTCTTCTAGGGGAGACCGGGGATGGCTGCATCAAGGGGTTTGAATACGTCAGTAGCTAAAACTAGAAAGCGACACATCAAACAACGATACAAACAGGCTCAGAACAAGCGCCTCCGTGTAAAACCTATCCGAAGAACAATAATCTGGTGTTGAACTCTTGGTTTGGAACGGGAGCTACATTTAAAATTTATAAAGTCCAAAGTAAAAGCTCATTTGCACATTCAAATTCGATCACATTGGCATTGCGATTAGTTATTCTTGATCGGATCATGATGGAGCACTTTTAGTGACTTTCTATTGAATGCAGAGATTGTCCCCTGTCATATGAATTTTACAATTTGTTTTGTTACTGCATGATGCTTGTGTCACCCGAGGCTACATGAATCATTGTTATTCGGGCAGGTTGTAACATTGGTTCATAATTCAAAATTGTGGATATTGATTAAGAACGGAAAATGTTAGAAGAGACAACCTACTGGAGAGCTATTTTTGGAATATCATTGTCATACGCGTCAATGTACAAGAGAACAAAGTATACCACACTGTGGTAAAAAGACCGCTCTTTCAAATGACAATCTCGAGTAGTCGATGTCTGTAACAGATTAACAGACTGGCAACTGTTGGCAATAATGTAAAAACTGATTCAACCAGCCCTGGTCCCTACCATAGCTGTGCGCCACATATGAATTAAATGGGCTGCTTACCCCGAATGCTGTTTTCGCTAATAAATGTTTTTCTCCGTTGATTGCCCTTACACCTACCAAAAAGTGACTGCTTTCAAACGGCTTCTGGTGAACACATGCTTTATTAAAGCTCCATGAAAATAAATAAGCCGTAAGGCATTTATATACTTATCTTTTGTCAAGAGGATCCAAATTAGCACTATACTATGGGTGTATCTTCACCGAGTAAAAAACTAAAAATGTCATTTTTACTCAGACATGGCATCTTTTTCCATTTTGCTCGATCCCGAAGCATTCACGGACATAGGTGCAGGAACTTTTTCCAATTTTGGAGGGGAAAAAGTTGTCACCGCTTCTGGGGTAAATATGATTCGGCCTATCACTTGAACTGTTGACGGAAAAGGTCCAGAATTGGCTCTGCTCCCCAGAATCGGCACTGCTCCCCCAGTCCGAAAGTTTGGGGCAGTTGCCACCCCCCGCCCCCAGTGCTTCCCATTCCTGCGCCTATGTTAACAAAAATCGTTTAAACCTACCAGCGGACTCATTAATGAACCAAATTAAGGAGTTAAACCTTGCCATTTATAGAAAAAAGTCACCCAACTCCGTTGAACCCTAAGGCACGTATACAGGAGAGAACTGGGACACAAAATCAGTACTTCGCCTGAGCAACATTGTGGATAAAAAAGTTATCGGGCTTAGCGAGCATGAAATTACACTCTATGATAGCAAATGCATTTTCCTTTGACTTCACTGTTTTAGTGTTTTGGATCGCTGAAAGTTATACTTTACGGCGAATGAAGATAAAAAGTGCGAAGGTGGAGAATGGGTACAGGCTCAGGAGAACTGGCAAAGGTTGAGGGTCACGAGAAGAGGATTTAGTCAATTGCATTTACGTCGATATTATCGAACTAAATGAAAAATGGTCTACTCTGATACCAAAGTTGACAGTTTCCATGGTTACTGTCATTACATGCTGACACTCTTTGCTTGAGAGTCCTACAGGTATTATGGTGAGCGTGGATTGCTCTTGTAATTGCTCAAATAAATTGTTATATTTTCTTCTTTCTGTTCCTCACATGCATTTTACGCCACAAAATGTCATAAGTGTCGCCACCGGCAAAAAAGTGGGGGGGCAGCCAAACTTCAACCTGATGCTGATAAAAAACTTTCAACATCAGGACCAAATACTGTTCGAATTTGGGCTCCTCGTTGCCTTCCGCAGCGGCTGGATATAAGAATGTCCGGCTTTCTCTCATTTTGACTGAGATCAGGAAATTTTTGGCCAAAAAGTGGGGGCCAGGCCCCCCTGGCCCCGCTTTTCCGACGCGTATGCAAAATGTTATGTTTTAGGATCCGATCGTGAAATGATATTAAAGTACCTAACAGAACTACTTTTTAGTTAGATCATGTCGCCGACATCACTGTCAAGGGAAAACGGCAGGTACCATAGTAATGTGGAAGGATGTCATAGAAGATTATTTTACAAGGATAAACAAAATATTGCAGCCATGGCTTGAGCAAATCATTCCGTTCGACTTATTCCCGCTCTTCCGCTCATACGGACCCGTAGACTGACTATCCCGTAACACACGACCTGAAAACATACTAGCCCGCAATACAAAAGCAGGAGATAGGCTTTCCCGTCGTGCACGCCCAGCACAGCACTCGAGGACGGAACTGACTCCGAAGCCAGCAAGCCAAAGGAGGTGCCATTGTGCATAGACGGCGGAACTAGGGGGGCACTGGGGCACCCAGCACCTTTAGGTGATGAATTCTAACACTAGACCTATGGCGCTGACTGGAAAAAAATGGGATGAAAAGCCCATGGTGCCTCCCCTTAAATCCGGACCATTCGCCGCCACCGAATTTGAGACGGTGTCCTCTGGAGCTTAGCTTAGCCTCGGGGCCTTGTGACGCAGTAGCCGTTGAGGTCATATACTCCCCCACTACATCCTCTGTCCTGTGGAGGATTTTAAATGGATTAAATTGACCTTACCTAAAATTTCCCGGCTCCATGTTTTATTTCTCTCAGAAATAATTTTTTCGGGAGAAACAGCCTTTTTCTTTTTGAACCAACTGACCTCACGCCTCCCTCCCCTTCCCCCGTGAGCCGTAAGAACGTGCGGTGAGACGTCGGTGGTGGCTGCGGTCTGGGCAGGACCAGGAGGTGGAGATCAGATGGTTCAAACCACATTTCTCTCCAAATGATTTATAAGGAAAATTATCTTAACAAGGGCTTACAGTTTCTACCTTTTGGCTATTTCGGCTCAAATCGCATTATGAAGGTGTCACATTCCTTTGAGGGGTAGCGACATACCGAATACAACTCATTTAGTCATAAGCCTATCCTAGAAGCTCCTGTAAGTCAGACTATCCTGCATTTATTCACAGACCATTTTAATAGGCCAGACGCTGATGAGAAAATGCCCCCAGCAATCCATTCATCAAAACGTGTTATTAAAGCAGTGTATGTGATGACTTGATCATTAAAAGTTCTAAAAGCTTATTTTCAAACCTTCCTTTGCCGTTGTCGGTAAAAAGCTGGCTAAGCAAGCAAACATCACCACGCAACAAATTAATTACAGTGATCTACCTAAGGGAGGAACAGAAAAGTCCTTACCCCTAAATAAGCCAAAATTACCACGCAATAACTAAACTGGAGTAGCGATCCACCTTAGGTAGAAATGGACAAGTCCATACCCCTAAACAAGCCAACATTACCACGCAACAACTGCATTGGAGTACTGATCAACCTTAGGGGGAAATGGACAGGCCCTCACTCCTAAAAATGTCTTTTTTAATAAATAAAACTTTCTTTTAATTTTGGCAATTTCCCCTCCCCACTGTGTCTAGATTTCATGTCATTGCATGTCCTCATGTCATGTCTGCATTGCCTCTAAAATATATTGTCTAAATTTCCCCCTGCCATCGATAGTCTCTATGCTGAAACTGAGCAGCAAGCACAGCTTTAAAAACATCAGTTTCCCGTTTATCAGTTGAGAGCGCTTCTGGCCCACAGAGCCGGCGAGTCGACGATGTCTTCTACCAGCTGAGCGAGGTGACGGAGTACCTGCTGCTGGGCGGCGCCCCTGCCGTCACCGTGGAGCGCATCCGGGCCCGGGGCGTCACCTGCGTCATCAACGCCGCCCAGCTGCCCAACCTGCCGGTGGACCCGGACGTCGCCTACCTGCGCGTCTCGGTGGACGACAATCCCACCGCCAACCTGTCGGCCTACTTCGACAGCGCGGCTGACACGGTGGAGAGACACCGACGGCGCGGCGGCCGCACGCTGGCTCCACTGCGTGGCCGGGGTCAGTCGGAGCGCCTCTCTGGTGCTGGCCCACCAGATCAAACACGGCAACCTCAGTCTGAAGGATGCCTTCCAGAGGCTGCGCCAGCGCCGGCCGGTGGTGCGGCCCAACGCCGGCTTCTTCCAGCAGCTGATCGAGTTCGAGCGGCGGGTGCGGGGCAGCGCCAGCGTGCGGATGGTGCGCCACCCCGCCGGCGGCGGCGACCTCATCCCCGACGTGTACGAGTCCGAGTACCGCCGCCTTATCGGCTGGGCCGAGTGGCTCCGGCACAAAAACCTCGGTACGTGCCAGCACACTGAATATGGCAGTTTGACCTCACATAGCATGCAATGTTTTGAAATCCGATCTTTGGAACGAACAATTTTGATATGATATGAACCGCAAACTGCATGATCTTTTCAATGCTCCCAGGAGGCAGGGGCACGGAGAAAAAGGTATCTAGCGTCCTCAGTAGCAGACCATAAAGGCAGCTCAGTCTTCCAGCGCTGCCAAGGTTGCTGCAGGGCTGAGTCAGTGGTTGCATTATTGACTGCCCGAGTGGCTGATGCCTGGCGCCCGGGCTCTGTATTGATCTAACGTCGCGGCTGTGTGGTGGGCGGCGCCGCGCCATTCGGGAGGTAAAAACTATGACAGCGTTTGGAGATATTGATAAAACGCAATTCAGAATGATTCAGGGACTTACACTCAAAATTGTGCCCTAAAGCTCAAAAGAAGGAAACAGTGTGCCTTTGGAAATGAGGCTCAGCACCAGGATAAAATGTTTCCTTTTGTACCAAAGAACTCCTGTTGTTTTATTGAGGCACGAAAAACTTGCAGCCACTCAATATATCAAATGGGCCTTTATATTTAAAAAGGCCACTCTAAATATCGTTGCCCTTAATCTACTCCCACAACGAATAGAATGTCTATCATAACACAGTTACTGCAGGGTTTGAACAAGCCCAGCTCGTAATTCAGTCACAAATAGTTCCAATAACTTGATTTTTCAACGGTCCGCACGAGAAGCCGTTCTATATCATTGAATAGCAGTTGATTGTTCAAAGTCAGCATACAGCATGACTGCTAGGCCTCAATTTCGTGACGAGGTCACAGTCGCATTAAGCGAGCACCAGCATTATTAAAGTAATATGAATCAGAGCTGTCATATCTTGAAAACATTTGCACATCATAGGGTTAGTTATCAGATGCCTGTTTTTGAACGTCTCATGAGCGTGGGTGAGCTCAGAGAGCTTTCGAGCTTGCTTTTCTAGTTTGCCCGCAAATTATTTTTACTACGTGCAAAGGCTCAATGTATCCCCAAAATATTTCCCAATCTTCTTGTGTACCAGTATGGCCTTCATCTATAACTTAAGAACACCCTTTCTTGCACGGAACCCTCGCAACAGCTCACAATCAAAGTCTGAGCTTGTAAACTGCTTCCGTCCTCTATCTATAAACTATTTGCATGAGCCTTGCCGGTGCTATTTGAATGACCAGGATGCACGTGAGAGCTCAGAAGCTTGTGTACAGCCCTCAGCTTTGCATGCGCCAATGCCACGGCTTCTTGTGTGCCTGTTCTGCATGCCACGCCGCGCAGAGTCGGCGGATGACCCTGAGGACTGGTGGGACGCATACCGCGACGACTGCGATTTCGGAGGCTTCGATGCATGGCGCGCTCACGACGTCGACGACGACGACAATGTATGGGGACATAGCGAGGTGGAACCGGGTGGCGCGCGCGGGCTGTAGAGAGTGAAAGGTAAGATGGTCGATGTATAGGGGCTGGAGCAGGGTACTTATATATGCAATGAGAAGGTGCAGTTTGCAGAAAGAGACTGTTAACACTCGCATTGACGGGAGGACGGGTACCCACCCCTTCGGGATTTTTGAAGATAGCATAAAAACAGCGGCGCGTAGCGCTGCCGTACTTGGCGTACATTTTTATGATGATTTTTTTACAACTTTTGTCAAAACTTTAAGATTAGACTACCTCAGGTTAGGTCACCAGTACAGGTCAAGTGACCAGACCTCAAAAAGTTTAAGAGAGCATACGTCAGAACAGGGTGAACGTATCCGATTGAAACTCTTTCCACATAATGGGCCCACTGAGTTCTCTAAAATTTGTTCTGGTATTTTTATATCGATGACCTCAGGTCAGCTACGAGCCATGACCTCTCCATTGGAAATACATGGGAAAATGGTTTTAATTGAATAACATGGTAATGGATGGTGATAGAGCGTTTATTTTTACTGCATTAGATTTGTCTTGTCTTTCCAGTTCTAGTGATATGCATTTTACCTAATTTGACTTTGACCTGACCTCGGGTAAGGTCAAATCCCATATTTGGCCTGATTTGACCTAGCAAGGTTATATCATATATTTCATTCGATTTGGCTTTCTGCAAGGATTCCAGTGGTCTACATTGTTTTGCTTTATCTTTACCTGTTCAGATGTAATAACCGAAACCCTTCATTTACATGTTATCCCTATGATGGCATGTCTTGACCTCTAATGACCTTAAATATGACCTAACACAAATTGGTTTAAATACTTTCGATAGAGAGGTGGATAGGCTACCCAACGCTGTTTACCGTTTTTCGATATCTAGCGTGGTTCTTGAGATCTTAGGGTGCGGGTACTTGCCCCCCTCAAAGCGGAGGTGGCTCAGACCCCTGTCAATGCGCGTGTTAAAGCAGTTCTGAACGATATTATAGCTGATTTAAGTTATTTTATGCCTTTTCTTACTTATGAGTCTTGATTATACATACAGCACACGAAACAGTGGAGATGAGGTTAAAGGAAGTAAACGGACGCATGATACTTAAAGCACGAATGCATGAAATTCTAAGCCTTCGCCGGCTCTGTTTCGGTCTGAGCGGCAGCGGAGGCCGCGTCTCCCGGTACTGAGCACGTGTGCGGGCGGTGAGGCGCGCCGGCTGGCGCGGCGCCCGCCGCCCCGACTCGGGGGCTCGGCTCTCCCAGGCTAATGCATCGCTACACATTCCAGAGCGGTCGCAGCTGCATCGCCGACAGACCTCTGCCCTGCGGCGGCAGCTCTGCTGCACAGACAACCACAACACGTTTATCATATGGCCATCTTAAAGGAGAAAGCGTGAGAGCAGCGTTGTGCTTTTCATACAACGCGTTTTCGACAGTGCGCCTTACTCTACGGAAAGTGCACTGTTGTGTAAAAAGTAGGGGCTGAGGACCCGACTACAACCGATAATTGAATACTGACAAAGCTCTGTGGCATTGTGCGTATGCTGTAAGGAGTTCATACAAAATTAAGGAAACGGAGGATGCCTTCCCTATCGTGCGAGAACTTCCCTTTTCAGTAGAATTGGCAACGTGTTGAAGGTTTTGTCGGGAGAATAAGCTTAACGTGATATGGAGTTTCGGTTTTGGAAGGGATATTTTGCCAGCGAAAAACTCAAGTTTCACTGCCATCCCGTGCCCCATTTTTTTGGCCAGTGACAACGGCTGTTGACAATCACAGAACACGTTGAGAACTCGTCAGGTTCTGCGGGAGTGAATACCAAATCTGGAGTGAAGCAGATTCACTTTAAACATGAGGCTTTGAGCCGGTAGTTGGTGCTCACATTGTGCTTCTTCGAGCCAAATAGCTGATATATTGACTTAGAGACGCAGCGCTCTACGCGGAATGCAGAACTCTCTCAGACTGTCTTGTCCGACAGGCGGCCGCGTAATAATTGTACGCTTTGCGCAGTAGACGAAAGCCTTCATAAAATAGAGAAGATAGTGCGCCATGTACAACATAACTTCAAATGCTGATATTAAAGACGATGAAAACTATCCGGTGCTAATTGGATTGATTCACTATTTGTCAATATCCGCCCGGGAAACTCAGAGCAAGGTGCACTACAGTTCGTTCAAAAATTTTGAATGATTTCAAAATTGATCAGTTGCAGCGAGGTGATCGATATTATTGATACTAAACATTGGTAAGTATCTACCTACTTAGGCAATGAAGAAAGAAGAGAACATTCTGTCTTTGTTTATCCATAATTTCTCGAACATATACCTACATTGTTGATTTCAGCCAAACTCTGCGACGTTGATTTCCGGAAACCATTAGGGCCCAAATTTGAAAAAGTAACTGACCACCATATGGAAGGAGATAGCATGATATAATATTTGTTTTAGCCATCGCACAGGCCTTTTGAATCCTGGAAATGATGAACAACAAAACTTAAAAAGGTTTTTTAACACTAACTCGATATTTGATAGCGGGTGCCCGGGCACCTCCAGAGATATAAATTCACACCCCTGTATAGTACGGCCTGTTAAGGTTCGAGTAACAACCCACCATTATTCGAGACCATTGAGCGGCTGCTTCCACGGCATGTGCCATGTTTTAAAGATTTCATAGTGCAATTTGAAAAATTTTGAACATACTCAAAAACCTAGCCGTTCAAAAACTGTCACCACTCGAAATAATGTATGCAATGTCGCTTGAAGTTTCATTAGTGTAGGGGGCGCGGTAGTGGAGTGGTCAGCGTAGCTGACGCAGCCGACCCGGGGTCAAGGGCCGGCGGCTTCCCTGAACAAGGAGCAAGCTGGCTCCCGAGAAACTCTTCCAACAGGGAAAGATTTGGCGACGCCATATGACCCTGGCAGTTGGTGCGTCGATAAGCCTCAACAATTATTATTATTTCATTAGTGTCCTCTTCCATACTGGTGCTAAAATTTCAGTACACTGTATTGCTTCTATCAGTACTAAAATTTTAGCCTGAAAATCAACCCAGGAACGCGACGTCACCCGGAAAATTAATAGCGGAGTATTGAAGCATACAGTTTAAAAATAGAAAGCTGGACAATCACGGTTAGACTGCCGTGCACAGGCTTCTGACTACCTGGAAGCCGGGTAGCGGCGACATCGAGAGTATGTGATAAATGACCCATGCTAAAGGAATACAGTGATGTTGAAAATTAAAATACACACCTCCTCAGTTAATTGCCTCATGCGCCCCGTCATTTGCCTCGGACCCACCTTATTCACACAGTCGGAACTACTTATCCCTCTGCCTCAAATAATCATTTTAGCATCTTAAGCATCTAGTGGCGCATACGCATGAAATGTCAGCTCAGCATGTATTTTTAGAACTGCATGCACCGTGTGTTGTACGTATTGCCAATAAGTGTGTGCAAATTTATAAGTCTTGAAGAACTGCAGCAAGTACTCTGGTACCGAAAAATACTACGCACTCGAAATCGGTGCCTGCAGTTTTTCCCGCCAAGCATACTCACATACCAAACTCATTTAATGAAATCATAATGTTCCAGTGCTATCGACACCCCACACTGCACAAACACCTAATTCATAAATCCACCCATGTGCACAGAATGTGTTCCTTCACCTGTCCCCCTTCCTCAGTCAACAGCGTGCACAGCCAGCACCACTCTCAATACCACACCTAGGTTTTATAATCAGCTAGGCGACCCCTCCCCACCGAGGCTTGAACTCGTCGTCAGCGATGTCCAGCGTGACCTCTCTAACCTTTGTGCCCCGCAGGCAATCGGCACCCAGCGGATGGCGGCCGCTGATTGGTGGAGGCGCATTCACTTGTATTGCGAGAAATTCAGCGGAAATTTATCCATGAAAATGATAGAGATTTAAACCATAAACTAGGAGATGTATTAACATTATATTTTTCAAACATTCGTAGCCATATTTTCCCTCTATTGGCTTGATTATCTGCTCCACCATCCGAGGCTGCTCTTCTGTATAGGCGAGACGGCGGCAGAGTCACCACAGGCCAGCCGGCGAACGAGTTCGCTGAAGTCAGGAGTGTCGCGAGACGGGTTTCTGCTGATTGGAGTGGGGTGGGGGCCGGCCCGAAGGTAACCGAGGGAAGGAGTAATAAAATAACATAAAACAGAAACTTAACCTTCGAACGATTTATAGATTGTATGGATTAATAGAGAGCACTGCCGAAGTACAACCATATAATATACCAGAAAAGGGAAGCACGTTCTGCTTTGATCCGTGTTGCATAGTGAAAAGACACAAACCCCAATTCGGTACTCAAAATATTTTAGATTTTTTAGCGCATTTCACCTTTCTTACCGCGAAAACCAAACTCTATGGTTAAACCCCAAAGTCATACTGCGCCTGAAGCGATGGAATTTGTTCATCTAAGGAGGGCACTCGCAATGTATCCATTATAATCACGTGGATTTTCGAAAACAATTAGGGGCACACAAATCCGAAAACTGTTCAGTACGAAAGCGTTAAGAGAATCATTGTATTGTAATCACTGTGCATTACAGCCCTTAAACACATGAAACCAACTTGCACTGCCTAATAAAAATAACATGTGACTGCGCATTCCTCATCCAGAGATAGAAATCCACACCCGAGCCTTGTAGTTAATTTCTAAGTTTCATTTAAACTGAGCACTGAGCATGAGCATGTATGTACATACCTAAGAAACATAGGGGAGAGTGGGGTAAGATGCCTCATTGGGTAAGACGCCCCATCCCCTCTTTTGGCAATCCGGGCCACCACTGGTAAATAATATTGTTATTGGTCGAAACCAGAGGCTTTGATTGTTTCTTGCACAAAAATTCAGTTCCCTCCTGTGAGTTGCGTGAAGCTGGTGGGTAAGTCTTTGTTTCGATGCTTTTCTAAGAAAAAATTGCCCCCATAGGTTGCAGATATCTCGAAGAATATTGAATGCGTGCTTTGTTTGACTTCACATTACGAATGCTGGCATATTTGACTCATTAACTGAGTATCTCCCTTGAGTGAATTAATTGTGTGATCTTTGCCCTTCAGGTTTTATCTAGTTTGGGTACTGATGGGAAAGATGCCCCCTCAACGAATGGGGAAAGATGCCCCATGGGCAACTTTCCCGGTGGAAAGGGGGCGTCTTTCCCCAGAGCAATATACTATCATTTGTTAGAGTAAACGTGTTAAACTTGGGGTTAGTCCAAACCTTACCTACGGGCAGCGCCACGGAATTGTTATTGGGCGCTACGGACCCTGGACTGGTAATGGCGGGGAGGGGGGGACGCGAACTTTAAATTGACCGTCTTTGAAAAAGCTATCGACCATGAAGCTCATGAACAAATTTACGTAGGTCAACGTAGGTAGGTAATAGGGAGACAATAAAACCCTAGGTCGATTCCCAAAACTTGTCGGGAGACGTCTTCACAGATTGACGAATTAGGGGATCTGTCCTCCCGTTCCTGTCCTTTGCTTTCGACGCGCATGACCGCACGTGTTAAATAAGAGCACACTTCAATCTGTCGCTTTGTGACTAACCTTTCCAAATGAAGGCCTAGCACCTGAACACAGGCCACTAATGCAAGAAATCCCATAACAGCCAACTTTTGTGGTTGGTGCTCTCATTCGATAAAGCGAATCCCAGCTCAATTATTGAAACCTTGAGACAATTATTTGGCAGTTCACCGGACCTGGCCTGATGACCCAAACAGAGCTGACCTCAAGGCGGTTTTAGATCAAACTGGTGTGGTGGAAGCGCAAAGCAGTTAAATTGAAATGGACAAAACCGTAAAACATATTTTAAAACAAAACTGGCCAAAATCGGTCAATTTTGGCCAATTAGGGAGGGGGCTATGGCTGGACTGTTTACCCTGGATTCGCCTATGAATGAGCTAGACCTGAAATATTTCATATGGTTAATCCTGCAAAGCTCCGTACCTGATCCCTTACGTGGTCCCTGCATTTGCCATCCCGGTAGCCCAGTTGGTAGAGCGTTGGGCTCCGACCCGCTGCTCAGGAACATGCAGTGACAGTGCATATCCAAGCTTGGGATCGGTTCCCCTGAGACGCTCCGGCGCTCAATAGTTTACCCGACGTAGGTCGGCTGGCAACTGACTGGTGAGAGGGTGACCTGAGCGGGGCGGCCGTCCCTGCGATTTTTGGGACGTTTAACTTTGGCTTTTAAATTAAATCTTCATTGCAGAAGTTGCTCGCTCCGATGGTAGGGCTAGGGACTTTGCGACAAGTCCATTGATGACTTTAGTGAGACTCCGACTCCAAAATCCGAACTTGCAACAACATACATCTAAAAAAGTCTCTGGAAGACAGACTAGTTAAAGGGGTTCCGAAAGCAAAGAAATCTAAAAAGACGTGGAAGAGGCAGGCAAAAGCTGTTTAAGGGAAGAAAGACAGTGGGCATGACGATACCAGATATCTCATTTGCGGAGTGAGTTTTGTTCTCTCGTGCAAAGAATGAATCAAGTGCACTGCCTGCGAAGGCTGGGCCTGTGCGCCTTGACGAGAAGGCTAAGGTGGCTGTGCGCCATAAATGATAGACTGGGAGCCTGTGATGGTTAGTGGGAGGAAGCTTCGAGTCGCCACAAGCCATTTCTACTGTCTACTTAAGTGAATGTTTTTGTACTCAACAAGTTCTGGCCCATATTTCTTTCAGAATGAAGAATTGAAACAAAGGGAACACACAAGGTAGGGGGATTTAGGGGAGGTTCCCAGAAACCTCGAACCAGTTTTCCTACTTCGTTTCGTACTTCGTTGTTTGTATGTTTGTGTGATTTTATATTACTTTTATGGTATGCTTTTATCCTTGGTTTTTATCGTTAGCATTACGTAACTTTGTTTTATCATTTGACGTGGAAACGTGAAAACCACCAACATGTTTTGTCAATGTGTGTGGACGCTTCTAAATTCATTCCGACTTCTGAATAATACTTCAATGATTACCAATGAAGCTAAGAACTACGAAAAAACTTTGTCATCAACGATAGACCAAAATGGGGTAAGATGCCCAGGGGTGGGGCATCTTACCAAGCTTCAGGGGCGTCTTACCCACCCGATGGGGTAAGACGCCCCTTTGCAAGCCTCTAGTAAAATCATAATAGTTAGAAAATATGATAATTATCAGCAATTTCATCGACTCTATAAGGAAGATAAATGATCATGCTAACACTTGGCATCTAAACCAGCGCTGTTTCTATCGCGGTTATTTCATAATCCGGATTTCCCTAAACCCTGGGCATCTTACCCCACTCTCCCCTACTTCTTAAGCACAAAATATTTTTTTTTAATGTAAAATCATTGGCAGTGGACGAATGAGTTAGTTAGAGCTTCTGCCTCGTGGGAAGACCCACCTGGTGACATTGGGGCCAATGTAAAAAGTAGCTACAGCCAGGGGCGTCGCCATCGGGGGGCCAGGGGGCCTGGCCCCCCTACACTTTTTGGCCAAAAAAATTTCCTGATCTCAGTCAAAATGGAAGAAAACCGGACATTCTTATAACCAGCCACTGCAGAAGGCAACGAGGAGCCCAAATTCGAACAGTATTTGGTCCTAACGTGGAAAGTTTTTTGTCCGCGTCAGTTTGAAGTTTGGCTGGCCCTCCCACTTTTTGCCGGTGGCGACGCTAATGGCTACAGCGTACAAAAACTATCATACTTATGCTAATGCGGTTCATGGCCATTTTAAGGCTAGCGACAGAGTTTTCCTAATCTTACGAGACAAGCTATGATGCCAACTCCTCCGGTTGTTTCGCAAACATTATTTCTCTGTGTGCGCCGCGGATCCGCTGAAAATTTATTTTGTCAATCAATTTGGGTTGATATTTTCTATGAGTCACCATGATTTAAGCCAGGTTAGGTAGGTGGTAGAAGCAAAATCATTATCATTTGAAACACAGGCTCCCAGACCGCTTGATACCACACACAGAGCCGCATTGTTTTGTTTGTATCTGAGGCGCTGTATTTGTCGTTATTAAGTGCTTTATAAATGCTATCACTTAATCCCGTCAATAAATCATAACCAAATAATGTTTTCAAAAACATCAAAACACGTTAACACAAAATATCTGGGACGGGGGTCATCTGGAGCAGGGGGTGCCATTTTGTATTTCAAAAACATCAGGTGGGCACAAAAGCATATCGCGGAGGCGCCAATGCTCGCATCCTGGGAAGGGGTGGGTGGGAAGCGACGTTTCAGGGGCGCCATCGACCTTTCCGGGGGCAGGGGTACCGTGGCGACTTTAGGGGGCGCTGAGAATCGATCGGGGAGGGGAAAGCGCCCACTTGCCCCCTCCCCCCGGAACGGCATATGTCATCAGTGGCAGATCTAGCCGGTAAATTTGGAGGGGGGCAAGCCAAAGTCGAAGAAAAAAACAAAATAAATAGAACGTCACGCTTTGAAAATGTTTGCCACAATATAACTTTGTGGCAGGTTTTGAGGTACGCAAGGAGAAAAGCAAAAAACGTCACGGGGTGAAAAATATTGGCACAATATGCTTGTTTTTGCTATCTGAGGCCTAATCCTTACACTGAAGTTGACTGGTTCTGTTTGAAGTTGAGAGTTGAAGCACCAGAGTCTTGTTTACAAACTAAAAAGGAGCTGGCGCAAAAAGGTGGTCAGTTGCTTTGGGGGGGGCAACAACAGTTTTGCCCCGGGGTTTTCCGTTTGGGGGACACATGCTGTTTTACCCCTCCCCTGGATTCGCCACTGTATGACGTACACTATCATATTTGGAGTGCACGATCATTCTGAAGTTGTCATATGCTGTAGTTGTTACGCACGGCACCCTGCACGGAATGTACCAGCGGGGAAACGCTGAGCCGCTGTCGGTTTTGCGCGACACACGACTCCTGTCGCCAGCAAGCCGGTGTGTGTGACCTCGGCGGCGGGAGACGACCCTCACGAGGTTGTTTCCGTGACGTCTTGCCAGTAGCGAGCCAAACCTATTATCTGGCGCTGGCCGTGTGAGAGTGGTTTGTTTTGGAGGCGGCGACGCGGCCGGTGCCAGTATGGCGGTGTTGGTTACACACGCAGCCAGCGCCGGCGGCGGTTTAAGCGGCGCTAAATCAGTAGTCACCGGTCCTGGAACGCGTGATTCGTGACTCAGGCCTGGCCGCTGCTCTGAGTCACGTGCCAGGCGCGCCGAGAGCAACGTGCCAGTTCCGAAAGCTGACTGTGAAGAGTGGCTCAGAAGTGTCATATCCCGTATACTGGCGATTGTGATTCAGCGAGATGGCCCGACAGGTTGAGCTGATGTTCTGTGTACTTTAGGACCGTTTGGAAATGGAAGATGATTCTTGCCTGGTGGTGGGAGTAAATCTAGCACACGGGAGTGCCAACCTACAAACAGCGGCTTCTTGTACGCCACATTTGGTGATCCGTTACGGATTTGTCACCTGGGAGATTAAGAGAACTGATACTTTTGGTTTCACCCACCACGCATAACTCCGACCTAGAATGTGATTCAGACATGCTGAAAAATGCATGTGCCTAATATGTGGCCCTTTTTCAGCGCATCGCGTGAGTATATTTCGACCACGCGGCAAGAGGAATTCGCTGTCAGGCGCCGGTATAGAGGGCGACGAGGGCGCCAGCTCCAGCAGCCGCCGCCAGCAGGCCGGCAGCATCGTCTCCAACCTGACCAGCCTCACCACCAGCCTGCAGAAGTTCAGCTTCAGCGACAGCGCCGCGGCTGCCGTAGACTCGCCGGCGGCGTCCTAAGCACCGCGTCTGAAGCACTGGACGCTGTATGTGACCAGCAGGCATAGCTGGACCTACGTGGCTGAGGCGGGGACTAGACCCGTCTCAGTCCACATCCACGCACACAGCACCATGCACAAGCTGCTTCACTTTCTAAAGGCTGTTATTCATCACGTAGAGTACCGAGAAACTTCATGCACGTGTAAATGAGAAGAGACTCCGTGTGGTACTCGCCACAGGCCACCAGGAGGCTGGCGGACTCACTCCACGAGCGACAGTCTCCCGCTCGCAGCGTGGGATCGCCCTGTTCACGGGAGTCGCTCTTGCACACCGTGACCCGATCCTGCAGAGTCAGCGGACCTTCGCAGGATCGAGTGACGCCGTGACCTGGCTCGGAGAGCGTGAAGGCGCCGCCGAGTATCGTGAGACGCGGCCGGGCCGTTTTTCGGCCGCCGGCCGGCGCCAGCCATGGCTTTGTCGTCTGGCGCGCGGCATGCAGGCTGTTTTTCCGTCAGCGCCGGGCGGTGTGCTCGGGGGTTGGGTGACAGCATCGGTGTCAGGTGGACGACACGGACACTACTGGTGAGGACGCTGTAGCACCGCGTTACCGTGACGAGTTTATTTTAAGTGACACGTCCAATTTGTTCCTGAGAGAGTTGACCGGTGGAGGATGTGCCCATTATTTTTAAGTGAAAAGTGACACACCCAGTGCGGTGCATTGGAGCATCGCCAGCAGCAGGACTCCCTTAGCCCCCTCCTGACACAGTTCGGCACCATATTCAGTGATTGGGTGTCTGTCGGGGTTTTTGAAGAGTGGAACGGTGGATGACTTGTCCCTTGCTGCGATCTCCAGTATTGTGAACGCCTGTAAGCATTGTTTATAGGTATACTGTATAAAAAGCTAAAAATACACCAGCTTTCGGAATTCTACTCTATAGAGATCTTGAGTCAATACACATGCATGAATACATGACCCACGTGAAGCAGTTCGTATTGCCGTCAATGCGAAGGTCACGAGAAGCAAGCAGCGTCAATCGCTAATGAGGATAGCGACGACGGCAGTCATTTAATGAGCAGAAGCGACTCCTTGCCGCTGACAGATCCACAAGCCCCACTCCACCCAAATACCACCACTACGAACCAAAACAACCTTCGAAAGCGCTACTCTTAGAAGTGTCACTCATAACCGCCAGCGACTACGCCTTGGCCGTCAGCCGTTGGCGACGGTGGACGAACAGAACTTCTATCAATAAAAAAACACACTGAACTTGACCTAAATTTGGCGTGAATTCAGCAGCAACTGGCGACGCCGACGTGGCGCACCAGCGGAAGGTCAACACACCGACGGCAGTCCCCCAGCCCAGACAGTCGGCATCGACATTTCTGAGGGAGCGCCAGACGCAGCGAGCCGAGGCGGCGGTCCTCTGCCAGGCCCCACAGGCAGCGCCCGACTCCGGTTACTGCAGAACAGCATAGCGCACACAAGCCTTGTGACGAGCAGGGAATCTGATCTGATCCTGATCAGGTTCCACGTGGTGATTTGGACTCAGTGGCGGATCCAAGGGGAGGGGCAAAAAAGGCATTTGCCCCCCCCCCCAACGGAAAAGCTCGGGGCACCAAAGCGATCGACCTACTTTTTTCCCCGACTCCGTTTTAGTTTATGAGCAAGATTTTGGTGCTTTAACTCTCAACTTCAAACATAACCAGCTAAGTTCAGTGTAAATATGTGGCCTTGGATAGGACAAAGTATCTTGAGCCCATATCTTTAACCCCATGGCGTTTTTTGCTTTTTTTTGGTTTTTGCCTCAAATAGCCAAAAGTCTGCCAGCAAGTCATATTGTAGCGCAATTTTTCAATGCGTGACGTTTTTTTTTGCTTTTCGACTTTGGTTTGCCCCTCCCAAATCGACTGGCTGGATCTGCCACTGTTTGGACTCCGAACCGGTATCGAACAGTGCCACTTCACTGATTTCGAGATACCGAAGTGAGATGCAGTCATTTCAAAGATACAGGGCGGTAAAAAAATTAAGAACCCATTCAAGGGCCACAAATCCTTTCTTTCACAGAATTTAGTTTACAATCCTATCAAGCAGGAACGGTAAGACCAGAGCGCAAACAAGCGCAGAATTATGAAGCACTGACTCAACGAACTATCCATCCGAATCATGCTCTATTCTTTATTCACACCAGCATTAACCCATCAGTGCCCAACATATTTTTCACAGAAAATCCCAAAACTGGTCATGCATTTGTGATCATCATAGGGATCCTAAGAAGTCTTGTTTTTAGGTACTTAGGGCTATGCCGCTTTGTTTAGCCTGTAGAGGGGTCCATATAAATATCACCATAGGCATTAGGGCTGTCGATTTTGCATCATTACCGAGGAACGTGAAATACGCCGCAATTGTGCTTTGCCGAGTAGATATTGCAAGAAAATATCGCAACGATGGAAAATATTATCAATACAAACACGAACTTGAAAGTAGGCGAGTGGCTCAGTGGCTAGAGCGTCTTTCATTGAGCCGCAGGTACCGAGTTCAAGTCCTGGTGGGTTCTCTGGACAAACATAATTCGACCCGTCAAATCCCGTCCAGCAAGACGAGTTGGCAACACTGTATGACCTTAGCACTTACTGCATCGTTAATCCCCGACAACATCATTATTGAAGGCATGGCCAACAAGCACAGTATCCAAGCCAAACCAGCAAAGGTCTCAGAATACTCCCGGACAGCGGTGTGGATTTCAAAAAATCATCGGGGGTTCCCAAATTTGAAAAAAGTAAATGACCGCCACATGAAAGGATAAAGCGTAATTTTATTTTCGTTTTAGCCAGCACACAGTCCTTCTGAATTCTGAAAATGATTGGCAATAAAATTTAAAGGATATTTTAACATTAAATGAATGTTTCATTACATGTGCCCGAGCTCCAAAGGGATATAAATTCGCACCCTTATATGGTTCTGTTCATTAACCCGGCACCACCTGGGCTCTTTTCATACACACCTCAGTCTGGGGTGTGATAGGACCTCCTACGATCTCGGGAACCGGAGGTGATACGGAAAAATTAAAACGGCGCTGGAAGCACATTACCCTCTTCCACTCTGGATCCGAGTTTAAGCGTATCCGTTGACCAGTGGCGTTATAGTGGGCCAAAATGGGTCGAATTTAGACTCATTTAGAAAATGTATTACACCTCGGGAACCAGAGACCTAGAATAAAAAGCTATTAACGTGTTCGTCTTGACCTAAGCATTTGAATACTATGCGGCATGACCTTGTAAGGCCACGTTATGACCTTGACCTTAGGTCAATGTTTAATAATGACCTTTCAAGGTCCCATTACATACAGTCTGAATCCTGGGGTCATGCTCATTACTATGATACCAAATTTAAGATTGTATCTTATTTGGTTCAAAAGTTGTAGGCACAAACAACTTCGCAAACCGTGACCTTTGGTGACCTCTGCCGACCATAGTATCGATCTGACCTCAAAATTGATGGCAGCATGCAAATTTTTCAAGAGCTTTCGAACGATGTTTAAAAACTTTATCTGACACTTGTAGAAGCCGAGTTAGGTAAACCCTGGTTTTGTCAGCTTCATTTTAGAAAAACGGAATCACCTCACACGGGCCTAGCAATGCCGTCACAACTCGTTGACCTGACCTAAGTGTTTATCAATGAAACAAATTAAAAACTGCATCATTTACCCTGATGCCGAAAAATACTAAGGGCACAAACGCCTAACCCATACATTCACCCATGTGCACAGAATGTCTCCTACATCTGTCCCCCTCCCTCAGTCCAACAGCAGGCAGAATAACCACCATTCTCAACACCCCACGCGTATGTTTTATAATCCGCTACGCGACCCTCCCCACCGAGTCTTGAACTCGGCGCCAGCGGCGCCCAGCGGCGTGACCTTTCTAACCTCTGTGCCCTGCGGGCAATTGGCATCCGGCCGATGGTGGCTGCTGATTGGTGGAGGCGCGTTCACTTGTATAGCAAGAAATTCAGCGGATATTTCTCCATGAGAAGGATAGAGCTTAAGCCATAAGCCAAGATATATATTAACAATATATTTTTCAGGCATTACTAGCCATATTTTGCCCTTCATCAGCTTGATTATCGCGAGGTGGGTTTCTGCTGAGCGAAAAGGAGTGGGGCCCGGCCCGATGGTAACCGACAGAGGGAGAGGAGAGAGACGTAGGTATGTTCATACATACAAGTAAACCTTAACCCGTAGGACGAGTTATAGCAAGTGTGAAGTAATGAGAGCGCTGTCGAAGTAAAACCAGATAACATATCAGAAGAGGGAAACACGTGCTGTTTTGTTCCATATTGGATGATGAAAAGCACTGAACCTAATTTGGGACTCCAAACATTTTCGATGTTTTAACGCATTTCACTTTTCATACGCCATACCCCAGGGCATTTTTTAAGGAAAAGTCAGTGGGGGGGCATTTATTGTGCTGGCCATTATAGTGTCTTCAAGGGGTCAAGACCCATTTTGAGGGGGTTTAATAAAACTTAGACGCGTTAGTGTTAAAAAAATGTTTCCCAATTTTTTAGTTATTCCAAGTCTAGAGATTATAGATGCGGCCCAGGGCTGCCAGTTTTTTCAGCGGGAAAGGTCGAACAGAGTTAGAAAAAGGGCCAACGAGGGTCAAAATTTATTTCCACTAAAATAACCAAATAAACACCACAAAAGCCAGATTTGAGGTTAAAACGACCCCTAGCGATAGTCATAAAACCACAGAAAAAACGACTTGCATCACTGTTTAAAACTAATTGTTGACAGTTTGATATTGACTTGACACAATATTTTTAGCACATTACCCATCTAACAGGAAGCCAGGGATGCCCTTCCAACCCCGCGTGGCCATCGAATGATTTTATCCACATAACCAGCAGAGTTGTGCGTTTCAGAATTTTCTTGAGTCGACTCAACTCAACTCAAGTGCTGAGAGCAGTTGACTCAACTCCGACTCAACTCATGATCAAGAGTTCAGTGAGTCAACTCAACTCCGACTCACGGTTAAATTCATCCGACTCATCTCTGACTCAACTCACGACTCAACTCAACTCAAACTTCGACTCATTTGCAGAATGAAATAAATACATGATAAATGTATAAATATAAAAATAAGAAATAAGTCAATAAACCAGCAAACATCAAGCTGTTCAGAAAGTCTGACATGAAACAGAAAATTAATGGAAGCAAAATTAATTAATTGGCATTCAAACATTGGTTAACAGTTACCCAGCAACCATGAATAACTTTTTAATTCTTCCATACTGTCACTGCCCAAAAAAGCTACCACATGCTGCAATTACTTCTAAAAGGAGCATTGCATATAAAACTAAGTAAATGAAATGGAAAGGACCCTAAAAGCGCTAAGGTTACACCAACACAGGTAAAACAAATTGAGCCTCCATACTGCCAAAAAAGATTCAAGCTAAAAAGAACATGATATAAACTGTATTTTGATTTGTAGGGATGGTATAGGTATTGCTTTTTCTATTAAAGAATGAGGCTAGGTAATTTTTATAAATTAAAATTAATACCCCAAGAGTTTTTCAAAAATTTAAGCAATAATTACCTAGTTGCAATTGCTAATTATAAGAATCACAGCAAACCCCAGGAAAAGTATACCATATATGACAAAGGACAATAGCAATGAAAATTCTATCAACATTGATGGGTTGGATTTAAATATATTCATATTTTAAACTCAATCAAATTTTCAGCTTCAGTCAGAACCTCTAATAAAATACATACCTATCGCTCTTCAAGCAAAATTGGAGAACGATTTCATAGCAAATTGCTAATGTATTATAGCTATCCAAATAAACACAGATGCCAAGTAAGGGTCTCTGATCAGACAAAAACAGTAGCATTAAATAATTCCTCTGATTCTTACAATAAAGACATCTCAACATTTCTGTCGAATCAAAGGTCCAATTTTTCAATGCTAATAGCAGTATTTGCTATTGATAGGTAAAATGAAAAGGGTGGCGGCAGACGGTGCATTTAGGACAAAATAATAAATGTAGCATGTAGGCATATAAATATTTGCATTACTTCATGAACTATCACGTGATATTTACACTTTTGCCTTGAGGCTAGTTAAGCTTGAACCCATACTCGGCTGAATTTGTTTTTCAAAGACAGCAATGGCGCACACTATTCTCAGAAAACCACCACTGACGGCAACAATCAGCGACGACAACGCGTGTTTTTGGAGTGTTTAAAGTAAAGAAGTAATATTAAATATTGAAGATGAGAAGTTTTTGAGAGTTTTGAAATGTATTTTGTAGTGCGTTCCACCACTTCAAAGCCAGTGATAGGAACCTGTTTAATTTTTTGAGTGTATGTATTATTCGTGCCTAGGGATTCCTTCAGGCCGGATGGGCCTTTAAAATAAGCAATTGAACCATACAATTATTGGTTTATTGAAACAAATTGAAACTTTGATTTAAACAATTGAAACACTGGGAAAATTTTTTTAAAGGAGGTTAAAGGAGGTTTGCAAAAGGTAGGCAAATTCAGACACTTTTACTTGACAACATGTTTACCTGTTGAGTCAACTTTTTCGTCAACTCATTTGACTCGCTGTCTTCACAACTCAACTCAACTCAACTCATTGATGTGTTGTGAACCAACTCAACTCAACTCACTTGTCTAATTTTTTTTCGATTCAACTCAACTCAACTCAGAGTCAAATGAGTCGGAATTTGAGTTAAGCTCCGACTCTGACTCGCGAGTCACACAACTCTGATAACCAGAACATTTTTGGGATCATCAATCACCCCCCCCACTTTTTGACCAGCAATTTCCTGATCTCAACCAAAATGAGAGTAAACCGGAAATTTGTATAACCAGCCGCTGCGGAAGGCAACGAGGAGCCCAAATTCGAGAAGTTTTTGGTACTAACGTGGAAAGTTTGCTGTCAGCATCAGGTTAAAGTTTGGCTGGCTCCCTCACTTTTTGCTGGTGGCGACGCTTATGTATGCTACCACCACAATAATAAATAAAAAGGCTAAGCACTTCATACCGCCACACCAGCAACCAGTCTTACGCACATTAACTACACCGTGTCCCGTCTAATCCACGAACGAGCTCTTAGCGCTGACAACTGACTGCGTATGAAATAAGAGCATCATGCAATGTCGCGGTACTGGCTGGGATGTGGGCTTCCGGTCGGATAGAACAGAATGTTTGATTGGTTGTAGGCCATCGTTCTTCTCCAGCGTTGTGATTAGTTGATGCTGAGGCTGCTTTGCCGGGATTTCCCGTAACTACGTGCCTTGTGTCGTCTTCGCACGATGGAGTAGACAGCCACGGGTGGAAATCTTTTTTACACAATTTTTGTGGATTGCCAATTTGGGACCAGAAATATATCAAAGTTACAATTATCGGGTGGCGTTCCGTCTTTTTTTCGTTAGGCGAGTCTGCATTTTCGTCAATTTTTAGTCATCTATCTATTTTACTGGGGGCCAATTTCCGGACACTGGGGGTATTTCGGCCGACTGGGGGGGGGCAAATGACCCCTCAGTTAACATGTTTGAAAATGGCCTGCCATACCCCGACATTTAAGAGTATATGGTGAAACCCAAGAGCTAAAGGTAATGGATTGTTTTGTTTAATGAGGGCACTCTTAATCGATCCACCATAATAACGTGGATTTTTGAAAACCATTGAGGGCGCCCAAGTCCGAAAACTGTCACCTACGACAGCGTTAAAGGGAACCATTGTATTATAAACACTGCACAATACACTCCCTTAAATACATCAAACTATGCTGCACTGCCTAATATGAGAAATAAGAGGACCTCCCCATCCAGAGATAGAAAATTATACCCCACCCCTATAGGTAATTTCAAACTTTCATTTGATACCGTATATCCACATACGTCGCACACATCGGTAGGCGAAGGATCCACACATTTCGCCCACTACAAATCTGTAAAGGCAAAAACGGTCACTATTTCCCAGAACTGTCAGAGCTAGAGAAACCTATGCAGTATTTCGAATACCTATGCAGTAAAGTAGTTGCACCATTTAAAAACTAAACTCATTATGACAACGAGGTTCCTGGTCATTTGAAGGTCAGCGCCAGAGAGTTTACCTAATCGTACGAGACAAACTGCGATGTCCCCCTTCTGGCTGTTTCGCAAAAACTATTCCTCCACATATGCTCCGAAAATTGTTTCCAATAAATTTGGATGGATATTTTCTATGAGCCGTCTTAATCTAAACAAGGGAAGGTGATAGAAGCAAATGCATTATGACTTGAAACACAGACCCTCATACCAGGCACAGAACTTCGTTCTGTTTTATTGCTGCATTTTTGTTATTAAGTACCTCACAAATGCTATTTAACCCTGTGAATCAATAAAAGTCAAATAACTGGATTTGCTTAACATCAAAACATGCTCACCAAATATATTGAGGCATATATATTGCTAACAATTCTTGGAGCACATGGATGATTTATGGGATTGTTTTCAGGTGCAGGTGGGATCCGTATAGGAGTAATAAAGGACCCGTGTTTTATATGGTAGCGAAGCCATCCTGGATTTTGATTTGTACTTGATTGTTTGTACAATGAGCAGTTGTGCAACCAGCTTCTCATTTTACATTTTTGGTAACACTATTGCACCTCAATAAAAAGTATAGCAGGCCCTCGGGCTGTCACGTCATGGCATGATATCAGCCGGCAGAAACGCTAGGGAAGAGGCGCTGCCTATCAATATTGAACATCAATTAATATGTCGTTGTAAAAAATATTTACAAATTTGTACAAAATTTTTAAAACACCTGGCACCACAGACCAAAGATCCCATGATGCTGCGCCTTTTGTTGATTTCAAATACTTCTTTCAATGTGTGAGCGAATTGTGAAGTGAAAAATATGCACGTAATTCAGCTATTGTGAATAACTTCTACTTTAATGTATCTTATGGACTGCACCACTGCTTAAGTGCGGAGTATGCAGTAAGTTCTCTTGCTAGTTGTACCGTCATTGCGAATTTTCCATTATCAGTGACGGATCAAGGAGGGGCAAAACAGGTATTTTCCCCCTCCAAACGGAAAAGCTCGGGATCAAACTATGTCTTTGCCACCCCCTCCCCCAAAGCTGCCTGACTACTTTTTAAATTATAAGTAAGGTTTTGGTGTTTCAATTCTCAACTTTAAACAGGACCAGTCAACTTCAGTCTAAACATTCCCTGGATAGCAAAACAAGCAACTTGTGGCCACATGTTTGACCCCGTGACGTTTTTTTGTTTGCTTATCGACTCTTGGGCTTACCCCCAAACCTACCGCCTAGTTAAATTGTGGCATTCGCTCACTGCGCGACAGTTTTTATCGACTTTCCAAACTTATCGGCTAGATACCCCACTGTCCATTATGTCTGAGGATTTCCGTTGCTTGGTAAAATATCAGGTTGTAGGTCAGACGCGGAATAGCATTATAATACTGTAATACGTATTTGTTGAAAATTTCCTATTCTTTAAGCACTTCATTAGGAATTGGATGCACTTTTTGGTTGGGGGGTGCCAAAATCACCATTGGCGGTGCCAAGTTCAGCATTGGGGTGCCGGGGCACCCCCAAAGAGATATAATTGCACACTCCTGATCCCGGACATATAAATCAGACTTAAGTTGGTAAGGTGCTCACTGGCCTGTTCCTTCGAACCCGGATGTAAAAAAAAAAACGCTGGAGATTGTATATTCGGGCACAGCCTTTCATCAGAATCATGTAGTAAATGGGGCGTTCCAGCACAGATCAACCAGGCCCCTACATAGCATAGTCTCGGATTTCGTTCCAATTTCGTCTACTGGGTTTTCAGGAGCTTGGAATCCTGCTCTGAGATTATTTTTTCTTTAGACTTACGGTTTCGGAGTTACAACTCGAAGAAAATAGTAAAAATCGCCGATTTCGTCAAAACATAGTGATACACAACGATTATTTTCAGCCTTAACTTTCATTTCTTAGCTTCAAATGACACGGGATTAGATTGAGCATACAACAGCTAAGGTTGAAGTATCTCGTTTTTTCATTCGAAATTTCCAAAATTTTTAGAAATGTTTTGACCACTTTTTCCAACTATTTTTTTCAAAGTGTGGCCAGTAATTCACGTTAAAGGTATTCATAAAAATGCACACCCATATTTCCTCTGTTTAGTGAAGTCAATAATCTTTTGCGTTCTATACTTTATCAATGTGTAATTAGTCATAGAATGACGCCATGCGCGCAAAAATCGGCCGTCCGGAGCGCCCGGCCGTCGTCGGCGCGGCCGCCGGTGCGTGGGCACGGGCAGTAGATTGACTCGTGAGCGTATGAACTCTTGCAATCATGATGAAATGTGGAAAACAAAAGCATAAATTCACGTGTTCAAAAAATGGGTAAAATTAATGCAATTTTAATTCCGATAAGGGTGTAAGATTCGCCGTATCTTACCGTTGCCCATAAGATCGATTACGGATTTGAGTCATCTATTTGGATTTTGAAAATGAAGAGACTTGTGCATTTGTGCAAGCTTGGTCTGTTTTGCGTGTTGAAACGACATCGTATCCAACACGGATGAACCCTGGCCGCAGTTTTGCGGTCTCCATCCCGGTTCGTGCGTCAGTGCCTTTATGACACGCGCGAGGTGTCAGATGTCCAGTGCGCAGCTCGTGAAGCTTGGAGCACATCCTCCACAGTTAGTATGATATTGTTACTGGGGCAGTTGGGTGTCAAGTGGAGATAATGCATGGCTTCGAGGTGGCTACTTCGTTTCGGACGCCAGTTTTCTGCTGTCGGTGTTGGTGTTCAAACTTTGGTACGACATATGAGTGGTAGAATGCCAGGGGATAAGAGGACTTATTGCGCTGACTAGAGGATTTACTTTTTCTAGATTCCTGGTCCCGGCGCCAGTTCCGGCACCGGCAGGCCTCGACTAGTCCCGGCAAGACCCAACGTGGTCCTGGCATTGGTCCCGTCAAAAAAATTGGGGTAATAGGAACAAATTTGCAGCCTTGTCTTATACGTTTCAACCAGTGACTTCGATTTTCTATTTCAGCCATGAATTATGTGTAATTGTATTATTTCATTTCATTTTCGAATGGAGGTTCTTCCAGTTAAATTAGGGGCTTGTATTGCCCGTGTCGTTAACCCAAGCAAAACCCCCTGGATCGAGAAGAGATCTCCAGCTCTGGCCATGGTACTACCGTCAGAACAGGTAGGTTTTTGGTTGAACTGATCATTTGAAGTTGGTTTATTCTTCGCTGTGTGCTTTCAATTTCTTATTACCGTTGTGAACCAAAGTAGGTCACTTTCATGCCTCAATAGAAATTAAAACTGTTTTTGGCACATTTATTCAGCCTCCTCGGCCTCCTCTGCTGGTAAACCTAACCAAATGCCACTAAATCTAAAGCACTACTGTCATAACACAGCCCTTTAATTACGAATTCGCTTCCACCCAAGACCTGACTAATATTTATTCCACCTTGCTTCAAAACACATGCTTTATAATGTATGTTGTTTACGTTCTTTACTCTTAATGAAGCTTTCCTGAAGCCTAAAACAAAAGGTGAAGGGAAAATAAAGTATAGAAAATACTTTTTGTCAACGGCACAACCTTACCTTATGAAAATTTCCACAATACCATGTGCTTATGTAGATGCATGTTTCCCTAGCAAAAAACTTCTAACCCATAGCCTCCGTTCAGCACCACACGCGTGCGTGTCGTCGGTTGGCCGAAGTGCCGGTCGGCTATCGGTGGGGTGCGCCGGGCGGCCAGTTTTCGCGCGTATGGCGTCACTCTTTGCCTGGTTAGACATCAATAAATTTAAGAACGCAAAATTTAATTGATGTTATTAGAAAGCACAGGCACAGGGAAACATTTTTCCCTAGGTCATTTTAAGGTGAATCACTGGCCATATCTAGAAAAAAAATTGTTTCAAAAATTGAATACAAATTTACAAAAACTTAAAAATAATTATTTTTGAAAACTAAATTTTCAAAGTTGGATAATATAATTACAAACACAATCACGTTTTAAATGAGCATACAAAAGGGAGGACTACACAGCAAATAATGATTGTATGACACCATGTTTTGCTAAAAACACGGATTTTCACGACTTTCAGCAAGCTGTTGCTCCGAAACTCTTATTTTGAGGAAAGAAAAATTCTCAAATCTGAATTCTTTACCTCTGATAACCCTGTGTACGAAGTTAGAACGATATCTGAGACTATCCTATGTACAATCCAGGTGGTGCCTGGTCGATTTGTCCTGGAACGCCCCAAATGTCCAAAAAATATCAGTCATAGTGTAGCCATGGAATAAAGATACCTGGAACGGAATCTTCGTTGATTTCTGGGATGCCTTTGTAGGGCTCATTGTAAAGAATTGGGTAAATAACCAAGAACATTAAAATATAGACGGCAGTAAAATTTTCAACAAAACAACAGGCATTTGAGCGTGTTTTACTTCAACCGAAAAGAAGTATCTACTGCTGAGGTATTATTTATCCAATGTAAACCTAAATAATGGTGTAATAGCCATAATATAGGAAAGCAAAATGAGCGTGAGCCGGGATTCGAACCCGGAACACCAGGACTGCTAGACAAGCATGCTGCCAAATGCGCTATTGCGTAACGGCATTACCATTATGAAAATGAAAAGTGTACGCCGCGGGATTTGATCCTGGGACCTTCCGGTCACCAGGCGAGCAGCTAAAGGGAATGTGGCACCTTCATAACATAATTTTCACTGAGATAGCCAAGTTGTAAAGCAAGTCGGAAAACCCCGTACTCAATATATCATATGTCTTGAAACTCGAGATTTCCGTAGAAAAAAACTAAAACCCATCTGAAATGTACCCCTCATGTACCCTTAGCAGCAGGCCACAGTTTTCATGGCTGTTGGTGTGACGACATATGCTGACGTCACGGTGAGTATCAGCCAATCGAATCTCTTGAAGCGTATTGAATATGGTGGTTGTTGCCAGATCATTGCATCATCCACAGGCAGATATTTATTTATTTCCCTAGAGGAGCATTATAAAAATCCAAATATTGAGCTTATTGTACATTTTTAGAGAAATCATGGACGGCTTCATGATTTTCGGCTAAAAGTACCCCTATTTACACTAAATTCCAGGATTCGACCAAGGTGCCACATTCCCTTGAACCCACTGCGCTATTGCGGCGATGTTTTCGCCGCGCTTCAAAGATAAAATAGCTTCCGTATGACGTTACTTTGTCTCGCGCTTTTCTCTGAGTTCTTATATATTTCATGTTTAAGATGTATTTTAGCGGACACAGCACAAATTGAGCTTTCCGAAATGCATGGTCGTTTTCCTGTGCAAGCCACGGTTTATAAGTTATGACGCATCAAAGTCATCGGCCACCACATCTCCCATAGACTTTACATTAGTCCTTACCAAGCTTTACTTACCGAAGGATTTTTTATGTTCTAGATTGACACCCAAAAGCGGGTAGGGTTTGCATTGAGGTCTCCATTCCAGGTATCTCTATTCCATCTCATACCTCGAATTGAGCTTCACACAAATGTATTTTAGAATGAATTGTTAAAAAAATTGGATATCGTTACAACTACGATCTTGGTACTTCTAACCTAAGAGTAATGCCGACAGTACAAAACTAGACCAGTATTTGGGTGACAGACTTGTCTATTATTTCAGCCAAACACTAGTTTTTCATTATTAATGAGAAATTCGCTGAAGTATCTAAATCCGTTATTTGTATATTACTGATCTCATTATTTATTTTATTTTTGTAGTTGACTGCAGCTAAAATGCTAACAATAACTACTTATTTAGCATTAGTGCAGGTGATACTAGATCGGTGAAATGACTGCAAACTCTCTCATTCAATTCAGCCTGATGCTATATTTTACTATAAATGCCTCGCTCGAATTATTTAATCAAGATAGTACTTAGTGGACAGGGTCACCTTATCCCTAAACTCAATCCATTGCATGATATTAGTTAATATGGTTTATAATTGATAAACCCTTTTCCCCAGCCTGTACCTCTGGCCCAACGTAAAGCGTCGAATGAGTATACATCTAGCTGCAAAAAACATCAATTTTTTATATTATACTTATTCAACAACCCTTCTTCATAGTATGTACCTCTTAAACAAATCCATCTCTCATTGCTAGTCAATGTGATCAATCATTGGTAAATCCTTTTTCCTCAGCCTGTACCTCTGGCCCAACGTTAAGTGTCGAAGGAGTATACGTCTGGCTGCAGAAAAGTAATATTAATAATTATTTGCATATTTCAAAACCCCAACCTCAGTACGTACCCCTAAAATCAATCCATCTCTTTGCGCTAGTTAATCTGATCAATCATTAGAAAATCCTTTTCCCCAGCCTGTACCTCTGGCCCAACGTTAAGCGTCGAATGAGTATACGTTTGGCTGCAGAAAAGCATCATCAATGATTGATGACCTAAAAAAACGAGCCCTGAGCCGTACCTTTGACCTCAGCCCATTATTTCTGACTAGTTAAACTGATTCAACAATCATAACCCTTTTCTCAAGCCTGTACATCTGGCCCAAAGTTAGGCGTCAAATGCGTATACGTCTAGCATCAGGAATGCACAGCATCAATAATCAATCAATCAATGCAATGCATAGCATCAATAATGTATGGATGGCCAACCCCAGAACACATTCTTACGCTGGTCCCTCCCTTACCTCTTAAACCACTGCTGTTAAATGATAGCCTATCTTAGACCCGGATAATAGGCCAAAACGTTCCTTGTATGTTAAGGCTGAGAGGACGATCCTGAATGATTATGAATTCGGCTACCTTTCTATCTGGATGATCATGAGCCCGATTAACTACTTTTAGCTCAAGTGGAAATGTATACTCATTCGACGCTTAACGTTGGACAAGAGGTACAGGCTGGGGAAAAGGGTTTATTAATGATTGATCAGATTAGCTAGCGCAGAGATGGATTAATTTTCGGGTTACGTACTGGGGTTGGGGTTTTGAAAAATGCAAATAATTAGTGATAATACTTTTCTGCAGCCAGGCGTATACTCATTCGACGCTTTACGTTGGGCCAGAGGTACAGGCTGGGGAAAAGGGTTATCGATTATAAACCATATTAACTAATATTATGCAATGGATTGAGTTTAGGGATAAGTTGACCCTGACCACAAAGTACAATCTTAATTAAATAATTCTAGCGAAGGCATTTATAGTAAAATATGGCATCAGGCTGAATTAAATGGGAAAGTTTGCAGTCATTACACCGATCTAGTATCACCTGTACTAGTGCTAAATAAGTAGTTATTGTTAGCATTTTAGCTGCAGTCAACTACAAAAATAAAATAAATAATAAGAACAGAAATATACAAATAACCGATTTAGATACTTCAGCGAATTTTTCATCATTAATGAAAAACTAGTGTTTGGCTGAAATAATAGAAGTCTGTCTTTCAAGTACTGGTCTAGTTTTTGTTGTATTGTCGGCATAAACCTTAGGTTAGAGGTACCAAGATCGTTGTTGTCACGATATCCAATATTTTTATTAAACAATTCATTCTAAAAGACCTTTGTGTGAAGCTCAATTTGAGGTCTGGCAACACTATGACTGATAATTTTTTATTTACTACATGATTCTGATGAAGGGCTGTGCCCGAATATACAATCTTCAGTGTTTTTTTTACCTCCGGATTCGAGGGGACAGGCCAGTGAACACCTATCAACTTATCATCATGCTCCTCGCTGCAGCACTCCAAAACCTATCAACGTTTAAGCCCGACTTACTTTGTTCGCATTCCAGTGAGCATCTGCGAACCCCACCCAAATGCTCTCTTTCGAGTTACTATAGTGATATTTGTAGGTAGGGGAGAGGGTGGTAAGACGGGCATGGTAGGTAAGACGGGAACAGGCTCTGTGGATCAAACTAGCAATGATATGGATATCTCATTACGTGTATAAGTGTGTGTTTGGGTGCCTGATTATGAGCCAAAAAACGAATTCCTAACCTTTATTGTTTTTCCAAAATTTTGGGAAAGCAGTATTGATGGATCAATCTACCATTGTTAGTAGTTTTGTTTATAGCGTTCTGCCAGTGTCTGGTCATATTTTGAAAGTCAAATATGCAAAATTTGTCAGGGGAGAGCGTTAACATGCATTAGGTGATTGAATTCTTATATTACACTTGCATGATGATCGCCAACAATGACATTTTCTAGAATATTGATATGGGACAAGACGGGCACGAAAGGAAACATTATATAATTATATATAGACCATAAAGTATATCATAATTATCGCTGCTGCTTTGACATGATTAAAAGAAATCAGTCCCAGAAGGTCCTGCAAACCGGATTAGGAGCTGTAAATTATTGATCGTTTGAATCCAATGAAAAAATTATCATTTATGGAATTTCCGCAAAATAATTGTCTGCCGGTTGTGTTATCGAAACAATGCTTTGCAAAATGTTTCAGATCTCATTTTTGCTCCATATGGTATGGTTTTGTCAAAAATTTCTAGCATATGATGAACTATTTTCAAAAGCCCGTCTTACCCCACCTGTTGGGGTAAGACGGTTTTTTGCAGCATTCTACGGTAAACGTTACTGCTCAAAGGAATAAGCACGGATTCTAGTATGTTTAAGCGCAGGGACAAATAAACGTTTGCTGAAGCTACAAGCGAAATCTCAGCACCGTCATACGAAAAGTGAGTGAGACACACCGTCTCAAACACAACTATGCCCGTCTTACCACCCTCTCCCCTACCTATGAACTATTCGTGAAGAATGCTACAAAGTATAGGGATCACAACCTGCTATTTCTGAAATCCTTTTTTAGGACTTGCATGTTGATGCGTTGGTTCAGGTGCCCTGTTTTTGCGACTAAGATCACAGGGTAGGTAGTTTGCTCCAACAACCCGGATGTGGGAAATGGTCCGTGCTAAGGTCGACGGAAACTCGGGCGTCCAGAGGATGGGTTTCATAGGCGGATCCAGGGGGGCAAGGAGGAAGGGGCACGTGCCCCCCCGATCAACCCTGGGCGCCCCCTGAATCGATCTCGGCGCTCCCCTGAAAGGTTGATGGCGCCCCCTGAAATGCCCCTTCCCACCCCTCTCCCCACGGATGCGAAAATCGGCGCCCACCGATAGGACTTTGCGCCCATCTGATAGGTTTTGCCGGTCAAAAGTGGCGCCCAAAGGGGGTGGCGCCCCCACACCGGATGGCGCCCCCCCGATCGGCAATCCTGGATCCGCCTATGATGGGCTTACTGTCCCAGCCACGTAGCACCGCTGTACGACCTGGATAAAATCATTGTTTTTCTCCCAGGCAGAAGCGAAGATCCACCAGCCCCGCGTTCTGCATGGCTGTAACAAGAATCCAGTTGCCACCAAAATTACATCTAAAGAGATTCCGATTCTGCAAGAAGTAAAGCATTGCCCGATGCGGCCAAAGCCATCCGTCGCACGGCTGTGGTCTCCGTTGAAATAAAACACGTTAATTTGGTCCATGCCTTTTCGGGAGCTGCGGGACGCCGGCAGTGGACTTTATTCCACGCATTGCTGGGGCTTTTGTGACAGTCGAGCTGTTTTCTAGGCGGTTCTGTGCAAGTTAGGTTCATGCTTTCATTCTTTAAAACCTTCATGCTAAGAAGGCTGGTGAAAAAGGATGTCTTCACCAGCTTACCACCATTCTCCCTTCCTTCCTCACACTATGGCCGCTTCACAATTCCACCAGATCCTTGATAGACATGTTTTTATTCTTGGAAAAGATTTTGGTGGAGGCCATCAACTATTATATGTTCATTTCCCGCTCTTGCATTTCGAAAACATTTTTTCGAACATCCAGTAGGTAGAAAAGACAAGATACCCTACGTGCCTTAATCAACCTTAACCATAGATGCAAAAGCCTTCCGTGCCTCCAAAGTGGACAGAGAGGGAAAATAGTATTTTTCCCCGGAGCTTTAGGGCATTTCAGCGGCTAAAGCTACATAAATACTCTTGTTTTACCCCGCTAGTGCACATAACCATATATATATATATCGTATATATCGGGTTCCACAAAACAGGCTCAGATCAGGAGATATGTTGAAGGAGGGAGGAGCGTTGGCACTGCAGTGCCATCATGATTCATGATGCGAGCAAGTCATGTTTTAGGACAGGATTCAAGTATCACACTATTAAAAGTTGAGTGTGTGTTATGGGGAATTATACACAAGGCCTTGTAATACAAGGAAATGTGATTAGATAGTATTTCTCCATGACTTTTTAATTGGGGAATAACTTGGCCTACAAATATATGGTCAGGGGGCATATAATCCGTTAAAAACGTCGCAATGCCCTATAAAGCTGCGGCGCTACATTTGCTGGTCCCCGCGGGTTTGCGGCGGCTGCAGCGGGCCGGACTGACGTCGCATCACTGACGCCGCAGCACTGACCACAGTCAACGCCTGATGTTGCGTCACTCAGGCCACCACCGCGCCAACAGCGCACACACGAGTCATCGACCCGACCGCGCCGTCAGCCAGCGAAAAACTGCCAAACCCACACCAAAAACGCGGTTACTAATTTGAGCTGCCCGGTCCCAGTTCTAACTTTGGCGGCCCGAGAGCGACTCGAGGAGAAAACTGCAACCCTCATATCACACTGGCAGACGTATAAAAAGCGTAGCCTACGCTGTCCTAATCGTACATAATGTACGTACACCTTTAGAACATTAACACGCGCATTGACGGGGGTCTGAGCCACCTTCGCTTTGACGAGTGGGGGCGGGTACCCGCCCCCCTAAGATCTCGAGAACCACGGTAGGTAGCGAAAAACGGTAAGCGGCGTTGGGTAGCCCATCCACTTCTCCATCGAAAATGTTAACCTTTTTTTTGTCAGGTTACATTTAAGGTCACGAGAGGTCAAAACATGCCGTCATAGGGATAACATGTAAATTAAGGATTTCGGCCATTACATCTGAACAAGCAAAGATCGAGCAAAACGACATAAACTATATGAATCCTCGCAGCAAGCCGAATCGAATGATATACAATTTGACAATGCTAGGTCAAATCAAGGATTTGACCTGACCTGACGTCAGGTCAAGGTCAAATTATATAAAATGCATATCAATAGAACCGCAAAGACAAGGGAGTCTAATGCAGCTAAAATAAACGCTCTATCACTATCCGTTAGAGTTATTCAGTAAAAACGATTTTTCCCATGTATTTCCAATGGAGAGGTCGTGCCTCGTACCTGACCTTAGGTCATCGATATAAAAATACTGGAACATATTTTAGAGAACTCGGTGCGCCCATTATGTGATATGAGTTTCAATCGGATAAGTTCTCCCTGCTCCGACTTATGCTATCTTAAACTTTTTTTGAGGTCAGATCACTTGACCTATACTGGTGACCTGACCTGAGAGATGACCTAACCTTAAAATTTTCAACAGAAGTTGTAAAAATGATGAGGAAAAGGTATGCCAAGTACGGCGGCGCCAAGCGCCGCCGTTTTTCTGCTGTCTCCGAAAAACCCGAGGGGGCGGGTACCCGTCTCCCCGTCAATGCGCGTGTTAAGTGTTCGGGTGTTTCCAGGAGTAAAAAAAACTGCAGACAATCGGTTCAACCATACTTACTGACTTTTTTGTTCACAAGATTCAGTGCTGTCCTTACCACTCAGTCCTTTTCACAGTGCTGTCCCAGACTGCCCAGTCTTTCCCACCATGCTACCCCAGTGGCGGCGGATGCTATTTTCAGATGGGGGGGCAAAATTTTTTCCAAGAGGCCCCCTTGACGATGGCCCCCTCGACAGCAAAGGGCCCCCTAAAAACTGAGAAGCTGTTGAGGGCCCAGTGCCAGGTCGTTTTCATGAACATTCAGAAAAGAACCAAGGGTAAATTTTTTCCAGGGGCCCCTCTGATAATTTTGGGGGCAACTGCTCCCCCTTATCAGCCGCCACTGTGCTACCCCGACCACATTCCATCGGTTACGATTCGATGGCTGTCGTGCTTCGAAATTATCCCGGGAGACTACTCGAAGAGCTTGTTAGGCGGAAACTGGCCTTGAGCACATACAGAGAATAGAAAAGCCATGGACGTAAACAGATGTTCCTAGAGTTGGAGCAGTGCTGCTGCTTCTAAGCAGAGACCTGGCGCCGGGCCGTGAGGGCCTCCGGCCGGTACCCGTCCGGATCGTCCACGCTTGTTTCCCCTTACCCGGTGAACCGCAACGGAGCAAAAGGCTCAGGGCGCCAACTCAGGCCCGGTCCAGTCTGTTTAGGGAAAGGCTTCAGATGTATGTACCAGATACATCTGAAAAGCTTAAATCAACCAATCAGCTATGGTAATAGCCACCACAGATACTTTGAATGTTTTCGTGCTATTTCGTGATGAGATTAGCACATCATCAAGCTAGTTATCGTACCAGCGCGATGTATGTGAGAAAACACGATAAACAACCGACGCCTATCAGCCCGTGGCAGTCAATAAATTCCAAACTAGCTGTTTTACATCTTCGTCCAAACTGCACGTGTATACCAGGTTACCCGTGGGGCCACGGCTGGACCCTCGATCACTTGCCAGTGAAAACATGGAGGCATTCCACAAGTTGCCCCGCCGGTATTAATAGCGTGCGATTGAAGTTATAAATATATCGTGTGTGTTTACAGGATATGCGGCTAAGTCAATGAAGCTGCCGCTAGTGAAAGCAATGTCGTTAACTAGGCTGGTTGATGTCCGTGCGCAGGGGCGCCTTGAGACAGTGATTAACGGGACGCCTCCACCACTAGGTTATTTACTGGAACACAACAAACAACTAACCATTCTTGACGACGGTGGGGTTCGGAGAAATACAAGGATGTTGTCCGGTCCAGATTTAGGCTGTGACCAGACCAAGCACAGAATCCTAGGATGAACGTCCCCGAGACTGCCTTCAAATGGTAAAACAAAACAGTCACGGAACGCTGGGCACGGACGGGAGTGACTCTGGCGCACCCCGCAGGTGAGTCATGATCTGGTGTCCAGAGGCAGCCGCTCTCCACTCGGACACGGCGGTATGGACCCCGCCCACAGCCCCATCCGCAACCGCAGCTTACTTCGCCTTACGCCTAGCAATTCCCCCCCGCTCCCCGGCTCACTGCAATACCCTACCCCACCCCTGGCTGACTGTCTTCTGTCATACCTCCCCAAAGCCCAACCGGCACCCAATGCTTTACTCCTAACAATTCCTCCTCCGCTCTCAGCTCACTGCAATACCCCCTACCACACCTACCCCGGCCCTGGCTGACTGTCTTCTGTCATACCTCCCCAAGCCCAACTGTGACCCAATGCTTCACTCCTACCAATTCCTCCTCCCGCTCTCAGCTCACTGCAATACCGCGGCCACCACACCTACCTCACCCCTGGCTGACTGTCTTCTGTCATACCTCCCAAGCCCAACCGTGACCCAATGCTTTACTCCTAACACACCTCACCCACTCGAGCTCACTGCAATACCCCTACCACACCTACCTCACCCCTGGCTGACTGTCTTCTGTCATACCTCCCCAAGTCAACCGTGACTCAATGCTTTTACTCCTACCAACCCTTCCTCCTCCGCGCTCTCAAGCTCACTGCAATACCGCTACCACACCTGCCTCACCCCTGGCTGACTGTCTTCTGTCATGCCTCCCCAAGCCCAACCGTGACCCAATGCTTTACTCCTAACACACCTCCCCACTCCGAGCTCACTGCAATACCCCTACCCACCTACCTCATCCCTCGGCTGACCGTGTCTTCTGTCATACCTCCCAAGCCCAACCATGACCCAATGCTTTCTCCTACCAATTCCTCCTCCCGCTCTCAGCTCCTGCAATACCCCTACCACACCTACCTCACCCCTGGCTGACTGTCTTCTGTCATACCTCCCCAAGCCCAACCGTGACTCACATGCTTTTCTCTGACCGCACCTCCCCCACTCCGGGCTCACTGCCTTCCTACTTCCAATACTAGTGATGTACTGGTTTTAGCACTTTATACCATATCGACGTGCATTCACTGACAACCTATTAGCGGCATATTGCGACTGCGTACGTTCTCATCCGGGGTATTGCAGTGTGATCTGCTGGCAGGCGCGGCCAAATCTCGCGGCGTGCGGACCGACTCAAAAGTGCAGCAGCAAGTTCCTTCTACGGCTAAATCATCCTCACACAATCAGACCAAAGTACTTATCATTGTCCTATCATGCTCTCATGCATCATTCTGGCGTAATATTTCTTGTATCTAGAAGAACTCAGTACGATCTGCTCTTTCTAAAAAGTATATATTGTGAAAAAATAAGCTGAAATTTTGTCGAGTAAATTTCCTCTAGAGGTCACCATCTCGATCAACTCGCACGCGTCATCGTTTCGCGGAGCGCCGCGGACGCGTGAACACCGTCAGCCAGGGGCTTTCGTGTCGGATCCCCAGGCAATGAACGACTTCTTATCTTGTTCTGGTTCGCGACTTTATTTGTAGAATATCTGAGAAATTGTAAGGCCCATGTTTTAACATATCCGTTAACCCCATGCGGTTGCTGCCGGCTAGTGCTACCACCGCTGTAGGTAATTTTGAAGACCATGCATTTTATCTAACTTTTAATGCCTGTTTTGCCAGAATGATTTATACTCTGGAGTGCAGCTTCCCAGCCTAGGATGATGCGTTTTATTGTTCTTATGTGAGACGCGTCTCATTTTTCTTGATTCATCTTGTGTTTATTTTTAGGTTCCGACTTCGCCTGTAAATGCATATTCATCTGTTGGCGATATGATTTAATATATACATAAATAATCTCGTCTTGTTGAGGATGCTGTGAATAAACTGAACTGAACTGCACCTTCCTCTGCTTTTACGAATTACTATCTTACTCCTATCACAGCCTCCTCCACCCCAAACCGTGGCTCACTGCATTATTCCCACCACACCTCCCTCACCCTCGGCCGCGTTTCCACCTCACCATTCTTCTGCCACACCTCCCCACTTCCCAACCCCAGCTCACTGCCATACCCCTGTGGTGACAACAGTCAGCCGGGGATTAACATTGTCTCTCAGCGCTGCAGGCTCTGGACTTCTGCGCCGCCACCAAGCGTCCGAGCTCGTCCGGGCGTTCCTATCCGGCAGACACAGGAGCTCGGCAGGAGTGTGATTGTTGGACGGGAAGGCGGCTGACGAAGCTGGAGACAGAGCCGAGAGATCGCCGCCGCGGTTCGACGACGTGTTTACACGCCCGTCCCAGCCGGTCAGCATTCCGGAGAGCCGCCAAACGCGCGCCTCTGTTACCGCCCACCAGGAGTGGGCTCCCTGTATATAAACAACCAACAACAGAGCGTCGGCGAGAAGGGAGAGAAGACGCCGGCTCCGGCGCCGACGGACAGATCGCCCCGCGCGACCGACCGTGCCCCGGCCCACCACCCAGCCACACACCAACCGACGCTCACCTCGTAAAAACCCCCGTCACTCCCGCGCAATCCACTGCACAGTCACATGGTGCCGTGGAACCTGCAGCCGTTACAATATGCACGGGGCATGCAACAGAACTGTACCGCGTCACATGAATCGCCAGCAGGCGCTGCGCAGTCCAGCGGAGGCCCGAGTCGACAGCAGGCACGCTGTTGCCAACACGACAGACCGCAGTTGACTGGGAGCGGAGGGACGCAGCGGCCCATTTGTTCCGACCACAGAGCGGCGCAGCGGCGCAGTTCGCAGACCCCCGCCTGGGAAGTCGCGCCGATGGAAGTAGCCTGGCCTCTCACATCGGCCGCTCACCATACCTGGGCTCCACTCGAGAAGCCGCGCAGCAACACATGCAATCTTAACGCAAAACCGTTCGGCCAATACATATCGTGAGAACCACGCGAAAATGCCCACAACACCGTTCAAAGCAGTGCACTGTGAATCTGGGAAAAAATTAAAAACGTGTTACACTCCCAGCATCTAAAACGAAGTAATTTATACTATACTAAACTATAAATATTTGAATATAACAAATGTAATAAATATTGTACCAGCCCCTAGGCTCCAAAAACAGGGACAGACAGGTTTCCCCTGACATAACATGCCTTAAATAACACTATTGATTTTCCCAGAAAAAAAACTAGGCTTATGAAAAGTGCAAATTAATCTAAACTAAAAATGTTCCCGTCACCGACAAATGTTGATACTTCAAGCGGGAAACAGACACACACAGCTGTTGATATCGAATAATAGACGAAAACTCATCATTTTACCGTGAGGGCAGCTTGTAGAACATGTTGTGCCCTCGGAAGTGCAAAATTGATCCCACAGTGGAGAGCTTATATCTAGAAGATGAGAGGAGCTGAACCTCCGAAGATCAGTTGAAGTAGCAAAACTTCACGAAAACAG